>JAODTK010002555.1:0-583763 GCA_026419785.1 Sclerodactyla briareus
GGGATATAATTATCAATCGAGATCTTACAATCGGTGGCGGTTGCTCCTGGCATCGCGCCACAGTACTCGAGTTACGGACTCACCTATCACATGTACGGTAAGCCTGCTGTGAGGCTCCGATGCAGTGCGGTATAACCGAAACAACCGCGTGACCTAAAATTAAGCGAGCGCCAACAGAGTACCCGCCCCAGGCCAACAAACGTCGGTACTGTGTATTTATATTAATTCAATAGTAACCGTTAAATTCTCAGATTGGGTAATACGGGGTGGATTACATTTGGACAAATGCATGCCAGGCATAATGAACCCACTTTAGACCAAGCCGCCATCTTAGGCATCTAGGCACTGGTAGGCGAGGTTTCTGCATTTTTTATTGTCACCCAAGATTGTTCCTTTCGCAGCATTTTCATTTCCTACCAGAAAGCATAATATTTTAAGATTTATTTCTGACAGTCTGAGTAGTTCCGTGGATAATGTAGAGAGTTTTGGTAAGCTCGGGGCAAGTGATCACGATAATTTATGGCTTCGATGTGTCATGTTCTTTAATATTCCACAGAGCGTTGAGCTCGATCCTTGTTTTCCGTCGCGGATCTGGATTGGCTTTCTGGTTTTGAGTTATGTAGATTGGTCTAAAAAAGGAAATGTGAAATGCTGTTGACTCAGGAATGGTTATTGGCAAAGTTAACGATTTAATGAATTTTACGTTCCTTTCAAAAGCGTTCGCACTAAGAACAAGGCCTTCTTGGATTAAAAGGGCGGTGTACTTTCTGGCCGGACACTTTGCGCCTTTACGTTTCCACAGTTCTTTGTCTGATTTAGATCGTTTTCAAAAGTTCAGCATAGGCTAGTCAAACGTTAGTTTCAGGGCTAGCTCGATTTTCGAGAGCAGATTGCCTCTAATATAAAGGATAATCCTCGTGCGTTTTTTTATGTTAAGGGAGCAGAAATTGAGGAAGCATGGAGTTCACTGTTAGCGTCCGATTCAGTAATACCCGCAGCGATAATCTGGAGATGGCTAGCGTTCTTAACAGGCCGTAATCGGGGGGGGGGGGCTTTAGGGGCGCCCCCCCCCGGGTAAGGAAAATATGAAAAAAGGAAAGGGGAAAAGAAGAAAGAAGGGAGGAGGAGAAAGAAAGGCGAGAGGAAAGAGAAGGAATAAGAAAAGGGGGAGATGTAAGAGGATGAAGAGAAGGGACAGGGTGGTAAAAAAAAATGCGGCGAAAACCAAAAAAACTGAAAAGTACGTGGCTATTTGATCTATAAATGTGTCGAGAAAATTCCCGACGATTTTATCACTAGCCCCCCCCCCTCCTCGCTGGTCTGATCAGGTCGTATCAGTGTTACATCACACAAGCTTCCCGGATGATCAATATCGATCGGGCAAAAGCCCCCCCCCCCCACCCACTACAATGCTATCAGGGGAAAACGCCATGGGGTTAACAATGAATCGGTGATCCGTCACATACCCGCTATAAGGCATGAGTTGAACCATTTCGACATAAAATTATGTTGACATCCTTTGGCTACAAGTAGACCAGAATCTGCCAGGGCAACACCATTGTCACAAGAATCCGAGGTCATGCAGATAGGGAGATGGGGAAGGCATTCTCTAGCATCTGGAGGCCTCATACTATAATTTCAGTGTAAACTTCTACCTAATCGATGCTGTTCTCCCCGATCATTGTATCAATGACCATATGAGTACTCTAGCCCAGTAGCGGTCGCCAAGGGGCGGGGGGGGGGGGGCAACGTGCCCTCTCGAAAATCATGTACCCTCGCCCCGTATTTCCCCTCCCGGCCCTCCCCCTGATAAATTGGTAATTTTCGAGGAAAAAATAGTCTTTATCATTGTTCGAAGACAGTTTTATATAGACCTAGCTGATTTGTTTTTTCTTCATGAAAGATGGCATAGCCTAATTGCGCCCAATTTTGCCTCAATGCCTAATCAGTCATTTTCTACATTTCTGCGTTCGCGCGTGGTACTATGTGGAATCGTCCCGTTTGCTCTCCCCTCTCCCGAAATCTCTGCAAGCTCTATAGGAATTTCTGCCTCATTGCCCCTAGCTTATATCATATCTATGAGGTGAGAATATATACAGCAACATTCCTCATGAATTGGCACCCCCCATTGACAACTACATCATCCTTCTTCGATTACTAAACCATTTTAAGCCTCTTGTCCGTTTCCTTCTCTTTCACCACGAGCACTTTTGAACTGCAGTATCCGAGGCTATCATACTGCCCTGATTTTCAGTGCGTGTTTTCTCCAGGAACTACTACTCTGAAGTTGCCTGCTCTCTATGCATAACGCTCTGGAAATCTTGAGAAAATTGCGCGCTCCGCGCGCACTGGTGGTAGTAGTATGGCCAGCAATTGTTTGAACATTCTGTCTGAAAGTCGGGGCAACGATAAGACCGGAGGTCCATAATGCTTGATTTTTTCCCGATTACAGAATTGTGCTCACAAAATGGTCATAAAACGCCCGGATAAGGCCATCTCCGGTCATCTGGAGGCTTGCACAATCACAAATTTTTGTGTGTCGCTCCGCGCCAACCACATGTGGGCGCTCCGCTCATATAGTATTCGCGTTCCCCGTGCCCCCCTCCCAAACGAAAAGTTTTGCGACGCCACTGCTCAAGCTTTCCCCTCCTCCACCCCTCCCACTTAATCCTAGCTCAGCCACGAATTCAATACGGAAAGTAGGTCACTATTTCCTGCAATCTGAGGTTATCGATTGCTCTTTAACTTTCCTCAACGATTCGGCCCAAGCAATGATTAGGCTTCGCCGTTTAGACTAGCACCGTATATTGTAAATTTCAGTATTTTTGGGTATTTAGTTTGAACTCCTTTGCTGACGTATTCTTTCAGCAAATAAGAGAGTCCGTAGATGCTGTGTGCTATATATTTATCTGACTATATCCTGTGAAAACTCTTCAACATACTTTTCTCACTGAAATTGCACATCCAGATTTGGTGCAATTGCCCAGCGAGTGCCATTTCCAGCGATCTTGGAGGTATAAAAAAGGCAACATTTTCCTGGGTGCGCCACGCGCCAACCATAGCTTGGCGCCTCCGTCGGATATTATCTTGCAGTCCACAATGCTGCCCATGCCCCTTCCCCCCCCCCGACCCCACTCTTCGAAACGGCTTGACGCTCCTGTTTGCCTCCAGAGACCTGTGAGGAAGAACGACAGAGAGAATTGCCTAAACTAACCACTTTTCGATGATATGAATGATTATGATGAGTTTATGTCCGCTATCAACAGAAATCCGTTCCACTGGATGACACATCGAAAACAAAACGATACAAATAAACATGACAATACAATTAGGACATTGATCGCACCCTAATCGGATAACACTAACATTTAATACCGAATACCCATGACCTTGGAGAATCAATTATAAAGGCAACTACATCCCAACCCCCTTTACTATTTACACATAATATTATCTAGTGACTCGGCTATTGAAGGAAGGTATAGAATCTGAACAACAAATGACTGCCTATACCAACCTGGTATTTCTGGGAACACTAGGCGCAAGCCCGATCTGTTTGAAGTATCTGACTGTGTAAGGGTGACCTGGTGTCGTTCATGAGATTCTTTTGCCTTCAAAGCATTCTCTCGCTCCTTATACAGGCTTTCAATGGTGGAGCCACTCCAGGCCAATGAGCCTTTGAGCGATTTTTACGGGACTTTCGGCTTTGGCTCTGTTCGTTAGTGAGAGGTTGCCAAAGTAAACAATCAAATTGAAAGTGAGTATGACTGAATGATGAATCTATAGAAAAGAACCAGAAGTGTTAGCCAAGTTTAGTTTCTTTAGTTGCCGGACGAAAAACATGCGGTTGGTTTGCCTTCTTTTTGTGCGGCAACAACAGTGCTTGACCAAAAACGATTAGCTGGTAATTCTAGTACCCAAGTATTGTATTCCGATACTTGTTGCGACAGCATTGCCATGATGATAACTGAATGGGTTCACTTGCTCTCTTTTTACGGAAATCAAATATTTCTCTTTCGTTTTCCTTCCGTTAAATGCAGATAGTGTGCGTCACAACCATCACAAACTTTTATGACTGAAAAGTAGCCATCTGCACCCTCACCCCCCCTGAAAGGTTTCGAAACTTTCATGCGCAAGGAACGCTACTACAAGCCAAGCTGCCAAGTACATCCCTTATATATCAAGCATTGTGTGGGTTCTTTTGCGAAAGGTGCCACTGCTCCTGGGGGGCCCCAATGAAATCATGCATGATGTTCCGGCGATGGTTCGTTTCATGCATTGGGTAGCGCAGTTCCTCGCTCACTTCAGAGCCGGCCAGAGCCCGATGCAGTTCGCCTCATTCCCGGACAAAAGATAAGCCGTTTCGAATGTTCGCCAGTGAGTCAGCCGATCAGAAGAATGCATGTCATCCCTTACACATCCGTTTATCATATAGGAACCGTTTGTCACGTTCACTTTTCTCCAAACTCGTTTCTTAAGGGGATTAAACAGGTACATATACGGGCACTGTAATCATATCCCTGACCATGATGGAATAGATTGGTTAGTGTCGGGCATATACTGTAAGGGCTGACTGGCAGAGGACTCAAGGAGGTCACTCGTATGCTTGGTTATATATTTTTGAATATGTATGGATACGGAAAACCAACCTTACATTTAGATTCATTATATTCCAGTAAGAATGCAAAGTCATTTTGTTTCTCGTGTATCCCGACAAGAAGGCACTTTGCTTTTAGCGATAGTGTGAGCATATTAAAACGGTCTCTCTCATGTTCCCGAGGGCATTTCCGGCGACTGGGGGTGTTGTTAAACCTCAAAATTTTCTTGTAGGCTCCGCGACAACGATGTGGCGCTCCGCTTGGATAGTGACCCGCCGACCACCCGGGTTAACAATCTGCTATACGCGCCTGCGGACAAGGGTGGAGTTGGTACGGCTCTTAAGCTGATGAGCCAACGGCAGAGAATCGCATAACCCAGCGCGAGTTATGAATAAGTGAAGCATCGAGCTTTTTCGGATTGAATAAAAAAATACTTCTGATTTGGGCAATGTGGTAGAAGATGATTTGCAAACCATCTGACCTGTGTCTCTCCATCGATAGGGTGATGTCGAGATATGTACAAAGATGCCGTACACCGGCCCAGTGTGTTAGGACGATCAGATTAATCTGGATATAGTGGAAACATTACAGTTTGAGTGCATCGGCAGCAGCCAGCACAAGTTTAGAAAGAAGAGTTTTCACGTGCTGGCATTCGAGGAAAACCATGTCAAACTTACGCTGTTGTAGTGCAGAAATAGTCGATGACGGTGGGCATAAAACGGTCAGTTGGTCTACTTGTGGGGTCGTACGATTGTTCTTTAGCGAAGAGATCCTTCGAGGGAGAGTTACACTAACTCGACAATGAATCGTTTGTTGTTGACACCCTGGAGTTCAAACGCCTCCAGCCTCGACAATGGGGCTGACGTTTTCTGTCGGATAGGGGGCTCTATTGATTTTGCCACCCGCATTGATGTGTTAGCTCTCACAAGACGTCTATTGCAGAGCGATGGCGGAGCTTCAGGATTGTAATTTAATTGGGTGTCTTATTCACGAGGTTCGCTGACCCGTGGCGCCCCGACGCTTGACACGTCCACAAAGCCCCTCAGGTCTAGGAGGACCGAACGGTTGGGGGTTGGTTTATTCTGGAATTCTAGACAAAACTAAGTATTCCCGCCGTTGTCTCTTGTGCTGGGAAACCTGGCAGGACGTGCGTGTTGACCTTTTAAAAATAAGGCCAAAAACGATAGGCGGCAGTCGCAACCCGGGTTACTACAAGGAGGAAGGAGCTGCGCACAGGCGCGTACCAGGAGGGGCTTTGGAGGCCCCCCCCCCGGTTAAGAGAAGGAGGAAAAAAGGAAAGGGGAAGGAGAAGGGGAAGAGGAGAAATAAAGAAAAGAAGAAAAGAGGGAGAGAGAGCAAAGAGCGGAGAGGAAAGAAGGAGAAAAAAAAAAAAAGGGGAAGTGGAGTAAGAGTGAGGGAAGGGGTGGTAAAAAAAGTACTAGAGAAACTAGAAAAGTGAAAACGTGACCTAGGGCTATTGTGAGTCCTATACGGCATATATGAACCGTGTCGAAGAATGCACTACCCCCATGGTCCAATCATCAGCTTCCGGTATGTCGGAAGAATATTGGATCGAGGCCGGAAGCCCCCCCCCTCCCCGCCCTACAAGCTATCAGGGAAAAGGCAGGGGTTTAATGATGATTTCGGTGGATCCCGCCACATACCCGCCTGTAAGGCTACTTATAAGGCCACGTCATAATTACCAACCCCCCACCCCCCCTCCTTGCCCAATATGAGACAGTGCAGTCAGGTGAATTAGAAGGCAAGGTTAGGTCATTGTCCGCATCCCAGACAGTGCATCAATTTCAAGTTGAGATGAAACTCGAGTAGCGCTACTCTGGCGAGGAATTGAAAAATAGAGCAGGGTGACGCAAAAGTGAAATGTTTTACTCATAATATCTACTCTGAGTGCCCAGAAAAATGGTGGTTTCCTCGAAAACTGTTTCCAATGGAATACCAAGCAATTTTTGAAGATTTACCAACATAATTTATTTCGAATAATTGACAATCTCACCATTCAATGTCTAAGCGCTCCTACAAAACTAAGGCGTGAAAAGATTAGGGAAAATTGGGAAGTTCCTCTTTTCACATCTAGGAGGCCTAATATAGCCCGGGATTTCTGTGTACACTACTCACCAACCGATATGATGCTGTGCTGCTCGCTCATATATTCAATCACGACCAAATGAAGTACCCTAGCCCAGTGGCGTCGCCAGGGAGGGTGGGGCACGTTCCCCCTCGACACCCATGCTCTCTTCTCCCCGTGTTCCCCCGCCCAATTGTGATTTGTGATTTTCGACCACAGATATTCTGTAGTGAGTATTCGACGATCCGTTTGCTTATAGACCTGGCTAATATGTTTCTTTGTTGGACAAAGAAGAGGCAGTAATTGTGCCAAATTTGCTAATGCACAAAAATGTACAAAGTTCGTGCTTCGCGTGTCAGGTGGTACTGGGTGGGGGGGAATTCGTTGCAGTTGCCTCCTCCCTCTCCGATATCTCTGGCAAGCTCTATGAAATGTTCTGCCTCAGTGGCCCCCGCACCGTATACATATATGTGAAGGTGAATATACAACAACATTCGCATTGAACTGGAAAACTAACAATCAACCTTTTTTGAATTACTAAACCCTCTAGCCTCTTGACCGTTTTCGCATCCGTTTCGTTTCTTCCTCTCTCTACCACGCGCAATTTTGAACTGCAGTAGCCTAGTCTATCAGACGGCTTAGATTTTCAACGCGTGTTTTCTCCAGGAAGTACTACTCGGAAGTTCCCTGCTCACTATGGCTGATAACGTTTACACTCATGATTGAGAAGTAGAGCTAAATCTTGCTAAATGTCGCTAAATTTTCGCTGGGGTCATGAGAAATTTGCGCCTTCAGCGCACTGGTGGTTATTAAGTATGGCGCAGCAATTGTTGAACCTCTGGCTCAAAAGTTAAATTGGCAACGATAGGGACCTAATCCCGAAAAATTTCCAAATTTCCACTGATGTACAAAGTTTGTATCATAAAATGCCCATGTGTGGTGCCTGGTACGTGCAAGCCTAAGCGCCATCTATGGCTTGCACAATTGACCTTTCGTATACGTTGCCGCGCCAACCACGTGGCGCTCCGCTCCAGATAGTATTCCTTGTGCCCTAAAATGTCCTGTGGCTCTCTTTTCGCCCCCCCCCCCTCCACGACGAAATCTAGCGACGCCACTGCTCTACCTCCCACTGAAAAATCCTAACTACGCCAATGAAGTCAGTACGGAAATTACTATCGCCTGATCTGAGTGGCTATTCTCTCGGGAAACTTTCTCAACGATTCGGTGCCAAGCAATGATTGGCTCCGTTTAGATACCCGGCAAAATCATCTTCACATTTTCCACGGGTGCGTACATTAATTCATATTGTCACTTTGGCAATCATATTAATGACTGAAATGAAGGGGGAGAAGTTCAGTCATGTACCCAGCGCGTATGCAGGATTTGTTAACCCGCATGCCCGGGGGGGTGCGGGTCCTATCCAAGCGGAGCGCCACCATAGGTTTTCGCGGAGCTTACAAGAAATTGAGGTGTTTAAACACCTCCCAGATCGCCGGAAATGCCCCTCGGGAACATGAGAGTGACCGTTTTAATATACTCACACTAGCGCTAAAAACAAAGTGCCCTTCTTGTCGTGGGATTACACTGTGAACAAAAATGATCTTTGCACTCATACTGAAATATATTGAATCTAAATATAATGGTTGGGTTTTCCTTCTCCACATACAAATTCACACATAATATAACCAACGCCATACAGTGACATCATTGATTCCTCTGCTCATCAGCCCATACAGTATACGCCCGACACTAAAAAACATCCTCGCATTCATGGTCCTGATACTATTCAGTGCCGTATATGTTACTTGTTAATCTTTAATAACCAGTTTGGAGACAGAACGTGACAATCGGTTTTCATATATGAATAACTGATTGTAATTGTATTGACATGCATTCTTCTGATCCGGCTGAAATCACTGATGCACCTTCAAAACGGCCTTATTCCTTCCGGGAATGAGGCGAACTTCATCGGGCTTTGGCGGCTGCAGCTGAGCTGGGAAACTGCGCTACCAATGCATAACCGAACCATCGCCTGGAACATCATGCATGATTTCGATGCCAGGAGCAGTGGCACCGTTCGCAAACGCCCCCACCTCCGTGCTTTGATATATAAGGGTTGTACTTGGCAGCTGCTGTGGGCGTTCCTTGTGCGGAAAGTTTCGAAACCTTTCAGGGGGTGAGGGTGCAGATGCTACTTTCAGTCATTGATAAGTTTGTTAGATGGTGTGACGCACACCATCTGCAGTTAAACGTAAGGAAACGAAGCGATAATATTTGATTTCCGTGAAAAGAGCGCAATTGAACCATTCCAGTTATCATTCATGGCAATGCTGTCGAACAATTCTCGGAATACAAATACTTGGGTATAGAATTACCAGCACTTAGTTTTGTCAAGCAATGTTGTTGCCTTTCTTTCATGCAAAAATCAACAAATTAGCTAGGTCTATATGCAAACTGGTCCTCGAACAATACTACAGAATATTTTTTCCTCGACAAGTACCATTTCATCGGGGTGGGGGGGAAAATGGGGGGGCGGGGGGGTACATGATTTTCGAGAGGGGCTCGTGCCCCCCCCCCTCCCCCCCGTTGGCGGACGCTACTGGGCTAGAGTACTTCATATGGTCATTGATTCAATGAGCTGGAGGCAGCATCGATTGGTTAGCAGTTTACACTGAAATTTCTGGATATGAGCCCCCCAGATGCTAGAGAATGCACTTCCCATCTTCCTATATGCACTGCCCTCGGATTCCTGTGACATGGTTTTGCCCTGCATATTATGGTCTCTTTCGCCAAAGGATGCCAAATTAATTTATGTCGAAATGGAGTTCAACTGATGCCTTATAGCGGGTCTTTGACGATCCCCCGAAATCATTGTTCACCCATGACGTTTTCCCATGATAGCCTTTAGTGGGGGGGGGGGGGGGGCTCCTGCCCCGATCCGAAATTTATCAGCCGGGAGCTTGTATGTACACTGTCATACACTGATCAGACAGCGAGAAGGGTGGGGGGGGGGGGCCTAGTTCAAAAATTGTGGGAACTTTCTTCGACACGGTTATATGACTCCAATAGCCACGTCACTTTTTCATTTTTTTGGTTCTTCCCGTATTTTTTTTTTTACCATCCCCTTCCCTTCCGCGTCATCCTCTTCCCTCCCCTTTCCCTTCGTCCTTCTCCTTCCTCCTCCCTTTTTTCTTATTCCCCCTTTTTCCTTTTTTCCTCTTTCTCTTACCTGGGGGCGAACGCTTTCCAGCCCCCCCCCCCCCGATCACGCCTGGTACCACCTGTTTACGTAAACTGTTAAACTTGCAGAAGTTCTTGGTATTTCTTTGAAATAACTCGCTGACCATATTCTCCTGAAAATATAAAGAGGCCGTAGATGCTGTTTGCGATATTTATCTGCCTATATTCTGCAAGTGACAACTCTTCAACATTCTTTTTTCTTACTGAAACTAGAAAATGTCGGGCGGTAAACCGCCAGACGTATATATCCCCGCATCTATTATGTCAAGAAATTTGGTTACCATGAACGCGGACAAGATTCTGTGGAATGAGACTTTTATAGACTTGTGACGCGACAACGTGTACAGGTACATGGGACATTCCATAATGCACTTGTTAATTGTCTGAGGCACCCCTACAGCCCCGGACAAGGTGAGTCCTTAAATAAGCACACTCAAGATTAAACTTTAAACCACATGACCCACTCCGACAGAGGTAAAATTCAGGTCAGAGGGTCCAAACATGAGGTAAACAATTATATCACAATGGTGAACCAGCCAGCTTTCGCAGATATTCATTTCTCGATTATAGCCAAAACAAACAGTTTTTGAACCACTAAGTGACCTCGACTGACCTTTAATGATATGCAGTTTTTTGAGAATTGTTATTCTCCTGGGATAACATCCACTCCTAGGAGCATTTTGCATTCTGAGGCACACCCAGTTGCTATTGCCGGAAAAGCTACTGAAAATCAGTTTTTGACCCCTCAGGACCTTTAAGGACCTTCAATGACATGGCGGCTCTTATAAAAATTGTTCACACTCCATGCTGATGCATTCACCCTAGGAGCATATTGCATTCATGAACATGTCCAATGTTATGGCGACAAAGTATTATAAAATTGGAACTTGACCCTTGTAACGATCAAGTAAGGTCCGATCGAAGCGGGAGTGTTTCTCTCCATCAATAAAGCACACAAACCTCAATCACATATCCATAAAAATAACCAGTTTCTATTTTTGCCCGTCTATACTCTTAAATAAGCACATGTATTCAAGATTCGACCTTCACCCACATTGACCACCGACAGAGGTCAAATTCAGGTCAGAGGTCACACACATGCAGGTCAACAATTATATCACAATGGTGAACCATCCAGCCTTGCAGATAGTTCAATTCTCCGATTATAGCAAAAAACAGTTTTTGACCCCTAAGTGACCTCGATGACCTTTAATTGATATGACAGTTTTTATGAGAATGTTATTCTCCATGTGATACATACACTCCTAGGAGCATTTTGCATTTCTGATGGACACCCCAGTGCTATGCCGGAAAAGTACTGAAATCAGTTTTTGGCCCTAAGTGACCTTAATTGACCTTCAATGACATGGCGGTTGTTATTGAAAATTGTACACTCCATGTGATGCATTCACTCCTAGGAGCATATGCATCCAATGAACACGCCTAAGGTTATGGCGAAAAAGGTATAAAATGAACTGTGACCCCTTGTAACTAGCAAAGTAAGTGTCGATCGAAGCGGGAGTTGTTCTCTCCATAAAGCACACAAACCTCAATCACATATCCAAAAATAACAGTTTCTATTTTTTTGCCCGTAACTCCTTAATAAGCACATTTATACAAGATCGACCTTCACCCACATGACCACCGACAGAGGTCAAATTTGGTCAGAGGCACACAAATGCCAGGCAACAATTATATCCAATGGTGATCCAATCCAGCTTCGCAGATATTCAATTCTCCGATTATAGCCCAGAAAAAACAGTTTTTGACCCCTAAGTTGACCTCGAAAGACCTTTAATGATATGGACAGTTTTATGGCATTGGTACTCCAGTGCATACATCCACTCCTAGGAGAATTTTGCATTAGATGAAAACACCCAGTGATATTGCCGGCAAAGTACGAAAATCAGTTTTTGAACCCCTAAGTGACCTTTAAGGACTTCATTGACATGGCGTTTGTATGAAAATTGTACCATCCCTGTGATGCTCCCACTCCTAGTCGCATATTGCATTCCAATTAACATGTCCAAGGTTATTGCGAAAAAAGTATTAATTCTCATTTCGATTGATCAGGATAACTAATATGCAATGAGTCCCACAATTTACCCCAGTGAGTGATCTTGATGATGTTGACTAAATTTAACAGGAATGGTAGTAGGTCCTAGTCACAAAGTTCGTCAAAATCACCTAAAGTTGAGAAAATAATTGCATTAATTATTTAATTATGCTAACTGATATGTAAATTAAACACACATAATGACCTTCAGTGATTTCACACATGAAAGAGATTTATCGGGACTGTTAAGGCCTCACTCAACCAGTTTCGTGAGACTCCACAAAGTTTATAAATTTGTCTAATGCTATTGGGCCACTATTATGCAATTAGTCATTGCAAGATGCCTCCAGTGACCTCGCCAATTGGCAAGAATTCATTGGCAGTGATAGTTGGCCCTATTCACCAAGTTTTCAATGAAAATCCAATGAAGTTTGAAATACACATACATTAGGCTAATTAGGCTACTGCCAAAGAAGGCAACTTGACCTCGGATGACCTTGAAATTGCCGCCATGTTTTTTGGCTTCAACAACTAACCCCCCACCACCACGTTGTCGTGTAAATCGCACAACTTGAAAATTTTCGAAAACCTGCAAATTAGAGGGCACAATATAGATATAGCCCATTTTCGAACTTATCGAGATTTCACTCAACGGACGGTTTACCAACTTTGGTGTCAATCGGATAAAGTGGTTCAAGAATGAGAGCGCTAACGCCTAAATTTTCCGACGGCGGCGTAGACTGCGGCGGAGACGGCGTGCGGAGCCGGCGGTCACACGTCAAACCCAGAATATCCCCGACACTTATCAGGTTGCGGGGATATAATTACTGTGTTCTGAACTACATTATAACCGTTGAGCTCAACATGTGCAGTAATAAAACCCCGTGACATGAGCGGACAATAGTGATTACGCGTGTGGAGAATTTAGTGTGCGTCATACCCTCATGGTCATTATGTGCTCATGGGAGGGTGGGGCGCACTCTCCTGTGTTCAGATATTAATCGCATCGAATTAGCCCAACATCTATGTTATAGCAACTCCCATTAGCTTGTCCTCTCTCTGGCTGATATGTTTAGGTTAACTGGCAAGCTCGCAGACCTCCTGTACGACACTGTCCGAGGAGTGGGGAGGGGTGGGTGTGTGGGAGTGGGGAGGGGTGGTGTGGTGGAGGGGGGGGGTGGTGTAACCCTGCCATGAGTGGCCTCCCCACGATCAAGCTAGATGCAGGAGAATACCCTGCACAGAACGAGGTATTTAGCAAAACAAGCCTACTGTTTTTCACATATAAAATTTGGCAATGGACCATTGCGGTAAATTGTAATTCCTAAATTGACTTGAGTAGCTGTTCTAGATTTTCATAAACGGGTACCTGAGCAGCATGGTCGAAGTCATTATTTCCAGCAGGGTTTTCACGCACTTTCTGTCGGGGGCACAGATTTGTCCTGTAAGGGCAGTTCATGGTATCGAAACCGGAGGTGAAAAAGTAAAGTAAAACAAAGCCAGCCCAGCCCTTTTCCACTGATTCACCTGCTTGATAGTTTTATGAGCAACTGGTTTGTCTGCCCGATTAACCATTAGGCTAACATGCCCGGTATAAGTAGCCTGCTCATCCACTGTTCCATTAAACCAAGGTCGTCTACACTAGTTCAGTGCAACCCTGTGTCTTCATACTGCGGGCCTTAGCGTAGGCCTCAGCGAGGACCAATTACACCAGTCACTCCTTTGCTGTTCTAAATTCATAATCTCATCTGACAGGCACTGTTGCAGTGGCAGAGAGGCCAAGTTATCCTTGTATGCTTCCCAGCCATTACTTTCCAACATACACGCCAGTGTTTGCGCTAGGTCCCGGAATCTGGAGGGAAATTTCTCCCCTCCCCCATCCAAACGTTTGGGCCGGATTTCAGATTTTTTTGGGGACTTGGATATTATAAATCGCCGAAACCGTCATTTTCCTTCATTTCAGCAACAGTCACCACTTTGCGGATTTGTTCCTTGCATGGCTACACTGCTGCAGCACTGAGTTTAGATAGGTCGCAAAATGTGATGGGGGGGTGGAATTCCCCCTCACAATTTTTCAAGGGGGGAAAGGGGGTTTTGCAATCAAAGGGGGGGGGGCGCTGGGGAGGGGGGGTTCTCAGAACAAGCAGATCAGCGTAATCGTCCATCCATGCATACGACCAACCATTTTGTTTTTTACCAATAGGAAGGGTGTGTTGCGCTAAGGGGGTTACGCCTCCCTTCTTGGCCCAGTTTCTCTCCCATTAATACTCCCTTTCTCTGAACAACTACATTGCAAACATTGCAACACACGTTCACTGTATAGAAGTGGGTCGTGGGGATGATGCTAACCCATGCCATACCGTTTCCTGCTTTCCTAACTTCATGATTGTCGCTGAGAGGCTCCAAATCCTTCAACGGCACTCTTTTCCGGCCCATAGTGAATGTCCATTTCCAAGCGTAATTGTATTTGTTTGATTAAATGAGAAACAAGAATGATTATCTTCGAAGGCTTTACTAATATCCCACAAATTAGCCAGCAGTGAGCCTAAGCTACTGAAACTGCTCTGATTTTGTGCATGGAACAAATCGAACTCGGACCCTGACAACAGAGAGTGACCCCCCCCCCCTTTCTGAAGACACTTGCAAATAATCTTCAGTCTTCTAAGGAAATGTGGTTTTGTATCAACCCATCCACATGCCTGTTTCATCCATTTGATGATTTTTTAATAACCGTTGTTAGATTGCAGTTTTTAACGTTATATATCCCCACTTCGGGATATATTAATGCGTCGCGTCCGCCGCGTCCGCACGTTTCTTGTTCGCGCAATAACTCTCCAACACCTTGTCCGTTGGAGCCGAAACTTGGCACACATGTCCCCTTTTGGACATCTCGGATGATTCGAACATGGGCGTCGCCACAAGAACGCGGTCGCTAATTTTGCATCATTTTCACGATAGAATATTCTCTCGTTAGCGTCGCATAACTCTCTCAACACTAGGTCCGTTTTGAGCCGAAACTTGGCCACATGTCCACCAATAATCAACTCCAGATGGGGTCGATGAGTGGATGTCGCCCACAATGCGCAGGGTCAAGATAATTTGCGTAATTTGCGCAATTTTCAACAGTTGGTCGGATTTCCACGGAAACTTGGGAGGTGGGTGACTATTTTTGGTCCCGAAAAATTGAAAGGCCATTTCAAGGTAACCAAGAGTTCAAATTGTGCGAGTTACAAAAGGTTGTCGGATGTCAATGAAATGAGTAGATGTGGACGATGTTTGGTCCCGAAAAGAGTGGAGGAGATTTTAGGGGTAATCAGAGGTCAAGTCTCGCTAATCCCATAATTTGCACATTTTCGAAAGTTGGTTGATTCCACGAAACTTGGTAGCTGGGAGATATAATTGGTCAGAAAGAATTGAGTTGAAGGTATTATCAAGGTCACCAGAGGTAAAAAAAAAAATTCCGTATATCGAAAGTTTGTCGGATTCAACGAAATTGTGGTATGTGTGGACGATTTTTGGTCCCGAAAATGGTGGGATTTCGGCGGTCAATCAGAGGTCAAAGTCACGGCTAATTTGCCCAATATGCGCAATTTTTCGAAAGGGTTCCGACTTCAGATCTACATGGCAAATTATATAACCATCTTCACCAAATGATCGCGAGGTGGGGATTAATATACACGTTGGCGGGTACCCGCCAGCATATGTCTAGTTTTACGTGAATTTGATCCCATACCCACAGGTTATCCTAGAACTTGTACATGCACCAGTTGGGCGGAATCAGGTGCAATCGGTAGTCTATCGCTCTTTGTGCGGCTGCGGGCTGTCATGGTTGAACATTTGAAATAGTGTTTCGCTCAGGTCCTGCAGGGTTACAATGTCGGACACACGATAATAAGGAGGATGCATCAGTGGGCCTGACTTCAGGTCTTTCCGATTCGAAGACGAATGCAGACATTGAGCCTGTCCCTTCACCCCTCCTAAACTCCCCGAGGTACCCGAGCCAGCCAGCGGGATGTTCAACCGGGAGGCACCCCATAATTATTGTACAAAGATGCGCATTGACGATCACGAATCAGGTAGCTGACTCACAATCCTCGCCTACCATTCCGTTGAACCACACAGTCTTAATTAGCATCGGATCCAAGATGAGGCGAAGTAGTGATGTAGCAAGAAAGCATTCAGTCTCCGCCTCAGTTTAACAGTGACCACTCACGCCATCACGAGAATAATATAGGAGACTGGAAGCACAAATGAGCTGAAAACACAGAGCTTGGTATCTCTGCTCAGAAACAAGCATTGTAAACGTAATATTACGGCTCCTCTGTGTACCCTTCTACGTCCTCATGACCTACAAGACATCATTTACTTGGTGTTAGATCGAACATTATACCCCCCCCCCCCCTATAGCTTATTTCCGTTGACGTCTTTCTTTCTCGCTCTTTCTTCACAGGAGGGGTTAGGGTGAGTCCCGTAAGACCGGCTGTGGATCGACCACCTCGGACAACTCCCTACTACTCTGCTCTCTCTAGAATGGACACAACCCCTCCCCCACCCCTTTAAGCGGCGCTCACACTTGTGCGATACGATTACGATACGATAAATTTATCGGACGTCGGTTAAAAAGTTGTTAATTCCAATTGGAGTGTTCACACCTGTGCATACGATACGATAAATTCAGCGGGACGTCGAGGTGAACATATTTTAACTTTCAAGGGCTCCTGGGCCACACGGGTGCGAGACGATACGATACGTACGATAAATTTATCGGACGTCGAGTTAAAAAGTGAGTTCAATAGGAGTATTACACCGGTTGCGATACGATACGATACGATAAATTTATCGGACTCAGTTGAAAATATTTTAACTTTTATCGTACATAAAATTTATCGGATACGATAACTTGCGCAATGCAGTGATAAACCTGCGCAATTCTGCGAAGAGTGGGTGGAACGCAAACAGTCTATTGGGGGCAAAGTGTAGGTGGAAGTGGGTTAGGGATAAATCAGGGGTTTGATGAAATGTTTTGGGTAGTGAAAACCGGGAAAGGACAGGCCTGTGAATGAGCTTCTAGGCCCTATTTGCCAACTCTCAACGAAGGGCACTTACTTTTCAGGACAGTCAAGATCCTCGTAGGGTTCCCAATTCTAGATGATCAGGTTATAGAGATTTTCTTGGCCACAACCCCATTCTTTCGACGTTAAATCTTTAGAAAAAGATTGCTCTGATATCAAAACGTTCTCAAATTCGAGCCTCGGAGTCCACATCAGGTCGGCCCGGTACGTGAAATACCACAAAAGGAGGTTGCGTGCGAAGCGCCCGCCACAAAACGATTTTCGCAAAACACGGTGTGAAGTTCGAATTTTTTGCGTAGGAAAAATTAATTGGAATCAATTCTATGCCCTAGAATTCTCTATCATTTGTTTTCTGGTACATTACGGGCTGTCTCATTTGGACCATCCGTAAACGACTTTCCGAAGTGGGGGGAACGGGAGCGGGTGCTCCTCCTCGTATGTCCACGCCTTAAGCTGATTATCCATGATGCTATTTGTATATTAGTTCCATGCAGAAATTACAAAATGTACTATAGGACTACCTTAAAACCTGTGAGGTTCCAATTCGCTCGATATTACAAGCTATTTCCGGCATTGGAAATTGTACGTGAATCTAATCCCTACCCTATCTCTAATCATAGCAATATACACAATTGATTGTTATCAGGTTTACAATGCCGACAGCCAATCACGGCGGCGACGCGGTGTGTTTGTGTGTAAATACGTGTGTATATTGACGCGGAATAAGTATTGTTACCAAATTTTGCACATTATCTGGAAATTGATATAAAAAAGGTATATTACAAAAGAAAGTTCAAAATCTTATCGAAAATGAGGAAAGTGGGAAATGCAAATGAATGACGAATGCTGGCTTTGGAAATAAAAAAGGTTTTTTCAGATTCGAGGGTGGGGGGGGGTCATGATATTTCCGCCCACCACATTTTTCAACTGGGGGTGGACCTCCCCGCCCCAGTTCCTACGCCTTGAGAACGTACGTTTATCATCCTCGTGCGACCCCCTCACAATCAACCCCTCTCCCCTTCCGCGAATCCAATGCAGGAGTTAGAACTCCAATGTGCCGGCCCTCAAGGTATTATTATACATGCCTGTCATAAATGACGACGTTAGGAGGAGATTTTCTTTCTTCTAAGATATACACATTGGTGTTGGTGTGTCACAGGGGCGGCATTCATGCTAGCAGTAACCAACACAAAATAAAAATGAAATAACGAGAAACACGTGATACTGTTGAAGGAGCCAAATTAAAACCATAAAAATGTAGGTATTACTGAAGGGGGTATAGAGAAACTGTAGCGGTGTAGGCATACGTTTGGTCGTCGGTTCCTTTCCTCTTTTTGCTGAACTTGACCACCACTCTAGCCTGTTGGGGTTGCACCCCCCCGCCCGCCCCCCCCCCCCTCTCCTTCCTCCCATTGCCGCTCGCAGCGACCATATAATATTCCCAAGATCATCAACAGCCTGAACGCTCTTCCAACTTTTTTCCATATTGAGTGAGAGAACTATGGAGAAAAAATCATGCTCTAAGAAATAAACTGAACTGATGGTGCAGCAAAAAAAACAAATATTTTCACGAGTACCCCTTTCGAATCGCTAAACACTGAAAAAATTGCAAACGGGACGTTTTGAAAAGTTAAAACACATGCGGGTAAATGTGAAGTAGAACATAAAATAGGGCAATTATAAATGTGGGCGAGCCAGACAAGCCTGCAGAACAACGCGTCTGGCGGAAATTGCCCTACCTGCCATTTTTGCAAAGTGAAGGACTCTGTGTACAGAAATATGTAGTAGGTATCCACTACAAATGGTTGTTATATGTGATCCAAGATTGAAACAGTGCACCCACAAACAAACTGTACACTTGAGGCATCATATACCCTTCCCTGTAAAGTGGGTGTCTGATTGAAACAAGGTCAATCAGATCTCTGTTGGGGTTGGCCAAGGTGATTATGACCCTCCTGCTTGAAAATGGTGGTGTAGTGTTCAGAGAGGCTTTTTTTTTTTTTCTTTTAACGACCATGTCGTAAAATCTTCCGAGCAGTGTGGCAGTGGCAAGGAGGAATGTTACCCAAAAGGACATTCTCGGGTATTTGTTGGTTGACATGAGTATAAAATTCACGCATGAATCGAAACCCTCGGCTAAGAAACGGCCATCCCAATTTATTCCCATACAAGGGGGGGGGGGGTAACGACTCTATCGTGGAGGCCCCTTCGTGCCTCTGGCTGTCTTGTTTGACTCGGGCCTCGGTCATCTTCCATCACGATTCCGGCGATGGTCCTGTTTTCTAACTATCGTCTATTCCACATTCTACAACCCCAAGCCATCCCTTATTGCAAATTCAGGCATTCTGATTGGCTAAATCCCAACACGTCGCGTACTATTTTTTGCAATAACATCAGCTGTTCAGAGTAACACACAATCGAATACTTGCTCGCTTTGCTGCGTTTTAGTAAACGCATACTTTTGCAACGCGAAATGTAAGGTTGCGTGAGCCTTTGGAAGTTTATGTTTACACGCGCAATCCGGCTTTCCAGTAAACGCGCGATCAAAGGCGCACTGCCTCAGCGGAATACAAACGAGCGAACGACGCGTCGCTCGTTGCCTTGGAGAACGCCATGTTCACACGCGCAGAACCCTCCGGTTTTGCACTCGTGGTTTGTATTGCGTCCCGTGACGTACACACAACACGCACTGCCAATCTTTGTGTTTAAACAAAATGGTACCAATGCAATTTACTTCGCTTGAACCAACGCAATAGTTTACCCTAAGCTGCTATTTACTGTGTTAAGATATACAAAGATATCGATCGAAGATTGATATCTCCAATCGTTTGGATCATTCTTGTTGTGCGGGTTGTAGAATCGGAATAAACTACAGCCGGTCCCGACTTTTCCTGGTTTCTACACAGTCTCGACTCTGAATTTAGCTTTATAACGGACTCGGCTGCGCCTCGTTCGTCATTTACCTAAATTCAAAGTCTCCACTGTTTATTCGCCGTAAAAGTCTCCCAGTTGCCGTTTATCCCTTAAATATATTACAGAAACCATGGCAAGTTTGGCAACTAGCCTGCTGCCTAACTGCACAGAAGCTGCTCAGGAAATGTAATTGAATTCTCGGCTTGTTTTTTTGAAACGTGATGAAGTTCCTTTCAGAAAGATTACACCTGGACTGTTCCGTGAATGTAAGGAATCGTTATCTCTCCATAGATAAGTTTTCATAGAGAGCGATGGCGGGCTACTAGATGAAGTGTCTGACGATTTACCATCTCGGCCTAACGTATTTGAGTTAGGCCGAACTTGAAGTGATTTTAGTGTTCAAGTTTTCAAATGTCCATGTTTCGATGGCGCTTCCCATCATCAGTTCTAGTCACGACTACTTCTCTCCATATCAGTGTTGAAAATCTCCCTGAAATTGCCTTCGATACTATTGATCACAGTAATTCTATAGGATAAGTTATGCACGTGTGGCGTTCGTGGACTGTCTCACAATTGGTTTGCAGCTACTTGGAATCGGCCGGCAATATGTTTCAATATGTCCAATATAGACAATACTTCTCTGCTGTTTGACTAACAACATTGGTCAATTTTGAGACCACTGTTGTTAATCCTTTATTCTATTTGCGGATGACACTAGTATTTCAGAATCATAATCTAGCATACACTTCTGGGCAGATATGCACCTTTGAATTTGAGTATATTTGTTGATTGGCTCAAATCGAATGTCCTTAAATTCATTGAAGACAAAGCTCGTGAACTTTCGATCACAGAATAAAGGATAGTAGCGATATTTCAGTTCTCTTGAACGGTATATTAATCACTGCATCCCCCATTTTTTATAACGTTTCTGGTTTACAAATCGAGACAATTCAAATTGGCACACACCTGCAAATTCACTGACTATAATATCTAGAACAAATAGTATATAATCATTTGAAAATAATATCCCCAGGATACTCTCCGACTTTATATAATCACTACTGCTGCCATTTGAACTATTGTCTTCTCGTTTGGGGCAGTGCTAGTTTTGTTTTTTTTCTTATGTAATTTGTATAAATTACAGAAACGGATAATCATTTCAACATAATTTCAATACGCGAAAATAGAACATATGTTGACAAACCGGGGAGCCAGTGTTAACTTATGGAATTCACTAAATCGGGGATTTGAAAACGACAAAAAAAGCTTAACATTTAAAAGTTTATTAAAATATGTTTAAAATGTCCTGCTCCAATGTGCACAACACTATCAAAGATCGACATTAGTAACGTATAATGATCTATATGATATGCTTCCTGTTAGACGTCTTCGGTTTTTGGTCCCTTGCTTTGTCCCAGTTTCAACACCCCCCCCCCCCACCTCAGTCGACGTTACAAAACGAAAGCACGACAGCATGTAAGCTTAAGCCCCTTGTTCTTAAAGCTCCACTCCACCACCAGGCCCATTATCGCTTTCCTTCTACTGCAGGTGTTGTTCATTTCGATTATATCTATTTCGGTCAGCGAGACAAGCAAGCGTTACCCTAGATTTGAAGGGGTGGACGTATTGGACACTGTTTTGTTTATCCTGATGCGAACAGTCACACATTCGATTCCTCTGGTAAACAGGTCCTCTTCGGCTTGCAACCTCCCGAGATAAATGTGCTACACTGACAAAACAATAGATTATGGGCACGGTAGCTAATATAGTTACTGTAGAATAAGTGCCTACTGCTGAGGACTCGGAACTCGTACTCACTGAAATCAACCATGTTAATCGGAGGCTCATACAGCACTATAGTCTCATAGTAATCACTGTCGATCCTTTGGATCTCAAGTGCTCTTTATCCAGGATGCGATATTGCAAATGGTACTGACCGTTTTCAAAAGTGTTCGCACAGGGACCACTTTTTTGCACGTTTTGTTTTCAAAGGCTAACCTATTGTAAAGTTGGGGAATTTAGTTAAGAGGCATAGAATATGCAATAATAATTTTAGAATGCTCTTTTAGGATTTGATACACACTTCTCCAGCTCACTCTTGCCCATGTCTAATTCACATGTCTATACAGTCACTGTTGAAAAAATTTGAGCATTGCCTGAAGGAAACGAATTCCGCTTTGCTTTGAGTGAACAGATGAATGAATGAATGAAGTGAGTGAGTGGGGAGTTAGTGAGGTATTGTATCATCCGCCCTTGTCTGGCACTACTATATGTCAGTTCATGCGAGAATAGACGATGATTTTTCAGGAGGAGGATACGGACGGAGCGCTGAACTGTCAGTGTGATAACAGTTGCCCTTGCAGAATAGGTTAGTGCGTAACTACTTAGGCCTACCACATGTACATTTTGACTGGCATGAAAAATGTCAATAATAATAATAATAATAATAATAATAATACTAATAACGTTGAACGTATTAGGGCACGAAATCCATCTACAATAAATGTGTGCATGACACTAAAAGAGATGAACCACACTGCGGTCTTGTTGTGACAAACCTCAAATTCTTCAGAGACAATATGCCTCACCCTACAAATGTATCCGTTTATAATGTTCTGATAAACATTTTTTTTATCTGGTGTTGGAGCAAAGCCCACATGTCCAGCGGGGGGGGGGGGGCAATTAAACATGTGGGACCAATGCACATCCGCACCCCAAATGGTTGATACGAACACTGGGCCCGCCTGCCGGGTTTATGGCTAAGGACGAGTACTGACTGTGTCACAAATAGGCCTTAGCGGGGGGTGGCAATTCAGCAACCTCAAGGTGATCCCTCAATTCGTTGAGGCATAAAACTGACCATCTACCGGGACTTCCACGCAGAGACTACATGTTATCTGACGACATGTGTCTCTGGAAGTGAATACGATCCGGTTTCTATTGTTACAAGTGATTAATAAAAAGTGTCAGCGCTGACCGCGCGCTATGCGGGGAGGAGTTGATCACAGTGTAAAGTGTTGCAATACAGTGTGTAGGCCTATCTACGGAGTGCGAAACGTAACAGAATCCATAAAAGTTGGAATAACCCATCGAGAAAAGAATCAACCCTCGGACACAGAATCAACCCATCGAAAAAAAGAACCAACCATCGAAAACAGAATCAAGCCTTCAAAGAAAGATTCAACCCATTGAAAAGCGGATCAGTCCTACCAAACAGAATCATACGTCCAATATATACTCCATAGAACCTCTACCTCACAGGATTTTCAATGTATTGCCGCGCTCCTTCAAGTTTGAAACACTCCGCGCAGTCCTGGCGCGGAGTGTACAAAATCATCAAGAATGGAAAATCGACCATCAGGATTTGGAACGCATCCCTGCTTAGTGATTCCTTGAAGAGTGATTTCTAAGATGCAATGCATGATTACATTGGCAGTTTTTGCCATGTGCTTTCGGCTAATAACTTATTTTTTTGGAGAAATGTCCTGGATTGTTGCTTTCAAGGGAGAGCTGTTTGTTTCTTACCCTCTCGTTTCTATTTTAAAATGGTAATTGTCCAATAGTAGTGTTGGTTGAATGGTTAGTGCGTTATTGTAATACGTCTAGGAGGAAATCGATATGTCCTCACATGTCTCGGATCACACTCGGCGATTAGGTATTTGGTGTCCCTTTCCTACGGTATTTGTTCAGGCGAGGCATAGAAGACTGCTCTTATAGCGCCTTTCTAATGGTGTCTAATTAGCTTCTGAATGACGACTGATTGGGGTCAATAGTCAGTTTTCTACCGTATGTCCAGGTGGTTTCTCGCAAATTTGTTGTATCTGTTGGATCTGTTTGGAATGGAATGTCGGCTAGCCGGGAATTTGACATACACATCTACGCCATGACACACTGTTTTCTTAATTCAGTCAGTCGAGACAAAAAATGATATCTCGATGAGTTTAGTAAGAATATTTGTGTTTCCGGTTTGAAAACGTGTGTGCAGTTGACCAGTCTTCTGGGTGTGTGTGTTTTGGTGTAGACCAAGGGTCCTTTTTTGAGGAATAAACATGGGCGTCGATCCGTTTTTGAAAAGGGGGGGAAAAATAATAACAAAATTTTACAAGTCAGCCATCGGGAAATACCGGCGGGCGCGAAGCGTACAAAAAGAAAATTTTAGCTTTCTAAACCCCAGATCCCGAAACGCATTGCCCAGACTCGATAGCACCCAACCTACCTGTGTGATTTGAGTAAGAGACCGACGAAAAATGTTGTCATTGTGCATACTAAGCGGCTTACCGCATATCACACATTTATTTTTTATTCCTTTTCTGCTCTGGCTCATTCACGTGGGATCCAGGGGTTGCCCCAAACGGTTCTGTGGAATCGGAGGGAGGAAAAGCCAGAGGCGTAGGGACCATTGCCAATTGGGGGAGCAGTCAATATTGGACGAATTTTACAGTCAGTCATCGAAGGAATACCGCGCGCGCGAAGCGCGCGACATTTTTTTTTGATGATTTCCGGGCATTTTATTCAAAAAAATCAGCAGGAAAGTCGCATTTCTTCACTGGGCCTTTCTCTTTCCAAATTCCCACGAATTTCCGCCCGAATTGTTCCATCTCAGGACAAAGGGAGGGGGGGGGGGCAGTCTGCCCAAGGCCTCTGAAGTTATTCGAGTGAACAAGATGATTCGAAGCATTACATCCATGGTTCAAACGCCGGGTTAGATAGAAAACGCCATTGAAATTATGCACTTTTGCCATTCGATTTAACATTCGAGACACTCGTGTAGGAAAATGGGTAATCCTTACGCCTACGCCTAGGGGGGTCCTAGATCTCAGCTGGGGTGCCGCCACCTGGAATCGGGTACTTAAGAACAATTCTAACGCGATTATTGTTCGGGTAGTACAATAATGAATAAGTTTTGGCGATCATCAAATTATGATTATCACTGTGATCCACCGCACACCCACTATAATGAAACTACCAGGTGCCACCTGTACAGTTCACAGGTTCAGTCACTTGGGGCAGAACAACTTACGAGACGAAAATGGGTAGTGGATTTCATTGCAGTTTATATGCATAAACTTATATCAGTACTGATGCGCGCGAAAATCCAGCCACCAAAGCCATGATTTTAAAAACTTTTCATTTTTACTTTGCCCAAATTTCTTCCCTTATTATCAAAATTTGGGTGTGTTTTTGTTGTGTGTTTCATCTCAAATTATCTGAAACCGGCCGACACGTCGTGGATATTATGACTGTTGCATAAGCTGGTTCTGTACGCATCCGTGATATTTACTTTACAATCTTACTAATAGTGGGCATAAGTTTCCAATATCCTAACTTGGGTTTGAAAAAATGAATGTGAAATAACTGTTTGCCAATGTAGCAATATACGGTTGTCTTGCTACGACTATTTCCAATCCAGGCGCAGGTCTTTGGGGGTAGTGACACCCCAACGTTTTGAAGCCTCCGTACATTTTAACTCGTGACCACCGGGGGGACCCTCAACTTTCAGCAAGGAGAATTGGCTCCTTGACTATTACGCAAAGACAATGTGATTGCCAGTGCAAGCTGTTTGAGCACATCAGTAAACAATTGGGTCCTCATGCCTTCGTAGGCGAGCCAGAATAATAAATTCGAAAGGAAGAAAACAAAGTGCTGATGAGCTGGCTTAGGCGTACGGGACCCCTCTGTTTTTGCAGAACATGTTTTGCCTAAAAAACAGAAAAGTAACAGCGCGCGAAGGCGCGGGAAATTTTTGCATGTCTTCCGGGCGTTTGATTGAAAAATTCAGGCCAGTCAGCGGACATTTTGGGCATTTCCTTCACTGAGTTTGCTTTTCCTGTCCAGATTTCACCCGAATTATTGTCAATTTGGCCCAAATTTCTCATCTCAGAATACTTTGCGCTCTTCAAAGGGACTACACAATTTGGAAGTCCGAGCCAGAAGTCAAAGCAGTTGGGTTTTACAATTAATGAATTGTGAACAACTATGTAGCCTAGTACTCTCGTCCAGACTGGGCGTAGACTCCCAATTGTTATTGGGTGAAGTGAAGGGATTTTCGCCCTGCGAATTTAGTAAGTGCCATGTGATTTTCATGTTGCAGAAGAAAGGAAAACGTAGAGATCCGTCAACTGAGGTCTAGATTTATGTTTCACTCTGTCGGGCAGCAAGTGAACGTAAGACATTCGGACTAGGCGAGGCGGGCAACATTATGAGGGCCCTATGTGAGAGGGGTCTGGGCAGTCAGGGTTTTTACCCGTCACTCTGAAAGTTTTGGCTTCAGGTGCAAATTCATGCTCTAAATGAGATTTTGTACGAAAATGTGCTGCCCACCAAGGGCAGTAAGTTCTCTTCTTTTGGTTATGGGCCTGAATCCTACTTTCCATGGACCACCTTAGTGGGGTCTAGGGGAAAATGCGGGAAGTCAGACCGGTTAGCCCATTCTAGAGAACCCAGGTTAGAATTTTTCGTTTGCCTCGTAGGCTCGTACCCGTTTCTTTCGACGGAAATTGTGACTGAATTTTACAAAGTTGTTCGAATTTTGGTGCAATTCATGAAGGTAGAGAACCACACAAAAGTCGAAAAGTGCTAATTTCGCACAGTTCCTGGTATAGTTTATAATCAATGGACATTTTATTGTGAATGTACCTTTGTTTAAAAACAACAATAGATAGTCTCACTTAGTTCACTCTGAGTGAGAAACTTGCCAAAAAAGCTCCATTATCGCCAGAATCTACCTTAAAAATGCATCGCCAACGACATACAGAAGCAACAGTCACAGGTCGTCTGCGAACATTGGGTTCGGAATAAAGTACACTGTGGTCTTTGTGAGGGCTGCTTTCTGAATATTTTCAAGGACACAACAGCCACGAACGGATACGTGTGTAAAAATACATGTTTCGTCTTCGAGCGAGGATCAAAAAGTGGGGGGGGGGGGACATTTGATATGATGTCCCCCCAATTCGAAAAGGGGGGGGGGGACGTGTCCTCCTGTCACCCCCCCCCCCCCGATCGACGCCCCAATGAGGAATAAACGGGACATTCAGGAAAATCATAATTTTTTAGATTGTGAACATGCACAAATTTCCATTCCTGTGTTTTGGTTGTACCGATTAGAACATGACTTACACCAAAGAATTGCAGACTCAATATAGTATACATTGCTTAGTGATTTCATTACCTGTATTTAGGTCGTCCTAATCCATCTAACAAAAGTAAATTAATTCAACATTCAAGGCCATCGTACTTTGTTAGTATTAACCACACTCTCCAATTCAGCTGAGTGTTCAGCATGTATGAAAAGATACAGAATGATACAGCAATAACTCGGATGACTAAATATATAACCACAAGTCCATACAAGTGTCGAATAGGCCAGTATTGCACGATTTCACGGTGCACTGTCAGCGGAGGCGGAGGTTTGGGGAGGGGGGCGGAGCAAGTTTTCGACGGAGTGGGCCAGACTGATGCAAAGATTTTGAGTCTCACTCTACCCCCTACGTCAACAACTGCATTTTCTATGTTTTGGTTGTTTGTCTGTTGAGTCAGGAAAAACCAGTGGTATAGACGCTTCGGGAAGGAGTTTCCCCTCCCCAACAAATTGAACATTGATCTTTTCCAGGGACATGTCAAAGAGATCCATATAAAGACTTGTACACCCTATGCTACGGTTGTATCGTTTGTAGGATGATAGGTGGATGTATAGCTGATCCCTAAACTTGAGCGATAATAAGAATAAGATATAAGGGCGCGCGAATTTTCAGCTTGTTAATATACGAATTTCCACGAGGTTTATAGGTTGGAAATAATAATACTGTCGGGGCAATCGGCACTCCTCGAGGTGTGTAATTTTCACATACCCTCTCGGGCTACCCGACAAAATTGGGAATATTCCCTCAACGGGGGGGGGGGGGGTGGGGGGGCATGTCCCCTCCGCCCCGCTGGCGGCACTCTTGTGTCACCTGCATAGCCTCCCCCACACGTCCATGCTTGCCATATGAAACAGGATGTAATGACCTTGCCGCACGGTCTGGGTTGTGGATTTCGTTCAAAGTGCTAAATAGCCAACGTGTTAGTCTTTTCTATGTAATCGTCATTACATTACATAATTTTTCTGTTGAATGAGTTCCCAATTGGTAAGTAACATGTAGTGGTTGTTCACCTATGAAATTGATCAGTCATTCGTTTAGATACTGTTAGTCTTATTCTCTGACTACCCACTCTTCGCATACCCCTCCAACTAGTAGCCCTCACTCTATTACATCACTCCACATCCGCCCTCTCATCCTCTTCGCCACCGTGACCTCCTTTACAACAGACTCTCTGTATTAACACACTTCTCACACTCCCCCTTTCAACAAAAGACCACCTCCCCTTCTCCTCAACATTCAATTCCACCACCTACATAATAAACAAATTTGCGACAAGGACTCATATACACGCAGGGTTTGCGTTCTTGTTTTTTTCTTGACAGTTCGCTGGCTGGTTTTGACCACCCCTTTTCTGTTTTCGACACCTTGATTCCGGTTGGACCCCCCTGTTCCTGTTTCGGACGTCTTGATTCCAATCCTTATGGCTGATTCCCATTTTGATGATTTTGTTACCCTCCTCGCACCAGGACTACGCGTGTATCACCTTGAGGAGCACGGCAATACAATGAACATCCTGTTACGGTGGAGGTCATGTAGTATCAATGACGTACTATTTCTTGTTTGGATAGCTGATTCCGCTTTTTCAATGGGTTGATTTTCTTTGAAGGCTTGAATTCTGTTCGATGATTGATTCTTTTTTCGATGGGTTGATTCTTTGTTCGATGGGTTTATTCTGTTTCCGATGGGTTGAATTCTTTTTTCGTTGGGTTGATTCCCAAATTTGATGGATTTTGTTACGTTTCGCGCTCCGTACCTATCTTACCACCACTGTAGTAGTGACTTATTATCTTCCACATAATGGCACTGTCTGAGCATACAGCTGGCGCCATTGCTGGTTAATCTGCCAATTGGGTAAACTTCATCATTTCAAAAACCCCGAGTATGTAGTGATGGACATTAACTTCTACTTACTTCGGTATTAATCTGGCGATGCAACGGCAACATATCTCGATCGACTTGGATCCACCGGATTGATGTTCGAGGTGTGACCTATATTGTAACTAATTTCTACTGATTAACAACCCGTTTATCCCCGAGAAAGAACATTTTGACTAATCATCTGGTACATTCTGCGGAAGATATGTAGGCATAACACAGCGAATTTCTCATCACGATAAGTGGCACAATTTTTCTCAACCCCCTGTATGGAACGATCATGTGAGCCAATGATGCGGCAACTGTAAAATCTTTAAGGTATATACTGTAGGATATACATACTGGACCTTCTCTGCACTTTATGTTGGATTTTGTTTTTATGAAATGGACTCGTCCTGTCCGCAGAACGGCTAATCTGGTACATATCTGCCACCCTGGCCTTGTAATAGTGCGCCATGCCGACTTTTCCCTTGTGAAAACCCTTCGAAAAGGCCACACCGTCAATCTGACTTCGACTGGGTCCGAGCTGAGGACCCGCGAGAGATGGAAGAATATCGCTGCTATCCCACCGGAAACGTCATTCATGTAGGCTCAACTCTTCGACGCATTAGTGCCCTTGTCTACTAGTTGGCTGGTAACGCGAATGAGAACTATGACTGCTTTCAATCACGGGAAAGCATTCATAGACTCCCTCTTCGTGTCTTGTCCCACTATTGACTGGGTAATCGCGAGAAAGAACTATAACCGCTTTTACAGAAAAGCGTTCATAAACTCTCCACTCTCATTTGAAGTGCTATTGTCCGACTGTATTTTGCTGAGTTAATCGCGAGAGACTAACTCTATGACCGCTTTCACAGGAAAGGATTCAATAACCCCCACTCTCTTTGAATGCTACTGTGTCCAGACTGTATTGGCTGGGTAATCGATAGAACTAACTATTACCGCCTTTAACAGTAAAGGATTCATATACTCACTCGGTCCCTGTCTGACTAGTTAGCTGGGTAATCGCGAGAGATGAACTATTACCGCTTCATTCACAGCAACGCATTCATAGAACTCTCATTGAGTGTCATGTCCGAGTGTATTTGGCTGTGTGATCGCGGGTTGACACTATGGACCGCTCCATGGGGAAGCAATTCACAACGTCATTGGAGTGTCACGTTCGACTGTAGTTGGCTTGGTTATCGCGAAAAAATAACTATAACGCTTTCGCATGGAACTCATTCACTCTCTTGAAACGCCACCACCTCGCCGCTGTCATAGCACAAGCTCCCAGTTATGCTGACCTGCTGACAGAACATTATGAAATCTTTGTCAGATATCCCCGTGTGTCCTCAAGAGGCCCCAGAAAAACATAGCTCCTGATGATAAAGTTCATGCGAATGCCCAAAACGATCCTAGGAAGGATACCGAGTAAGGATAACCCAAGTTACAATGGAATCTCCGAAGTTGGCTATATTAGAAAGTTCAACCTAAATTAATACAACTGTAATCTGCAGTTCATATACACTGCGTCCATATCACAAATGCAAATGATAAAATCCAATCTGTCAATTTTATGAGCGCAGTAGAACTCATATGGAAATATATTGATCAACTGACAAGATGGGGCAATTTCAGAAACCCGGTTTTGCTATGCAATGTTTCAAATTGGGCCAATTTGCAATTTTTTGAAAGTATTTGCAACGGTGTTCAGAGTAAAACAATGTCAGTTCGAAAATCTTGTTCAAAATGAACTATAGATAGGATGCCGCATAAAAACTCGCAACTCTTTCAAAGATATTGAAGAATCATCTCAATACTTTCGAAGTGTAGACCCTTCTTCGTCCGTTTGTTTCATGGTTTGCCAAAGAAACGCATTCACGATGCAAGGTCTCTGGGCAGCCTCTGCATCATTCCCTTCTGAGCCATAGATTCTCAAAAATTCTCAAAAGTGAGATTGAATATCGCAACAAGGCAACACATGCTAGAACCTCCGCATTGGGCTTGTGGGTTTTTTTCATATCCTCTTCACCTCTATCACCTTCACCTGTACAAATCTGTTTCATGACCATTGGCCTTCAATGGACATACGATTTATTGTGTACTTTTCAGTTGAACAATTCAGAGTGTATTTTGGGGTTGATGTAGAAGGTCAACTGAATGCGTCCAGTCCAAACCCGAAGTTCATACGATTTTCCGTTACGGCGTTACAGTCCTTTGAAGTTGTGCGTGTGTATTGCGCAAGATCGAACAGCAATCCCATCATGCAATATGAATGATGTCATACTTGCCACAACCCTGCAAACAATCTTCGCTTCCTCTTGAATTTCACACATTATTTTCACTTCGAAAAGCATTTAGTCTATGGGAGCCGATTGCTGTAGTGGGTTTGTAGGCGGTCGGTACTGACTTGTTGGTGTGAGAACGACCACGGCACTTTTGCTGAATGTTGACTTATTCTTATTCAATCAATACCAATTGGAAACTATGAAATACATAATATAACTTCCTGGGTTGTCAAGTGTGACTCAAGCGTTATTGCGCATTGGGGTTCTCCCCAATTTCTCTACCAAATGGACCAAATTTCGAAGGCCGATAACTCCACATATGAACATCATGTTGTATCCAAGCCTGCAATTGTCCTTTAACAGAGAGTATATGTTCGAATCCAGTGTAAGCCCTAAATGCTGATCCCACCCCAAATTGGAGGTTCGTTGTCGCCTTCTCAAGAGAGGGGCTTACAAGAATCTATGAGCTTGTGTTTGGTGCGTGGTGTGTGGGGTGTGTGGTGGGGACCCAGTTAATATCCATAACTGAGAACAGCGACACAGATGACAGATTAACAGATGTTTACTTTCAATTTCGTTTCATTCATAGAATTCTGAGATCGAATTTATTGTTATATTTATTGCAAATGGTGGACAGTCCAGTTTTGCACTCTTTGCCGCAAGCATTCTTTGGGCGGGTACCCTTTTGGTCGCCGGTTCATTTTTTTAGAACAACTTTTCTTGATCGCCGACATCCAATGGATTATGAATGAAGTAATTTGGAGGTCCTGTAATTAAGTTGATTAAGATATATAAACCCTTTTTTCATATGGTTGTGTTCTGAGTAACGTAACGGTTATATGCGTGCATGCATTATCGAGTTTCATGGAAACGTTGACAAAGCTATAAACACACACCACACACACACACACACACACACACACACACACACACAACACACACACACACACCACACACACACACACACCACCACACACACACACACCACACACACACACACACACACGCACGCACGCGCGCGCGCGCGCAACAAATAAACACACACACACACACACACCACACACACACACACACACAACACACACACACACACGCACACACATGTGAACGGAGAATATCACCATAAACGTAACCTGTCTTGGCCCCGCTAAAATGTTATTGTGAATTCTCCTTCTCTAGCAACCCGTCACTTCGAAAGAGGTGAGCTTGGTGATCATGGAGAGATGTCCACCCGGATGGCACCACTGGATTGCCGTCCTGCGGAACGGCGCCTCATCAGGAGGTCAGAGATCGGAAGGTATGCAGGAACAGGCAAAACAGCAACTGGACTTGCGACGAAACGGATGAAGCCAGACCAAACTGAGGTGAATTGCACGCCTATAAGTCACAACGCGCAGCAATCCCGCTAACGGAAAAATTCAACCAAACTCTTATAGGCCGGCCAGATGCTGAGCATCCCAAACATGCTCACATTTCAGACGAACACAAAATGGTCTTTTCTTCAACGTTCCATTCGCTGATGATCAGACAATAGAAACGTCATTTCTTTTCAGCGGACAGGAGGGGAGGAGGAACACCGTAGTAAGAAACATAATTAAAGGGGAAAGCATTTGATGCGGAGTCCTTCAAAGACTACCATCAATTTGCTGTAATCCGTAACCCGTGCTCACGTCTCGTAGCTGCTTGGAATCACTTCGCTCAGCATCTGGTAACGACAGGGACGAAGCATGGGCCGAAGAGAACATAGATAACCGATCAATGAACTCTTTTGAAGACTTCGTGAGCGTTCGTGTACCCTGGCGGGACCCCTTTTTTTTTTTAAAAACAAAAAAAAAACAAAACAACGTTTGAGCAGGAACCCCATCTCCAATCGCAGGTCGGAATGCTATTCAACTAGAATGGTAAAGTTCAGCACTGGAACCAGCTGCTCGTATTCGAGAAGTGGAACGAGAGCTTAGACCAGCTCGTCAGTAGAGTAAACACTGACTTGAGTGGTTTGAAGATGCTACTTGCCAGAACAAAAGTCGTGTCGTGACATGTTCTCACCAACGCGTGGGAGGAAGATGGTAAATTTATATGCGTTAGATTATTGTGTTCTCGGTTACTCAACCAAGAGGGACTCTCGTTTGGCTCCAACGTTTAGTTTCGATGCTGGTACACTAGCTCAACGATTCGCTGATTGTTCTTCCCGAATCGATCAACGTCGTGTCCAGGTCTTGAGAGAGAGAGAAAAAAGGGATTGTGTCATGCATACCTATTTCCAGTCATCGGATGAAACAAAGGATCGCCTTATTCACGAGAAGACTATCGACGCGTGGGAGGAGCCTGGAAAACGGCGGGCTGGAGAAACAAGAGTACTGAGTGAGGATGACGCTAGACGTCATCCCCAATACCTTGAACTCCGGGAGAAGTTTGAAGCGCTACCGACGCTCAACAGAAAGGAATACGAAATAGCTTGTTTCGTCAGGCACGTAGCAATGGCAGCTATTGGCGGGGGCTGGATGTGCGGTACGGTGTCTACCGTTTTACATGCCGCGCGTTTAGAACCATTAAATGGTGGAACTTCACTGTATATCAAAGATTCATACCCGCTCTCGTCTCTGGAGTGCTAGTGAACGAATTCTCGCGGATTGCCAATCTCATGGCTGACTTGACTATAAAAACAATCTCAAAGCTGAAGGCAATTTCCATGTATCAGATATGGTTGTGTTGGGCAAATTAATGGGTAAAGGCGCCTTCAACTCAGCGAATACCCTAGTGTCACCGATTAACGTTTTCAATAGGACATCCATTTGTGAAAGCCATTCACCCAAGGAAATTATACCAGAGGTTTCCCGAGTCACCGTGGGTAAATACAATATTGCTCATGCCTCAATGGGCCAGTTCCGAGAAAGAGCCAACGCAAACGCGCTGTTGCCAGGAAGTTCGTGGAATGACAAACGGTTTTTGTTTTTGTTTAAACAAAAAAGAGTTCGCCCTCGAGTACGTATTCATGACAGAGTATACCAATATCTCAAGAAGGAGTGTCACATTGCCGGTAAACGGAACGAGTAACACTATCCGTGATTCTGCTTTTCAAATTATCAAATTCGTCGAGAAAGGTTTGTAGCGGTCGGGATTATACTATTTTTATATTTATATTTCCGAAGAAGTCACAATGAATTCATGAAGACGAGCTTGGAATGGAAATTGTGGACAGGTTGAATTAATTCCGCCGCCTGTAATGGCCGGTGTTGGACCGCGAGCCAGAGGGGTCAGCCTAGCTGGAAAGCGAACCAATTACTACATACACAATAGAAGATTGAACACCATTGTCCACTATGCAAGGAAATGGGCGTCTGGCCAGTTCTCGCTGGTGGTGCGGTTAGGAGGGCCTTTAGAAGATGGCCAAAAATCAGGATAGCCTAGGGAGCACCAGAAGACCTAGAATGACGAGCCTCTCCCCCCTAGGCCCGGCAATCCAACGCTAACGGCCCTTTGCTGAGCTGACGTTGGTGTGGAAAATGGCAGTACACGCGGTTTGCATTGTCTTCACACGCGCTACCTGAAAGGTACCGAAAGAGTAAACCGACGTAGTGATCAAACAATTTAACGCACGGAAATATAATCCGCGCGTCAGTCCTTGTCCAGGGGAAATTCTGCCTCAATTTGTCCCCGGTAGATAGCACATACCGTAGATGGTCAAACACTTTAACGCACATGAAGGTGGTCGCGTGTCAGTCCAGGTCCAGGGGACATTTTCAAATTGCCTTCATGTTATTGCCGCCTTGCCTCTCCAGTTAATATAATAGCTCCGTGCTCCGCCCTCACCACCACACAGCTAGACAAGCCAAGTCAACGAACTAACCAGCTAAAGAAAGTGTTTAATGACCTCGACACCCTATCCACTGTGATTAGCCAATGCCAGATTTGTTCGTACATTGGAAAGTGGGAGCCAGACGTCCCTCGTCGAGGACGCCCCTCGTCATGAAGGCTTGCTGAATAATGAACTCTGCACTCCATCCAGTGATCTACTTACCACCGGACCTTGAACTTGCATGGTGGGGCCATGACTTGGGAGCCCCATCACCATGTAGCAAAGCTGAGTTACTCGACTAACCATTGTGTATAATTATTCTCTCATACTCCGTCGTTCATTAGCCTTTGCCAGCGGTCAACTCGGTTGGAAGCGGGGAACACACGATCTGGAAAATCCCCACGCACAGCGAAGCTATTTTACTTATGAGTAGTTGGAACAAAGTGAATAAAGGTCTCCACCATAGCTGGTCATTCTAGTTTGGTGTGGGTCGGTTTGGGGCGCCGGACGGCAGAATACCCCACTATGGCTAAGCAAGATTAGGTCGTGACAATGTTACATGGCGTATTGGTATCGCGTCACGGGCTGAGGAGTTATGCCCCCCCCCATGCCCGAGCTAGATTATCTAGCCTGACGAATCAAAGCAAGAATGTTTTTCCTCATAGTCATACTAATAACGGATTGTCATCGCCAGGCATTTTACGTGGAAAGGCTCAGGTGCAGAGTGGAGAGCAGGAAAGGAATACCATAAGTTGTGATTCCGATCGGGTTTACCAATGACATTCAGCGTCTGCGTGCAGCTACACTCACATTAACAATGAGACACCGCCAGGCATCAGTGCCTTATTTCGTGTACTTTGTGGATTCGCAGCTGACAATTAGTGCCATATTGTGCCCTTGTCGAACCTCGACATCGTGTAGGCTCGAGTTGTTTGCCCGGCCAAGTGTCAAAAAAATAAAAAAAATAAAAATGAAAAAATAAACAAAATAAAAATAAAAACCACCACATTAATGATTCAGACAAGCTGGCTACTTAAGTGGAAAAAAGAAAATGGCAGAGTTATCATACATAATCCTCGAATGACGTAACCGAGCAAAGTAAATTTGCACATGAGGTACAAGTTAAAACAACAACGTTTCATTCATGACTAGTCATCCTGTTATACATACCGAGGAAACATTTTCCTCATTTTTTATCATCAAACAGACAAAGTGAGTAAACATTTACATGACATAGTTAAGGTTATCCATTCTTCGTAATGACCTATCCCATCCCAAATCCATACCCTACACCCCTGGCACGTTTCCCAGTTAAACCCTGATCCAACCTCAAACCCTGATACTAACCTTATACATGGGTATGGATTGTCAACCGAATCCTCAGCCTACGACATTTGAATGTCCCTCGTCATTCGTAGCCCTTTTGAAAAGTCCTTGACCTATATTTTACATCTTGGTTTAGAGTTGACAGGGAACTCCGAATACCCTTATCCAAAGCTCTCCCACAGTTAGGGAGGACCAAAAAAAAAAAAAATCTTATCAAGAGTGTCCCAAAACATCAGCCCTCAATGATTTTAATCACATTGTTCTACTGAAAGGTAGAATAGGTCAGTATAGTAGCGTGTTATCAACTGTTACATGCTACTTTCCACTGTCATTCATCTGAATAGGGTTCACCCTTCAGGGTTTCCCCACCCCAAAGCATTCCTCTAGCTATGAACCCTGTCCTCTTCTTCCTCCTCTTCATCTGAATCCTCGCTCCATGCATCATCCAAGTCTTCCTCATAGTTGGCGACAGCTCATCTCATCTTCACCTAGCCTGTCAATTCGGTGTCGGCTTGACAGCTAGTGAACAAGTTGGTATAGTGATGGTTGACCCTCCAAACCATGGTGGCCTCAGGATGCTCTCATAGACGGATCAACCAAACCATCAGTGGGGACATGGTGACATGGCACGTTTCCACATCGCAGTCACATATTCACGTAAAAACGTATGACAATGGCCGTTCGTGATAGGTGTGGGTATAGAGAAAAATATATATTTGTTCCAACTGGTTAGCTTTCCAGCTAGGCTAGCTGTGTGGTGGGAGTCTTCTAGGTCGTCTGGCGCCCCTTTTCCACCCCGTAAAACGTCTGGCAACTAGACATGTTTACCTTGAGGTCCCCGTCTGCTTGTCATCACCTCTCCTGGGCCCCCTACACTGACCATAATTATAACGTTGGGCATGCTGACCCAGAAAACTGTGCTGAATTTATATGACTGGAGCTCTTGTGTTAGGATTACCCTACATTTGGTCCCTCATTTGGTCTGAAAACCCAAGATAGCCTGCTACAAGTTTTGTTGTAATCCATGGAAGTTACAAAAAAGTCACTTGAATTATGCAATCTGACCCATGATGGCCTTGAAATGACCTTAACTTTATCAGGAACAAATGTAGCCCCCATCCACCAAGTTTTGTTCAAATCTGACGAGGTTTGGAAAATCGCATAAAATTCTGCAAATTTGACCTCCGATGACCTTCAAATGACCTCAACATGTTTCGGGATCAACTATAGTCCCTACCCACCAAGTTTCATTCAAATCCGACTAACTTGAAAATTCTCGCAATTTGACCTCCGATGACCTTCAAATGACCTCTCACCATTTTTTTCGGGATCAACTATAGTCCCTACCCACCAAGTTTCGTTTTAATCCGACTAACTTGAAAATTTCGCGTACATTATCAAAATTAGCGGCCCCCAGCATGAGTGATGCCCACTTCCGAACTCATTCGAGATTTCACTAGGGCGCACATGTGTACCAAGTTTCAGATCTATCGGATAAAGTGTTCAGGAGTTATGACACTAAACACCGCTAAAGTTTCCGCGGCGGCGGCGGAGACGGCGCCGGAGACGCCGGAGACGGCGGCGGCGGCGGAACGGCGGCTTACCCACCCCCAAAACCATAATATCCCCGAACACTTACAGTGTTGCGGGGATATAATGACCGTTCGTGATAGGGTGAGGTATAGAGAACATTCTACACTTTGTTTCAAATGGTTCACTAGGCGAGGCTAGCCTAGTTTTGGGCCCCCAGTTATATTGGCGTCTGGCAAGCCCACCCCACCACCCAAAACGTCTGACAAGGCCCATTCATGATACACGGATCCATGCCGGACAGTTTCCAGTAAGTTTCCATAAGGTCGCTTCCCCCCAGCTCAGCTCGGAGGGCCCAATTTTTGGCCATCTTCTGACCGCACCCACCAGCGAGAACTTGCCAGACGCCCATCTGCCCATTTCCTTGTATGGTGGGTAATGGTGTTCACTACTGTGTATGTGGTAATTGGTTCGATTTTCAGCTAGGTTTACCCCTCTGGGCTCCCCGCTTCATGTGTCAACGCCTTCGCTTGATCGCAAAATGCGATCCATTGTTGTGACATGGATAATGGCGAAACATCCGCTAGTCAAACCAGAAGGTTACGAATTAGGCTCTAAAACTACTCCTGAACCTCAAAATAAACAATATTTCACTAAAGATATCCGGTATATGGTATAACTGACTGAAGAAAAAAAAAAGGGTGAACTCATCAAACGGACGTCAACTAGGCGGCCTCTCCATGTGACGGTGCCAGGATTTTACTTCAAAGAAGTGATCATTTGAGCCAGAGGAATGGACGTATGCTGTTTTCCATTTACTCGTATTTCAACTGGCGATCATGACCTTACATGATTCATTTGACACCCTCCCTTCGGTACCTCTACCCCGATGTATCAGTCCGATCAATATTCGATTCCATGCGTAGAATAGATTGACGCGGTAATGCTACAGGGGTGTTTATTTTTGCCAAGATCGAATACCCAATATCCAAAACAACTATATCGAGGACTGTGGGTACGCTACAGGGGAGGGAAAGGGGGAAAAAAATAAAGGGAGGGAGTGACAATTTTTCGAATATCGATTCAGACGTTGAAATTATTTGGGGTTTATTGGCCGAAAAGGTGGCATTGGGTAATTGATTTCGGTTGTAATCTTTTGGAAATGCTCCCTTATTCGCTTTAAACAGGTAAACGGAAAGGAGAAATGCCGCTGGAATCACAGAATGATAGGTTGTATATGATACCTTGTTTGCGAACTCGGAGTTTCGCCTCTCACATAATTGTCAGGTTTCTCATCGATTAGGTATTACAGGTACTCGGTGTATTACTCGTTATTGAGGTTAACCTATGGATGTCTTCTCTGGAATTCCATGTTGAGCTTTCTGCTCAATTCAATGCCATTTGCTGGTTATTTCAATTTTAATTATACATTATTGGATTTTTGCTGAAGATATGCTGTACACAGTTACACTTGGAACAAAAACAAATGGCAGTATCGAATCAATCGATCAATCACGATACGCCGTATTCCAACGATACTGTAATACCGCTGAACGATACTGCTGACAATAGTGTCCGAATCCGCGATAATCACTCATCCATCTCTGTTATTGACGTCTATATATTTTGAGGGGTCGTATAATGATCGCAAAGCAATTGCATTACGAAATCTGGACCTGGCACCATAGCCGTTTACAATCTTCAAACATGTATCATCCCTGTCACCAAGAGAACCTGTGGGAAATATTGGATAGATGCCTTGCTGTGAGAGTACCAAATAACGAAATAGAGAAAAAAATTCTTCAACTATATATTATGTGAGCATAGGCGTCAATTTCCGTTGAAGATTGGGGGGATGATGGACTTGTAGACTATCTAAGCGGAGCGCCACCATTGGTTGCGTGGAGAGTACAAGAATTTTTTTGGCACATGAGTCCCCTCAGATGGAGAAAGGGCACTTAGCAGGTCTAAAACGGCTGTCCTGGAGGAAGGTTTTTTGTGTACTCAACCATTGGCTTACAAAAATTAACCGAATCTCAAAATGGTGACCATTCCATCCTCGGGGTCGTTTGTAGCCTCCATATAGGGCAGTGTGGCAACTTTCTGATGAGCCGTTCCGTTGAAATAATGTAGTGAAAAACAAAACTATCATGACAGCCACGTGAGCAGATAAATCTAATGAAGAAAGGCTTGATCGGTAAGTATCAACACTTCCTTATACCCCTCCCATCGCTGGGCAATGTCGCTCTGGGAGTTCAACACAGGCAGCCGTTCAATAGTATCAGCAATTTGTCCACCAGGGTTTACTATCCTCTCTGAGAACTGTCGCCCTCGTCCCAAGACTCCTGAACACTACTGGGTGATTTAGATGAAAAAAAAAATCACATGAAAGAATAGACAATGCAGCACTGAAAAGAACGAGTGATCTTTGAAATATATTCAGGCTGTAAACCCGGAGTTGAAACTCACATCGGATACTTTATTGAATCTGCCGTTACATGATCTCATCTTTGCGAGAGAAGTTAGCCTCTACAAGAAGTTGAGCTTTGGGTTAATACAGGGGCGTCGGACCGTTTGAAGAGTGTGGGGGGGGGGTGGGGGGAGGGGGGACACATTGAATACAACATTACCATCTAAGCGGAGCGCCACCATCGGCTGGCGCGAAGCGTAGCACGAAAATTTCAGATTTTCATAACCCTCCAGATCGACGGAAACGACACTTGCCAGGCTCGTAGCACCCATCTACATGTGTGATTTGAGTAAAAGACCAGACAAAAAGTTGTCATTGTGCATACCAAGATGATTTACCGAATATCACACATGGCATTAGGTTTACTTTTCTACTCTGGCTTTGTTTGCGTGGGATCCAGGGGTCTACCAAACGGTCTCTGGTGGAATCGAAGGGAAAAGCCATAGGCGTACGGACCACTCCAATTTGGGAGCAGACAATTTATACCCGAAGTTTCGAGTCAGACATTGGAACTACCAGCGCGCATATTAAGCCTGCAACGCCTGGAAGCAAAACGTCATTGCGCGCGAAACACTTTAAAAATTGTGCCACTTTTGGCGTTCGATTCAAAATTCGAGAACTCGGTATGAAACATGGGTAATCCTTAGACTTCGGCCCATAGTCGGGTCCAGATCTTCACCGGGGGTCGTACCTGGAATTAGTGGACTTAAGACAATTTCCAACGCGATTTTGTTTGGTTAGACCAAAAGTGAATCAGTTTCGAGTGATCAAAATCGGACATTCGCGCGAAACACTTGAGAAAAGTATGCATGTGGGCTATCGATTTAAAATTCGAGAATTGGTTATGAAACATGGGTAATCCTTCGAATTCGGCCCTAGTCGGGTCCAGATCTTCACCGGGGGTCGTACTCGTACCTGGAATTAGTGGACTTGAATGATATCCCTCCCCCCACTTTTGAAAGTGGAGGGGGACATGTTCCCCCCGTCCCCCACCTGTTGACGTCCATGGGTAAAAACATACTCGACCACACCTGCCGGCAATTGTCAGCGTTTGTTCTTTGTACGGACTACGGACGTGCGAGCGCGGTACACCAAACAAAATAATAGTAAATAGAAAAGTATATATAAATGCGTGGCGGAAGTCATGAATAGAGTGAGGTTGTCACAGGCAATGGTTGGATATTCTTCGACTCCAGCTCGTAGATGGACTACTCAGAAAGACATACATTTGTCAAAACTCATTCAAATTTTTAGTGACAGTTGGCTCAAATATTGGGGGGGGGGGGTGGGAGGATGATACATATGGCATACCCCCAGACCAAATATTGGGGGATACATCCCCCCATCCCCCCGGGATCGACGTCTATGTATGTGAGGCAGACTAGACGTGTTATTGGCCCTCTGCGATTAATAATTTATTGTATTCTACCGAACTTATTCCGAGAACCCGTTATCTCCTAATTACACTGGTGCCCCATACAGAAAATCCACGGCCTTAACATAATTATAAATTGAATGTCTGCTCGGGTTGATGGCCCCAACTATAATCCATAAATGTATCGTGTCTTTTATCCAGTTCGGAACGATACGTAACACACCTGAAGGAACAATCCGCCAGATCCTCGAGGATATCTCGGAAAGGTTGACCAACGAGGTGAAACCAGTTCAACCTGGCGGTTAGTGGGGACCCATACTAGAACTGGACGACTGAAATTGGAGATGCGCAGGAGGCGGATTATTAGCTCTAGCTCCAGAATGCAAAACCATTGATTGCGAGTTCGGAGCCCATTGGAAGGCCCGAGGACCTTTCCGCAGTGATGTGGACGAGGGAATCTCTCCTGAATGTCCCACGCCACCCTCGTGTGAGGTGACTTGTGAAGATTATCGAGCGCCGTATGTAGTTGCTTGATAATGAGAAGTCCCCCGGGGGACACGATAAATAGACGTACTGAAATGGTTCCTCGGGAGAGAACACATCAGCGGATCGTGCTGTCTAGTACGGGTTGTGACAATGAGCAGGGGTAATATATGTATCCTTTGAGCAAGAGTCTTCGACATGGAAAAGCGATATATAAGAACTAGATATTAGGCCAAGTAAAAAAAAAAAATAGTTTCTCGTCCTAATTTCGCTGAAATTTGGGCATGAGGGCCTTTTTTTTTTTTGTTTCTTGGCTCTCAGACAGTCTAATACCCATATTTGTACGTATTCGCGGTACAAGCAGTCTGGAAATTGAGCTGAGGATCTTTTTAGTTTTTTCTTTTTTTCCTGAGGTTATACCCCTAGTGGCCACAAAGCCATCCCAAATGTTCCTTACATAGTTCGCATGGCATTAGTAGTAATTTTTTTCCTTCAAACATCTTTGAAGAAGTTATCAAGTGAAGTTGTCAATAAAAAAAGAAGAAATTGACAATTATCTAAAAAAAGCGTGCGGGCGGGACTAGAAACTGACTGCTTTTATTTTTTTTATTTTGCCTTATTATTATTATTTGTAGTGGGCGTGGAGATGGTTCGGAGCCTCGGAATGGATCAGTCGAGCTACGTCATGGGGTTGCGACTCCAGTCCCGTACCTCTGGCAAGTAAAACAAATGCCTACTCACAATAAGTATGCCAAAATGGGACGAGGCGCGTACACACCAGAAACTACACTGCTTGGCAGCGGTATTGATTCATTCGCCTCCATAACAATTTGCAAATGGTACCGTGTCGGCCAATTCGTTCCTTGGCGCGGTATTGTCATGATTGGGCGACGATGATGTTCATGAATAGCTGGGAAAATATTCTCGCAGTAATTGGATTAACCTGCTTCCAGTAACGAGTCGTCAAACAAAACTCACTAGAATATTGCTTTTTATCTACTCTTTGCCAACTTACCAATATATTTACATAAATCATGCTCGCAATGTTTCTCTTTTATTCTCTCTGGTTCGAACTCGGTGTGAGCATCTGACACTTGAACTTTACCCCGACCTATTTTCATGTAGAGGAAGGTTACCATACGCAGGTAACTGCGCTCATGTTGTTTAGTTGTCTCTTACTAAAATAGGCAGTTTAGTAGGAGAAGAGGTCAGGAAGGGAAATTGATCCGCATGAACGACGCTGGAACCACAGCATCCCAAAAGGAGAAGAACAACAGGACTCGACGAATTTTCTCACGATTCCTGAAAAAACAAAAAAAACAAAAAAAAAAACAAAAAAAAAAACAAGCCAAGTCTGTTCCAGAGGCATTCACACTTTAGACCAAAAAACTCTGCAGGGGGCTATCCACTCATTGCGTTCACTCTTGCGAAAATACTCCCGAATGCACAATTTGTATCGTTTATCACGAGGCTCGATACAATAGGCACTATTAGGGCAACACCAGAAAATTCAAAGAAGTACGGAAGAAAGGTAATTGAAGCCACGGACAATTTTGAAAACCTGAATCATCCCGAATTCGCCTTAGTTCCATTGAAGTTAAACTAGGAGGCCTTAATCTTTATCGCCCACAGCAAATCTCGCAGACAGGGAATTATATCGTAGCCCTCAATTAGCAGCTTATTTTTCACGAAATAAGGGTTCCACACTCGCCGGGAATACTCCAAGTGAAGGGTACTACCAACTACTTTCAACAGCCTGACAACAATGTCCTTGTCAAGTTACGTTTATTCAAGCCGAGAATCCATTTACATTTCCTAGCAAGGCGGAGACGTTGACTGACCGTCTCGAAATAAAGTAAATATCGCCCTATTCACGAGAAGACTATCGACGCATGGGATGAGGCCTGGAAAACAGCGGGTTGGAGAACAAGAGTACTGAGTGAGGATGATGCTAGACGTCATCCCCAATGCCTTGAACTCCGGGAGAAGTTTGAAGCGCTACCGACGCTCAACAGAAGGAATACGAAATAGCTTGTTTCATCAGTCATGTACCAATGGCAGCTATTGGCGGGGGTTGGAGGTGTGGGTCGGGGATTACGATGTCCTATCGTTTTACATGCCGCGCTGTTTAGAACCGCCGGACACGCATACCTCGGTAAGATCTGAACAGTGCTCCAGGACGAAGAGTAGTGAACTTTGCCTGTGTATTCGAGGCCAATCTTCTCTCTGTGAGTAACTCACGGGACATTGATTTTTACCTCTTCGGTATCATGTGTAGAATCGAATAGATTTTAATTGCCATTATATGGAAAACAGCAAAATGTTTCTCCCACAGATAAGTTGAACTACCATCTGCTTGATCAGGTCATTATAAACTAGTGCTAGTTCATGGATTTTAGGTCAAGGTTAATCAAAGGCCAATAATGACTGTATGAAAACCAGTGCAAACAATCTGCAAAATGCCTCTCCACCTACAAGTCAGGTTGGATTACCATCATACTGGTCAGATACTTGGACTACTGATATTTACAAAGTGCCCAGGGATTTGAGGTCAAAGGTCATTAGGAGGGCCTAATGAATCTTTATTATGTAAGGAACAGAGAATTTGTTTTGCTTCTCCTGAAGATGAGGTTGGAATACCATCATACGCAGTCGGTGTTACAATGGGCCAGTGTCACTACTGGGTGTTCAGAGAATTTAAGATCAAGTCATTGAATGAGTATAACTGGCCAATGAGTAAAAAAATAAAAACGCCAAAAATCAGCAGTATGCTTTTTCTCCTACAGATTGAGTTGAGTTGATCATACTCGGTCAGTGGTTTCATGGACTAGTGGTACCTACGGGATATTCAGGGTTGTAAGGTCGAAGGATGTTGAAGGGGCATAATGAGTTATTATGTTAAAACGAAATCCTGCGAAATCCTTCTCCCGGTGCAGACTAATTATTATTTGGAAAGGTGGTGTCAGACTGTAAACAAGTCTGACACATGCGCAGGGCTGGAAGTAGGAACCATGGCAAGAAAGGAAAAAACAGGCGATCGCCCCCAGTGTCTCGCATGTTGCGCGATCAGTGGTCTCTTCACCAGTCACCATGCAAACAATTATAAGTCATTCCATGTGTTGCTTCCAGATGTTGGTACTAGCATTTAACAGAAACAGCTTACTAAGACCTCCAGTGACATCCAGTCTATGTTAAAAATGTTGGAGGTAAAGGTAAGCCATATCTACTAAGTTTCATGAAAATCGGCAAACTTTGAAATTACGCATAATTATGCAAATTAGATACATTAATGACCTTCAGTGACCTTGTAACTGTTGTTAAAAAGTTTGGGATGATGCGACACCATATTCACCAAGTTTGAAAATCCGACGGAAACTTTGAACTTGCATAACATTATGCAATTAGACAACTAAAATTAGCATATTTCACGATGAAATCTTCTAATCAGTTCATCATACCTGTATATTTTCACGATATGCGCCACACCCAACTCACCATGCACCACGGCTCATCCATAATCTTGCTAACGAGCCTAAACAATAAATTATATAAAATAGGCTAATTACCCTACTTAATTGGTGACTTTTTGTGCCCAAAATCTAATCAGATCGTCTTCACCCAACCCCGGGACTACATAGAAAATTTCCTCGGAATCGGTCTCACCGTTCAGGATAAATCCTGCTAACGAGAAGGTGGGACACATACATACATACTACATACATACATAATACATAAATACATACATAACATACATACATACATACATACATACATACATACATACACACACACGCACACACGACACGCACACACACACACACACACACACACACACACACACCACACACACACACACACACACACCACACACACACACACACACACACACACACACACCACACACACACACACACCACACACACACACACCACACACACACACACACCACACACACACACACCACACACACACACACCACACACACACACACCACACACACACACACACCACACACACACACACCACACACACACACACACACACCACACACACACACACACACACACCACACACACACACACACACACACCACACACACACACACCACACACACACACACACCACACACACACACACACCACACACACACACACACACCACACACACACACACACACACCACACACACACACACACACACACACACACACACACACACCACACACACACACACACCACACACACACACACACACACCACACACACACACACACACACCACACACACACACACACACCACACACACACACACACCACACACACACACACCACACACACACACACACACACCACACACACACACACACACACCACACACACACACACCACACACACACACACACCACACACACACACACACACACCACACACACACACACCACACACACACACACACACACACACACACACCACACACACACACACACACACACCACACACACACACACACCACACACACACACACCACACACACACACACCACACACACACACACCACACACACACACACACCACACACACACACACCACACACACACACACACACACACACACACACACCACACACACACACACACACACACCACACACACACACACACACACACACACACACACACACACACACACACACACCACACACACACACACCACACACACACACACACACCGGACGAATTAACGAACTAAAGAGGAACGGACGAACGAACGAAACGGACGGAGAGACATGATGACGTGTAGAGCTGCTCCCCGCGCTAAATAGCCGAATGGAGGGGATTAGACTCGCTTTTGACAGTGGCCTTCATCGTGCATGTTGCTTCAAGTATCGGAACTTGTGATAGCGCTGATAGTATGGAATTGCATATCGATGCATACATCAGCTACGTGCTGCATCAGTGTAGGAAAGTGTCCGCTTTCCGGTTCTAGGTCGGAGTCAGCGACGGACGGCTGGGAATCTGGAAATCCTTTTGAATTATCATTTTTGAAAAGTCGATCGATATATAAACCGATACTTGACCACACCCTACTTGACCATTTGAGTGCATTTCCTTTGTATTTTGCTATTTAGAAATTTAAAAAATTGACGAATCATCCTCTTAGTTGTTTGGGACTACCTGCAGTATACTAATACACAAGGTTTGCCACTTATGCCATTGGACTAAAAGCTTGAGCTCCGAGGTTTACCGATTTAACTCACTGTTGAGCTTATTTCTCCAAATTTGAGGAAAAAAGTTGCCTCACCTGGATCATCTGAGATGTAGAATCATCTGTGCAGTATTTTTTGTCAAAACTTGTTATAGTCTGGTGGTGTGGGTGAATTGTTTTGTCTGAACAAGTCCGGGTTCACTAACATCTCGGTGTCCAGTAATAATAATCAAACTACATAATACACAATGCTCGCCGGACTGGGTGTATCTTACCGGGGGTAACATTTTTCATACAGAGCAGTCATGTCTTCCAAAGTCATCGAAGGTCAATGAGGGGTCGAAGTATTTCTTTTGAAATTTAGTGCAGTCAGGATGTTCATGGTGATTTGTCAGGGTGATTTTATCAGAATCAGTGAGTCAAAACAATCTGATGATCCCAACCAACCCAAGAAAGTCGATTTGTCATTTTCGTAAGTAAGACTGTAAGTGTTTAGAGGTTTTTGAATATCGAAATGGGAAGAAAACAGGTCATTACAACATTTGACTCTCCACTACATGTGTTGCCCCCACCCAAATGAGTGACCACAACCCCTCAGAATTCAGTGATTTGTACATTTTGGCGAACTTAATGTATGCTGGGGCCCTGGGGGTTAGAAGAAGGATCGAAGGTTTTGAACCCCAGAAATAGGAAGAACATGTCGAGAACACGCTTGAAGATACACACTTTGTTCCAAAATTTCAACAATGCAGGCACTGTCACTGTGCGTGGTTACAATGTAATGTTGAAAATTATCTGCTCTTCTCCCTCAAAGGCAGATTGCATATGTACCATGTGTCCTGGATGGGCCTGTCGCTTGAGTATATGAATCACCGCGAGTGCACGCGAATATGACGCATTGATCCTCACAGGCTGACAGGGGTGGTTGTAGGGCCATTGCTTCCGAAATTCATTTCATGGATTTCAAGACATGTATTCTTGACACGGAAATGCAATTCTTTATTACCACCGAAATCAATGTACCAAATAGGTAATGAGGGGAGGTATGATTCCTGGAAGGTCATCGAATGAGCCTATGGTAAAGTGCGGGTACTAGTTGGAATGACGCATACCGGATGATATGCACATCAATTCGAGCAATCCCATCAGCAATCAACAATCAGGAAGAGTCAGATAACTCCTCCAATTCACCGGTACATCAGTATAGGTCTGGTGGTGGCGCCCGGACCCGCCCCCCCCCCCCTCTTTGCTGGCGCGCTGTCGTCCCCCCCCCCCCGGAGAGCAAGAACCACTTCATTATGGGGGCCTATCTATAGTCCTGGGATAATGAAGGTGATTTCCCCTGTTGTTAAGCGTTGGCTGCGCCACAGACAACAGTTGTTTCTTATGGCTTGAGAGAATAAGCTTCATTGGGCACCATATGGCGAGTACCCGTCAGGCCCATGGATGCGGGTGGTTCCAGTATTGAAGGGCAGTTGAAAGGTTTAGTGTGGCGTTCGTGTGTGTTTTACGTGTGGGACGAATATTAGATGCTTTTTCCTGCAGATATCTCGAGATTTTTCATGATATACTTGCTAAGCATAGGACCTTACCTAATCGAGGCCCGACAAGCCTACAGACTGCCCTTTTTGTCAGCCGCGAATCCTCCATCAGGTAGCATGGTCCATCCTCAATTTGCGCACCTAGCACTCTGATTGCAATAATTTCTTGTATGACTCCGATCCTAATAATTAATACAACCATGGGAATCACCTCCTCACGCTCTTCAAAATGATACCTAAACGGGCCATATCCGGTGAAAAGTCAGAAAACTATGTGAAGAATAACAAAATCAGTAAATTTATTCGAACCCCTCCTCATTTGCGCATTTGGAACTGAGTCGGAACTGCCACTAAAATCAGACTTTTTTCTCCGGAAGTAATATAACAGGTACAAGAAGACACTCAATTTTCTACTGAAAATTGCGATTTGACTAATGAAAAACGATGGAAACAGTCACGAAGACTGAAAACAATTTGCCGATTTTCGGAATTAGGCTACCATCTTAGGCTACGAATTTAGTGCGGCTAGGTATAGGACAGGTGCGCAAATTGAGGGTAGTTGACGATACACGGAATAAGGCAATGGCTTTCTGGCGGTACCTTAAGTGGAGTGGGGTTAGCATACGCAAACGGGCCTTCCAGATTGATAACTGTAGAATGCGGAACGTTCTTGTTTGGAAGTAGGACGCCACCAACGGAATCACGGACGAGACTTTTGATTTAAAGAAATCATGCTTTAGCTCCCGTAACACGCGATTCACTATGAAGTAAAGGGAAAAAAATAAGATCTAAGCAAACAAAAACACACAACCAGGCAAAAGCAAGTGAGGCCACCAACAAGCACATGCCAGTAAGGCACACCAACAGCACATTACATGCGAAGCACAGACCTATGAATTGGAGAAAACATATGAAAATACATACGTACTACAAGGGCCACCATCGAATACTAGTGCCAGAGAGCTAGAATGTAGCCACACTTTAAGCAATCTACTGGGGTGGGGGACAGGGCGGAATACGTATACCAAAACACTCACGCGCCATCCCAAAAAAAAAAAAAATCCACCCAAACCCACCCCCCCCCCCCCCCCCCCCCCAACACAAAAAAAACACGAACCCCCTTCCCCCCCCCAAAAAAAACACCCCAAAATAAAAAAACAAAAAAAAAAAAAAAACAATCAACAAAAAAAGCAGCGAGAGAGAAGAAACAACTGAAAAGTGCAAACACATCAGAATCACGACTCAGACACAACCGGGCATCAAATACAGCAAAACACCATGCAGAAACAAGCTAATAATAACCTCTCAAGCAAACACCATACAAGGGCGATGAACCTACATGCATACCCTCACAAGCAGACACCCAGGGCCCGACGAGTAGGAAGGAGGCCAGGGGTCCTCACACGCACAATCACATAGACGGGGGTTAGCGAAACACAGTACATGCAAGTTAGTGACCTCGCAATTTTATCATAATTAATGGTATAATGCTTAGAATGGCAAGAAATATTACAAACAAAGACTCTCACCGAAGTTTTGTGACTTCATTACAACTTAAAACCGCAAATACAGTCTTGACGGTTCGTGACACATAATCATAAAAACGATGACCCCACACGAACAATTCGATTAATAGCGTAGGGGTTTTATGTTGCCATGTTCGGAGGACGTAACGAGACGCACAAGATCAGTGTGGCTCCTTGCGGACAGTCTAATTGACCAATAAATCCGGCCCCTTAATTGGAAATTCCAATTACAACATGAACAGTAATTTCACAGAGTATGATGGCAACCTGATATCAACCAACAGATAATACTAACAGGCAGAACACATTAGAACGTCCAAAGTTCAGTGGCCTTCTCGCTCATCAACAGACACAGCTGGGGATGGGCCGATCCAATGTCGAGTGCTTAGTCTTAATAGTACAGGATCTTACAAGGCCTCGATCATCTTCCCTGGTGCCCAACACAAGGCCCATCAGCCAGACATTTCTGGGCAAAGATAGATCAACGACCAAGACGACATCTCCTTCCAGGATGTTCCGCTTAGCGTGATACCATTTCTGCCGCATTATGAAAGAGTGGTGAGGTACTATGCCCGCCACGCTTCCAAAATAGGTTCCGTGAGATACTGGGACTTGACGCCACCGCCCGACGCACATAAATGTAATTACTATCGACAATCCTGGTGGCGAATCGCTGGACTCCTCAATCAGCATCAGTTGGGGGTCAGTGGCCTGATGTCTTTGCATCACTGGATACCCGGGATATGTCGATGGTTAATCTATGCTCTCGATCTAGCACATCAGTGTAGAAGGCCTTCGTCATCCATCACATTGTCTGCTCGTTTAAATGCATTCATAACCTTCCCTGACGATCTGATCATCCCTTCCCAGGAGCCACCGAAGTGAAGATGATGCAGGTGGGTGGACCTTCAGGTGATGCCACGTGGAGCCAGCCAGGACGGAATGCCACTGTTGTTACATTCCCGTAGGTCTCTCTCAAAGTACGCTCTGCACCATGAAATTGCTGCAATTGTCACTACAAATGTGCTGATGGATTCCTCTCGGCACAGAAAACAACCGTTCATGGCATTCAAACAGCTATCGATCTGTGGAAGGAGGATCTATAGATGGATGGCCTCGTGGACAGGCAAGTACAGATAAGGCCATACCTCTTGACCAGGCTTCTCCCCCTCTTGACATCGAATGGCCCGAAACACATCATACCAGTACAATATCGAAGGGTGGCTTGTCCGCCGTAACTCTCTCGACTGGTAAAGATGACATCTTCTGCTCCCCTCTCTTAGCCTGGGAAACTTTTCCCCCCCCCGGGGGGCAAAAAATGGTACACTGCTGACAGGCTTTTTTAAACGAATGAGAGTCCCTGCTCCGAGAACCCAAAACCTCTTCCACAGGTGGGTCAGGATAGCCGCCTACCCAAGTGACCTGACATTGTGGATCTCCCTATGAGAGTCAGCCAGTCGGATCTTCTAGGCACTATGATCTGGTGCTTGGAATCTTGGGGCAGGTCAGCTCTCCTCAATAGTACCTCCCACAGTGATGAGAACATACCGTTAACTCGGATCCAAGGCACGTAGGGGACGTTTCTCATGCAGAGGTTTCACGTGTCCGAACCTTCAGAGAGGGCGTCCAACTCGGTCTTGAAGTACATCCGTTGTTCATGGGCAAGGCTAAATTTTCTCGCGGCCATCAACTATCTTACGGTCAGGTGGCGGCCACAGGTGCAGGTTGGCGGCGACGTCGTAGCTTCTTTATGAACTTCATGACTGTGGTCAACACTCTTGTCATCTTAGGAAACTTGAAAAACGGCCTACCAGGCGTCAAGGAAAACGTCGTGTCTGCCTTCATTGTAGCGATGCAAACTGCTCACTTCAGGGGTCGCGTCCGCTAGTGGGGAGTCAGCGGGGACTCATGCCCTCTTTGCTCAACAAGACATTGGGTCCCCCCAAAATTTTTTTTCTTCCCTTCATCTTCAGGAACTCGCCAATGGATTGACCTCAGAAGAAGCTTCATCAGCTGGGGATTGGCCTTGGTGTTAATGTAGTGCCATGGGTACATCAGTCAGGTACAGGATACACCGATACTCTGTGGCCACCACAGTCTGTATCTACGAGTGTCGTTTCCAAGGTACCTCAACACGTATGGCTATCCGTCCAGAAGACGGCCTCGTGATCTTCAACTTGCCAGGACCACATGGCTAAACGAGCAAGCCATCATCCCGCAGTCCACTCAAGGCGGGGAATCGATGTGTACTTCAAGGGAGCAACTACTACCGGGCGAACAGCGGGAGACCTGGACATTTCCTTCATGGTCCTCTGATGGAGATAGGCACACAAGCCATAACCTTTGTCACTCGCATCCGAGAGACAGGAAGCTGCTTGTGTAACCTCACACAGCAAGTGGACTTCTACACCTAGGAATGCTCCACTCCTTCAGCCGAACTGCCAATCACGCAGCCAGCGTGGCAATATCTCCAGGAAAACAATCATCAATGGGTTCGTCCAATCACAGACCCTTCGGGCTAAATCTGCAGAAGAATCTTGCTGGCAGCACGAAGGGTGAAAAAATAGCCCCCCAGGGAGCAACCAACGAAACTGCAAACGACAGCCAAACCTCTCATGGTAGGGTCTTCATCACGGGTGCCAACACAAACCGGATAACTCAGTCTGCGTGCAACTCTAAACCAAGGGAATGGCTAGCCGAATTCCTGTTGCTTGAGGTCGAGTGACTTCAGTTCTGGAGCTCGATCATCAGTGGAAATGGATGCCAACACTTCTTTACATTAGACATCCATTTGTTAGCCTGAATCCGCCTGTGATACACAACTTTGAGAGGCCCTCGATTAGCTCTCAATAGCTCTGGCATAGTCAGGAACGGTAGTCAGGCAGTCATCAACATAGAAGGGACTCCTGCTGGCTCTTTGTACATCTGAGCTGTAAACCAACTCCAAGTCATCCCCTGTCATCTGGGAGGGACTTGTAGACATTGCCTGAAGAGGATTTAGCTCGAACACGGGTGTCTTGTCATCCGGTAAGTCATCAGGTCATCATTCATCATTTCTCGCTCAGAGGAAGCGGAGGGCATCACGATCAATAGGGGACCCCTAATTGCAGGAAAATCCTCAATGTCAGTCCTACACGCAAACCCTCTCTTCCCGGAACGCAGGGAGAACTCCAACCGGCTGGTGGTGTGTCCGGCACCTTGTAGCAGGAAGTCGGTTAGACGATACTCCTGCTTGCTTAGCCGCACAGGTCGAAACCACCTACCACTTTACTGGTTTCTTGTCGCTGACACTGGATGATGAGGGAAGGTACCATTCCTTGGTCGGTGTAGCCACTTCTTTCACCAGTTCCATGTAGCCTCGATCTGCATTCTTTTACGCAGGGATCCGACATACTTCATTTGAGATATGGTGGGGGATCTCGCTTGAAGCGTCCCTTAAGAGCTCAAATATCTCTAGCCCTGTCCTTTTTGTGCGGCGAATTTGCGGTAGAGTCGACCCAAGGGAGGGGGATGACGTATCGTCCATCCAGGTACTGAGATCCTTCCTGACTATTTCCAGGAATTTCCGGTCAGCAATTGATGGTCTCCAAGGCTTCGTCCCGTCGTCTCTAAGGGAATCCATCTTTGACGCATATTGCCCATCTTGTCAGCTGAGCGTGTTCTTCGGCCATCCCGTAGGTCCCCTAGTTCACGTGTGACTTTGGGGGTTGAGCCTTGTCTCATCAAACTCCCAGGTATCCAGCCGAGGGAATGGAAGCGTACAGCAAAGGGTGTACCAGGTGGTTCTGCTGATACTTCACAGGGGGGTGGTAAGCATCTGCCACGCATTCCTATAACAGTCCGACTCGTCACCCCAATCTGCATCAGTGAGACCTTTCCCCTCAGAATGGTCACAAGCACCAATCCATCTTGGGTGGTATGTGCTCTTCTTCCACAGGGAGCCGCTGGGTAGTGTAAACACTCGAAAAGTTGGATCTCTCTGCCCCGTCCAGGTTACAAAGAGCAGGTCGGATAGGATGCGTTTCGAACAGGTGAGGTGGTGCCATCGTGTCGAGTGGTATTCGGCTTTACGTCCACCAATGCCCAGTGAATCCGAAACTTGTCAGTACAGAATGAAATAACTCGATCCAGGGTCCAGAAATGCATACGTTCTGAAGGCCTGGCCATTCTGGCGACTTCAATAACAGGAATTATAGCCATAGTGCATAATCCATTGTTCTGCAGGCAGACACCACTTGGTTGGTTCGGTTCCTTCGTGGTAGCGCTGAGGGATTCTCTCCATGCAGTGCAGTGGATTCCTTCTCTCGCATTTCCCACACGCTCGAACGTGTAGGCAGGATCTGGGGGTGACCGGTGACCACGCTTTGAGGCAACCGAAACAGGACCCACGTCTGTACCACTTTACCCTTGGCTCCACTGCAGCCTCCCGGAACCTATGCAGGAAATTGATTCATGGTCCCCTTCACAAAGATCACATCGAGTAGGTTGATTGTACTGTAGAACAGGACGTTGTTGTACATCTTGTTGTTTGTCGTGGTGACATGAGTGGCATGGTAAGTCAAACGTGGAATGGTCGCCTCTCGTGCCGTCTCTGCTATGAAGTTAGCGAACACCTGCCAAACGAGGGAAACGACGCGTCGCTGGTTCTGGTGCTCATGATAACAGTCCTCCATATTCCTTCGATGTAGTGGTAGCTGGTACTATCTTGAAGTTTTCTGTTGGATAGTCTAGTGTCCAAAGGCATTAATGCTACTCTTCGCCGTCACAATCTCGTCAAGGAAGGAAGTGAGACAGCTTCTTCAACCCAAAAGATCTCTGGCGTGATCTTGGGCCAATTTTCCAACTTCTTGAGGAAGGCATATGATAACAGCATCTCCCAGTACCAGTACATTGAGCTTCTGTCGAGCAATCTATGCAGCACCATCTTGCATAAATAGAAAGCCACTTATGGTGCTCATAGGTTCTCTGTCTAATGTGCCAAGGAGGGCTTAAGTTCTCGCACGTTTAGCAGATTGGAGGCGCTGAAGTTATCGAACATATTGGCCCACGTAGGATACTTCAACGGATCCCCGTGAACTTATCCAATTTCCCGGTGGCAACGGAAGAGAGGTTACCAATTTCTCTCATCATGGTGTTGCGTGTTTTCTCCAGCTGGGGCAGGTTGTGATACCGCATTCAGGTAACGGGCCACCTGTCGCCTGGGTATCCACTGGAATGTATCAAGCAGCTGGCCACACTTATTACTTAGTCTCCAGTTGACTCGCTGCCGTCACCTTTCTTGACACTCAAGGCGGACCTTTGTCGTCTCCCTTTCCTCTTCAACCTCAGCCGTTCCAATTCCAATCAAGCGCTTTCTCCTAAACTCCAACTCTACCTTCTGAAATGCAAGTGTCCGTTCAACTCCGGAGATCTCACTTTCTAGATAAGCGAGTAGAGCCTTTGCTGCTTACTTCTCGAGTGGGCGGAATACTTGATCTGCAGCGCAAGAGCTGGCTTTGGTATCTCCTTTGGCTTGATGACTTCCCTACTGCCAGCAAAGGTAAGCTTGATGAATCTTTTTGTACTCTTTGACTGATCTAGTAGCCATCTTCAAGTGGTGGGAAGTTAAAAACTTCGTGAATGATGTAGAATGCGGAACGCTCTTGTTTAGGAATGTAGAGCCACCCACGGAATCACGGACAGACTTGTGATTTAAGGAAATAATGCTTCATTGTACCGTAACACGCGATTCACTATGAATAAACGGAAACATAGAATAAAGATCCCAACAAACCAAAAATACACACCACAGGAACAAGCAAGTGAGGCACACCAACAGCATATACAAGTAAGGCACCACCACAGCACATACAATGCTAAGCAAACATACTAGGCCATTGGAAGAAAAAATATGAAATACATACAGTACTACAAGGGCACCATAGAATACAAGTGCCAAGAAGAGCTAAGAATGTAGCACACTTAAGCAATTCTACTGGGTGTGGGGGACAGGGCAGAAACTACGTACTACCAAAACCCACTCTACGGGAATCAAGCAGCCGAGAAGAAACCCTTGAAAGGGCCAACACATCAGAATCACGACTCCAGACACAACCGTGCATCAACTACCAAGCACCCCATGCAAGACAACAACCTACATACATAACCTCTCAAGCAAACACCATACAAGGCGTGAACCTACATGGCATGACCTCACCAAGCGACCCAGGGCCGAGTAGGACATGAGGCCAGTGGTCCTCACACTGCACAATCACATATGGGGTTATCGAAACACATTACATGCAAGTGACTCGCATTTATCCTAATTACTGATAAATGCTTAGAATGGCGAGATAATTACAACAAAGACTCTCACTCCACCGAAGTTTTGTGACTTCTTACAACTTAAAAAAACAACGCACTCCATTCTGAGCCTAGTGAAAAATAATCATAAAACGATGACACGAACTACTTCGATTAATCGCGTAGGGTGTCGCCAATTCTCGATGTGGGACGTAATTCGTAACGCACCAAGTTCAGTGTGGGGGGCTGGCTCCTTGCCGTCAATGTCTAATTGACCAATAACAATAACTACCCCCTCGTTTTCTCCGTTCCATTACTCGTGTGTGACGCCTAAACGAGATAGGCACTCTGTGTTCTTCGTGTATATTTTAAAATGGACTTTGTCGACTCTGTCGACAAGTATTTGAACTCCGATCTCCCCCGTGCACACGCTGAAAATGCTCAGGTGGTGCGTGTGCCACCTGGGCATTTTGTTTACCCAGCCTGGGTAACATGTATAACCTACCTGGGTATACAGTTGCTGTATAATGGGTAAAAAATCTTACCCAGACTGGCTAAAACAAGTTGCCCAGGTAGTAATTGTACCCAACGTATATTTTTCAATAGAGGCAGGTAAGTCAACACTTTAATAATCAAATGAGCTATACCACTTGGTGGCCAGAAAGAAGTGGAACGCGTTCAAATTTGACACAAGGACGAATTGTCACGATCAGGCACGTTTCCATTTTTGCTGACCCTTTTCAAACCAAAATATCAATAGAATTTTGGTCGAGGAGAATTAAGTTTGTGTCATGTAATTAAGGCGTGTGTATCTTTCGTCATGTAGCATGCAGGTACTCACCTTTAATCAATTGGGGAGTACGCGTCAGAGCGTGGGTACCCGGGCTCCTGGAGTTTCATCCAAGAATTATTACGAACTCAGAAAGGATTGGCCTCCCGTCTCTTCTGTCTTCGCTGCCTCCCTCGCCCCGCTCGCCCTGACTAAGCGGAAAAAACAGGGAAGAATATAAATAAGAAAATAAAACCTAAAACTGGGGAAAGGATCAAATTCATTAGTCAAATTTATTTTGATCCGGGAGGAAGTAGAATTTGACCAGGGTGTAAATTCGGTTTAGTCTCCTTCTGACCTAAGTCTGGGTCATGTAACCGATTTCAGAGAACAACAACTTGAGATCCCTATAAAACTGCGCGCGTCCAATTCCCAAATTTGAATCGTGTGACCTGCGATCAATTCTAGCTCTAGGCGAAGTTGTATAGGGTATAATTCCTCCTTGTGTAAATCATCTGTAGATGACCATAAGTGCTGGCTCACACAAAGGGATTCATTTTGATTGGACACGGACGTTGGACAGGGCGGGGGTTGCAGCATTTGTGGGATTTACTAATGTATAGGTCTGTCATTCCGATCATACGGGTATGACCTTCACTGACAAAGTACATTTAAAGTATCGACTTCTTGACGAACCGCATTCAAAGGATCTTTTTCTGAGAAGTGCAAGCGTTAGTTAGGAATAAATGTAGTTATATTGGTCATTAGCGGAGATGAGGTTTCTGGTGGGCAATGAGGCTACTGGTGGTTTTGTTGTAGTAAACACTGGGTAAGCAAGCTTGAAGGCTCTGGAGATAACTCATATGGATCACCCGCTTCCAGTAACGACGACAGGGTACCAGTTGAGTACACGCTTTTAATTATTCTTAAATATTTGCGATAAAATATTGATCTCACCTAGGTCAATTTGACCGAGTGAATTGGAGCATGCACCGAACGGATTTCTGGGTCAAAATTACTTCAGTTTCCCGCCCCCAAATTTGGTTCGGTGCCCCCCGCCTAATTTGAGGGGAAATGACAGCTTGATCCTTCATTCTGATCTCTGTAATTTCAGAGTGTATTTAAAGGATAGGATATTGTCTCCACGATATGCTAAAGATATTCTCGTAAGAGAATCTTAGCGACTTTTTATCATCTACTGGTCTTTGTCTGTGATTTAGATCTTTTCAAAGTTCAGCAGGGGCTAGTCAAGCGTTTAGTTTCTGCCAGTGGCGTCGTGGCCATTGGGGCCTGGAGGGGGGGGGGCGCCCCCCAAATTTTGTCGGATCGGGTGTCATAAGATTTTTCATTAATTTGAATTAAAAAGTATTCTTGAAATAAAAAAAGCATTGATAATCGTTGCGGAGTTCCCCCACACACCTCAACTTAAACATTATCGGGATTTTATAAGGCCATTGCCTTCCAATAGTCTGCCCTAAGCTCGCGTTTGATATTGCTTGGGGGGTTCAAAAAAAAAATTATTTGTTTGAACCTAGCGCTACTAACTGACCAACCTGAGGGTCATTACAGCTCAATACAATACCGGCTGAGAAAATGCGAGCTGAGGCAACAAAATTGCGTAAATTAAACGTTGGTTCCCCCTGATATCTGTACATGTTTTTTCTATTCATGCAAATATGTTATCGGCTCGTCAGTGAGCATCGGAGGACACCATAAAATACCAAGTTTAGGGAGGAAAAAAATATGTTTTAGTTTTTCAGACAAGAGAGTGAGGAATTATTAACGAACGTTCACAAACGCTGAAAAAAACGTGTTTGATACATGTATGAAATGTCACTATCGCAATAAAATAGCAAACTCACTTTTAGTCAATAATATTGTGACCACTATAGGATTTCCGGGCTGTAGGGATATTTTCTGTTATTTAATGTTGGCTGAAGTGAAACTTCTCTTTTTTTCCTGTCAAATTTAGTTTATTTTAATATGTGGGCAACGGAGAAACAATTGAGTTGATTGAAAATGACGAGCGCGGCAATCAATGATTGTCGCGCAGCTTAGATGGATCACGACATTGGAAGTCGTGGCACACAATTATTTCACTATTTTTTCTGGCCCATTTGAAATCCCCACCATTTAGGAATCTCTGGTAAATCCTCTGTGATGCTATGAACGAAAGAGGGTGAAAGAAGTTGAACTGTAGCCAGAGCCACCAAATTCGCATAATATCCGAGAATATTTCCGGAAAAAAAGAGTTGGAAGTTTCATGAATTTTAGGGGTGTGGCGTCACCTCCATAAGGCACGGAAAAGTGGGAGTGTCTTTTCATACTATCTGACGAACATCTTATGTCTGTTTGCGCGCCAACCCGTGGTGGCGCTCGGCTTAGATATTAATCACCTGCTGATGGGCCCCTCTGGTTGTGTCCGGTTTCGGTAATAACGACGCCAGCTATAGTCAGTAGATGGCTAGCGTTCCTAATTAACTATTTTTCGTCGGTATTCACTCAAGAAAACTTAACTGAAACTTAATTTCAGCGACCCCTCGTGGTCGTGTGCCCTCGTTTTAATATTAGTAATAGCCTCGTCCTGATGTATGAAGGAAAAAACTGCAGAAAGCTCAAGTGGTGGAAGCTCCTGGTCCGTCGGATTACCTCTTCTTATTGAAATCTTTCGCCGACCATTATTATTTTAACTAAAACTTTGCAAGAAAGGTGTCGTTCCGGATATTGGAGGAGAGCAAATGTGTTCTCGCAAGTTTTTTTTTTTTTTTTCACGGAAGTCAACGGTCCTCTTCCTGTAATTACAACCAGGTGGAGTCCTTACTAGTGTTGTCTGAGAAGGTTCATAAAATCCATTATCGGGATCATATTGTCGTTTTTTTTTTCAATGAGTTATCTAATTCGGGTTCCTCAGCATGGTTTCAGGAAAAATCGGTCATGTTGACTAGCGATTGAATTTATAGGAACATGTTACTTGTACGTTGACAACGGTGTGGCTGTTGATTTAATTTGCCTAGACTTCCAAAAAGCTTTTGACACTGTTCCTCAGAGGTCCCTTGTCTTAATTTAAAAGTTTTTGGCATTAAGGGGAATGTACTTGGGTAGTTCGTCCGGGGTCTTCTCAATAGGGAACAAACTGTTGTCTCAATGGGTGTTGTCTTCTTGGCAAAAGGTCACTAGTGATGTTGCCCCAAGGATGGTGCTTGGGACTCCACTGCTTTCTGGGTATAAGGACGAATCCGAAGATTCGGTGCATTCAAGAGTTTAAGAAGTTGCGACATACAAAGTTGATCGGGAGGTGTTCGAACAAAAGATGATGTGCAATTGTCCAAAGCGGCATCTTGATATATCTCCAAATGGGTCTCGATGGAAAAATGTTTTTCAATGTTATGTGCAAAGTTATGCATGCGGGTTTCCACAATCGCAACCGCTTCTTTCAGTTAAATGGGCAAAAATATTCATAAGGGGAATCAGGAGGGATCTCGGTGTTTGTTTGGCTTCTTCTTGAAACCTTCTAAGCAGTGTGCTGAAGCTGCGAGGAAAGGTAACTGGATTCTTGTGCTGATTGGACGTCACTTCAGTTCTTGATAAAGATATTGGTGTTCAGGTTGTTAGCAGATGGTGGGACCTCACCTGGAGGATTATGCCGAGTAGGAATCCATATACTCTAAAGAACAAGCAGGTATGAAAGTTCAGCGGAAGGCCGGGGGCCACAAGATTAATCACGTCTTATAGATTAACCTTACGAGGAGAGATTAGGCGTCTCGGACTAACTGCGATGTAGCTAGATGAATTCGAGGTGATTGATTCAGTTTTTTTAAATTGTTCATGGATTCGAGGGCCTTTCCTTCCACTATTCTTTGAGTTTTTCTGAGGACACCAATTCATTGCTCAAGCTTCGTGGTAAACGCTGTAGATCGGGACATTTCCGGAAATATTTTTCTTCTCCCAGAGAGATTAAGGAGGGGAATAGCCTGCCTGAAGAAGGATCTTGGTGTTCATATTTATTCTTTTGAACTTCTAAGTATTGTGCGAATCTGCGAGGAATGGTAATGTATTCTTGGCTTGCTTAGACGACACTTCAGTTTCCTTGTTAACGATAGTGTTACTGGCGGATAAGCAGTTGATGAGACCTTACCTGGGCGTAATCTGTCCAACTATGGAAGCAGGTCATGAAAACGTCATCGGAGGGCCACCAGATGAAGTCAACTGTCGGAGAGATGTACTTCCAATGGAAAGATTAGGGCGGCTCAGTACTAACTTCGATAGATATGAGGACGCAATTCGAGGTGATTGGAGTCAGGTTTCAAAAAATGTTCATGAATTGGAGGGATTTCCTTTCAATATTTCTTTGAGTTTTCCAAAGGTATCCACAATAGGGGCACTGCCTCAAGCTTCGTGATAAACGCTATAGATCGGATATTCGGAAAATTCTTCTCGCCAAAGAGTTTCTAAGAATGGAATAGCCTGCCGAAGATGTAATGTCCGGGGCCAAGAGTGTGAATGGTCAAGAACAGTCTTGAGTAATTTTTCCAGAATCGTGCGAAACCTTATGGCATCTTGGGTTTTTCTCTATTTATGATATGTTGTGGCTTTCGAGTCTCTAATGAGGATTTGTCCTCCCTGACCCCTTTCACTAAACTAAACTGGGCAATAAAGCATTCGAGCCCCTAAAAACATGATCAGTTCGGTAAACCATGGGAACGGAAGTTTTCACTACCAACAGTCGGATCATACCATGCTGCTATTCTCATCTGAATAAAATGTCTCAATAACTCTGAATCTGAAGATTCGCACAATCTTGAAAAAATAAATCAAGATGTTCGTGAAACGCATAACACCTCAAGCCCAACATCTTCAGAAACTGTAGACATCACCGGGACGATGGATTTTTGGTTGTTTACGGGAATTGAGCGTGTCTGTGAATAAAACAAATTAAGATTAAAATGTCATACGCGATTGAAATGAGGCCAAGCCCGATAGAAGCACTGTGGTCAGCGACAAAATTTCCTAAATATCCTTCTCTTGTAAAATTCAGAGGTTATAAGAACCGTATGCCTGATAGACCCAAGAGTGGCCCATAAACAATGAACGGCTGGTGAAGATCGATATGTCAGATAGGGGGTCTATTAATAATTAACGGTAATGTCAATCGTGTCCATAAAAACTTTCCGCAGGCGCGGCGACCTAAGACGCTTTAATCCTATAGGACGGTTAGAGAATCTAGAGGAATAAGGATGACATTCAAAATGTACAGAGAATATTGGTGTCCGGATTCTCGGGGAATATTCTGTCAAGGGAAGGGAGGGGACTGGGGAACGGCCGATACGGGCGGAATTTCAGCTTTTTGGCGTTGAAGTTCAGAGTGAAGATTAAAAAACAGTATAGTACACTAAAATGCGTATAATTTCGACTTTCAAAATTAAACAAGGTAATCGCGGTAAATCGCCCAGACATGCTTACACTCGGCCGAACAAATCTACTTCAAGGTCGCGGACCCTTAAAAAAGGTAATGTTTGCTTGCTTTCTTCGTCGATCATCCTAGAACTTGGCGGACGTTGAAAGTCTGGATCTGGAGATGAACTCTCTGGATCTGGAGATGGACTCTCTGGCGACGGTGAGTCTTCAAGCAGGGAAACGCTGGTTTTCACGACGAAAGCTCCAAAGAAGGTACTTTTTCGAGGAAGAGCAGCAGCCATTCGACAACTCAAGTGCGCATTAATATTATTGTTAAGATGTATATTACTACCTAGGCCTTCTATAAAGTCTATATGTAGTAAAGAACCTTAGCATGGGTGATTTACAGTGACAGTGGTAGTGCATTGTAATGATAAGTTCTGGCTTGGTCAAACCACTTCCATTATTAAATATGATGGTTGTCAGGGTGGTGCAGTAGTAAAACCTGAGTTGAAATTCTCCGTTCAAGTGGGGAATCCTTCTTTCTCGAACAGATCAGTTGATTCGTTAATAAACGGCTCAATATACCGTACAGATCGTGATGTCTGCAGAGATTTGCCGTGACCGAAACGTTCAATGTTTCCGTATTTAAGTCTGTGAAAATTCCCATATGACCTGTATGAGGAAAGTTCAGACCGTCTTGGGTCCGACTTCGATTGAGTCGAGGCATCCTTCGAGATGATTCGATTCAAACTTCAAAAATAAATTGCTCGCCTGCTTGGGTGCGTTCTTACATTGAATTTTTCTACCTATGGGGTCAGACAAGCGAAATCGGAAACGTCTCGGTAGCTGAGGGAAAGTTTCCTTGGATGACCTCCAAATGAGCTCAACATTTCACGACCAAACAGGTGACCGTATTACAAGTTTCATTCAAACTGGACACTGTTCCTAATTGACCTTGACTCACATGACCTTGGATGACCTCTAAATGACCTTCAGAATTTTCCCACTGAAATTTTGACCACATAGCCCAACTTCAAACCTCATAGCACTTACGGTGGGATGATATGACATTTCAGTAACCTTTGCCCTCAAATGACCTCAAATGAACGCCAAGGCCTTCGAAAAAAGTTGCCAATAAATGTTGACTCATGTCCCACTTTTCAAACCTCAAGTCTACGTTTAAATATTATTAACCGCGGGCAATTACAGTGCATTCGAAGACAACTATGTGCTTATGTGGAAACACTCAGACAGTTTCGTGATATTATCAGAATACAGTCGGTGCTCAGTGCAGACTCAGATATAAACTACTTGTAGGTAGCTTATCGGACCTGCTGGACAGAGAAATTACAAATTCCGTGCTACCTGCTGCCTTGCTCTGCAGGATTATGGAGTAATGTAAACAAATCACGTTCACAGAGGGCTCAATGGGAATAACTGTGGAAGAAGAATAATGGGGGGTAATCAATTGGATTGAATTGAAACTGACCACCCTAGGCAAACAAAAATGTAACCCAGTCTGCCAGTGGCATTATTCATCCACCCACTAAGTTTTAAACCATCGCATGGTCAGAGGTTATGAGGGCATGGCGAAAGGTTTTATCGGCGAACGAATGGATGGAAAGACATGATGGACTGTAGAGCTGCTACCGCAGTAAAATCGCGATAAAAGCGCGAGCGTTTATTTTTGCAAGAGGGACAATGATGCAATAGCTTCGCTTTAGAAAACAACTGATAAAATAAACTGCCTAGTTGTCGATACTCCGTGGCTTTGGATCGCCTGTGATATGGATCTCAGTGCGCTGAGATGCGGCATTTGGAAAAAAAAAAATGGTTTCATGCAGCAACTGACGTTTGTCGGACTTGGCGGTATACGAGCTTCTTGTCGGCAGAATGAAATGAATTGTCTTTACTATATTCTCGGAACAGTACCTGCGCGACGATATTCCAGAAATAAAACAAGGAAAAACACGACGATGATTCCAAATAAAAAATATATGTCTAGCAATGGTAATCCGGAAGCGATCTGATGGAGTTGACGTGGTAAGTGACGGGCTACGGCCCAGGGGTGTTGCCTGCGAATTCCTTAAAAGAATTAACATGAAATAATATAAAGAAAACTCATGAATATAATAAATCGTAAGCAGATTCTCCCAACTCGTTACCGGTACCTAAGGAGGACCGATTCATCGCCCTATAACTCACACTAGATATCCAGGGCTACAGAACGAATCTGAGTAAAAGTGGCTGGATACACCTCTAAAAGATTTAATGAAATCTGAGAGAGTTAATATATCTGAGACACGTCCGCCTCAATGGCCTACTTCATGTGAGTTCAAAGTAACGAAGGTACGATAACGGAACATTAGCCAGACACACTGAAATGCTATTTTACTTGAATAACCCGAAGGGTGTGAGTTCTCTCCCAAATACGAACGTTAAAAATATGCGCACGAACAGTTCTCACGCCTATACCAGGAAATCATTTTACTGAATGTGATAATGTTAATTAGTGAACTTGAGCCAAATATTACTGATTTGAAATAATCTTGTCCTTTATTTCCAATTTTAGGCCACGAGGTTTGTTTTTCGAACCTGATAGTGGTGCGTGTCTGATCGAGCCTGCAGCTCGTAATAATTCTGTACAGTTTAGCTCAACAGTCTTTTAAAAAGTAACGCAGTATTCTATCAATTGTTAGGTCCTGAAGATTTGATAAAACAATTTTAAGAAACTCAAGAGATCTTCTCCCAAAACCAGATCAATCATCAAAATCATCAAGTGGAATTGAGTCACATTGGAATATCTTCCATTAAGTTGCGCAAGTACATTAAATAACAACTCACGCAGCCAGCTGATCGAAAACGGGATACCAAATTTCGTGCAATATTGATCCATTTTTAAAATATTTTTTTATATATTATTTAAACCTTCAAGGGTAAACTTAGTTAGATAGAAAGCTAATCTTACCTGAGGCCTTTTGACGAATAAATTACAATAAACAGATAAAGACGAAACAATAAGAGTATAACAGAAAATATGAAAGTTTAGCAAACACTGGAGTCATAAATGCACACAATAAAAAAAATTTCAATAATATATATATATAATATAGATATATATGATAATATATATTATAATATATTATCTATATAATATATTATATATATATATATATAATATATATATATATAATATATTATATATATAAAATATATTATATTAGATAGTCGCTATATATATTATATATATATATATATATATTATATATATACTATATAGATATATATATATATATATATATATATATATTATAAAAACCTAAAAATTTAGTTTAGTTGACATACGAAGGACAATTTCAGAACATAAAAATATACAAACAAAACATTAGTAAATGCTGGATAAGACGTTTTAACGATGTACGAATTGCATTCTACATTCAATGGGCAGTTCGTTCAATTTTTGGCAGCAAATAACAGAGTATTCATATGGGATGATGCTTCACCTTCCAAAGAAATAATGTAATCATTAAGGGGGTGGACCTAAGAGAAACGGTGATGTACATCGATGAAGGTTTTAGGCTTCTTAGCAGAAGACAGTCTGTTGGATACTTCTTACCAATGACTGAGTCAAAATGATTGTTCCACGACAATCAATTGTCAATATTAAACACCAAGTATCTTTTAACATTTACGTTTCATATCTATGAATTTTCGACAATTATGTTAGATTTGCGGTCGGATGGAAACCTAGTCTTGTATTGAACAAACCAGCATGCACGTCGTTTCTTGCTATTATCACCATTCATTATGTTTACAACCATTTAATGACAGGGGCCAGGTCCTCGTTCTTTCATATCTAGATCAGCTATCGAATTGCCTTTCACATATAGAGTAGTATCGTCCGCGTACATATCCGCTGAACAGTTGATTGATCCTTGATCCGTCATTCGAATATAATAAAATAGAGTGGACCGAAGATGACCCCTGTGGGACCTCACTGAGTCACGGACATAGGGGGCGATATTACTCCATCAACACAGGTGACTGATGTCGATTCGATAAATATAGACCTGAACACGCAACGGATTGACTGACAGACGCTACATGGACAAGCTTATCGAGGTAATAGGGAATGATTCACTTAAAATCGAAGCTTTCTTAAGCTAAAAAAACAGAACCAACTAAGGCCAATTATCAACGCTTATTCCAGTCATCAATAATCTTCAATAGTTGTTTCGCATGACATGACATTCCCGAAACCTGATTGCTGAATCACGTAATCAGTCCATATGCATAGGAACTCCGTTAAAGAGTCATGGACACGGGTTCCAGAATCTTAGAATAGCACGGCAATATTGAGATGAGGGCGGTCGTGGAAACTGCAGAGAGGAATCACTCTTAAAAATGGAATGACTTTCGCTTTTTCACTGAGTGGGGAAAGTGGAACGTTTTTATTACTACGATGAGTTATATGGGTGATGTATCCGTAATTTCTGTAGCGGATCTTGAGACAATAGGCACTGATCTCATCCAGACCGTGGCCTTCGTACAATCAAGGATATAGAGACTTAAACACATAATCTCTGGTTACCTCTGGGATTCTAAAGGTGACTCCGTCTGGTAATTTGGTAGATGTGAAACTACGGACACTATCCATATAATCGTTACCCGCATTTCCGTTTGTCATTATAGATACTTAGTGGACAACGAAGTGAAAAATACGTTGAATTCATTTGCAATATCAAGAGCATTTGTTAATAGTTTACCATCTGCAGTTATTGCATTTGTTCTTTGCTGACTTTGACGTTTGACTGAACATTTCTTAGGAGCTGCCACACTGCCTTCGAATCACCTTTGCTGTTAACAATAGCATCCTTAAAGTACCCCTGCTTAGCCACTCTAATCAAGCTAACAACTTTATTTCTCCAAAATCGATATGTATCTGGGTTGTTTAATTTTGCTGAGTTCCGTCTGGAGATAGCCTGCCTAATCTCATAGTTGAACCACTGCGGTTGGTGTTTGGTTTCAATCCTCTTAACTTTGAGTGGTGCGTGTTTGTCAACAATACTTAAAAAGATGCTTGTCCAGGCTTCAAAAGAGCGGTTCGCATCTAACTCGCTCAATACACTATCCCAAGGACAATTTTGAAGGTCGCGTTTAAATGCATTCACATCTATTTTCATAATGGCACGATACCTCATAGACTCATGTTTTGTCTCCTTATGAGGTTTGACATACTTTTTACGTTTCCACTTAACAAGAATGGGGTAATGGTCACTTAACCTTTAGGATGAGTACGTAACCAACCACACACGATACATTTTCCATTTCTGTTTTTCCATCACCCAACTAGAACATTGCTGCCGTGGAAGTGTCGGGATCTGGTGACGAATTCTCTGGAGACGGAGAGCTGTTCCAGCAGTGAGAGTTTCAGGTAAGGTCGCTATATTCGGTATATAATATGATCAGGATTTCCGTACGAATAGCAGAACAGTGGGCACTTCCGTACGGAGAAATCCATAACAAATAAGTAAACAGTAGGCCTATGCTTCCTAGGTAATTCGTGCGAGAAATCTGTACAGATAAGAACATATAGTGGCCGTTTTATACAAAAGTTACTAATTGAGGAGGGTAATTAGCCTAGTTTTATATAATTTTAATGGTTTAGGTTCGTTAGCAAGATTACGCATGAATCGCAGGTGCTATGGTGACATGGTTTGCATTGGCACATAGGTACAGGACAGTGTAGATGGACTGATTGGATTTTCAGCGTAAAATATGTTGATTTCGTAGGATTTTCACGATATTAGGATTGGTGAATATGGTCTTCAGTCCCGAAACTTTCACCGAATTTCGGGATCCAATGGAGTCATTCAGTGTTGTCAATTTGCATAATTCTTCCAAAATTCAAAGTTTGTTCGATTTTATGAAGCTTGATGGGTATGGTCTAACATTGACTCGAGTCACTGGGGGTTATTCAGTGTGGTATAATTTGTTCATTCATGCAAATTTTCAAGTTCGTTGGATTTTGGGATGATATTTAGTCAATGGAAGTTCAGTATTGTGTCTAATTTGCAGATTTCAGGCAATTTCAGTCACATTCCACAAACTCTTTGGTAGCAGGGCAATAATCAATCCTTATGAGTTGCAATTGTTCACTGATTAGTAAGTTGTTTCCGTTGATGCTAATACAAAAATATGGAAGCGACCTAGAGATACTTTTTTAATTGTTTGCATGGTGGACATATGGCAGAACCACTGATCGCGCAACCAGGCGAGACACTGGTGGCCGATCGCCTTTGTGCACCAGGATATCTCTGGGGCCAACGGGTCCAATTAGTGTCCCTGACAGCGATCGACGGAAGTTCCCTTTCAGGGTCCAGCTTCCTGGGGGCCACCGTCACGCCTCAAAAACAAAAAACCTGCACCACAATTACTTCACCATCTACATTGATACATATTATCTACATTCAGTCTCCTCTTCCCATTCTCGGCGTTTAAACGGCAAGATAAGCTCCCACCCACTAAACTCGATAGACGCATTGACAATGGGCCAAAATGAGACAAACCAAATATGGCATGAGGAGGAAAATATTGCTCCAATTGCCTGAATGTGCGAATATAAACGCCAGTGAGGGACCCAGCCTGGTCAGCTGCAGGGGCAAATGTTTGGATTCGGAGGACCACATTTTCAACAAGCGAGCGAAAAGAAAGAAAGTTTTCATGAATATATTTTTATCTTCGGGAAAATATCGCGTAGCGCAATATTGGTAAGCTGTTTATGAAGTGTTTACCAGTGTGACAAGGCCAAACTGGACCCCTCAAGGCGGCCTTTGACGCCCCCGGATCAGCATACCAGCCTTCCGGCCCAGTGAGCCCAACCCCTTGGGGAAACGTCATGCGATTCAGGGTCCCCCTGCGGAAAGGGAGAGACAGAGCACAACCTGGGACATGCCATTTACGACAATCTATGGTCTTTTCTAGCAAGATAAGAAGTTCTACGCTCCGCACAACCAATGGTCGGGCTCCATTTAGACAATACTTCAGTTACATCTCAGCTCAAGGAGACAGCGACCCCACCCTCCAGGCGGCGAGTCCATAATGATAACATGCGTAACTCCCCCTCCCCAATGAAGAGTCACGTTGAGCATGGATCTTCCGCTCCTGGTTGAGTCGAGTGGTCGGATTCTGGGGTTCCTGATCGGCTTTCCAAATGGGAAACAAAATACCAAGACAATTGAGGCAAGAAGTCAGTAAATGCGAAAAAATCATCAAAATAATGTAGAACGCACCGAGTCAATGCCGCATGACGACAATCGTCATGGAAATATTCCTCATGAAGCATTTTGATCATATTAATTTTATGGGTTGCAAGATATTATGGCCCGTGCTCACAAACATTCCATCCCTGACTCCGCGTCGTTAGACCCCTAGCCTAGCCTAATGTGCAGATAATGCTTAGAAAGTCTATATTAGCTAGGACTGAGTGACTGATTTGACCTTAAGTGACTATAGTTACATTTTATAATTATAATGATAATAAGGTGTATACTGGGCACATATCCATCCTTAAATGTGTAAGGCGCGCAGTTACAGGATGAGAACAGAGCCGTGGTCAAGTCGATTTTTCCGGGGGAGAGGGGGGGGGCACAACAGGGGTCAGTGATCGCCGACATGGGGGGACTCATTGGTTCCATCTGGACTGATCCGATAACTTTATACATCTATCGTGATGCATTCCCGAGGTTTTAGTTGACAATCCTCTTCCGTACCTGCAAAATCTTTACTAGATCATCCTGATCAGGATCCGTTGTCAGTTGCTTGCGCACCAGCCTCCTGAGCAGTGGGTTTCATTCCAAGAAGTCCACTGGGGGATCGCATCTTGTCTCTCCGTGTCGTCAGAGCAGACGGGGGAATCGGTAGGGTCTTACATGTTTGGCATAAATCGATATTCGCAAGGCCGTTTAGTCTGTTTCAAGATCGAGTGAATCACTCTTGCGATCCCGGCAACCCGTCGAACGTTGATAGCTACAACTACTCCACCTGAAAACAATGGAGGGTGTAATACGCCTATGCCAGGGCGAGTATTAAAGACACAATCGTCTAACATTAGAACTAAAAGGCGTTGGACCTGTTGTGAAGAGAGTTCCCTGGAGAATTCTCGAGCAGCGTAGCATGGCCAACCCGTATTGTACACCTGAAATCGGTCGGTATTTGGAAGTGAGGAGAGCTGTAAAGTATGCAATGGGTTCCCTCGACTATTTTCCTGTCCTCCCCCAATTTCTTCCTCCTTTCCCCCGTTGTCCTGGTGTTAGACTGGGGTCCACACTTGCTCCACACTTCGCAATACATTAGGACTGAATTATGGAAAGAACTGCGAATAGTACCGACTGTGTGCCGGTCTCCATTCGGTGGGTCCCGGTTTCTGACCTGGAATACGCGGATGATGCCGCTTTACTTACCGAGTTCGTGGATTCCTCTCAAAGTTTTCTTAATGTGTTTTCCTATAAAATCAAAACCCATCTTAGGATTCGACCACCGAAGAAGGGTCCGGTTCTGGTGATGAACTCTCGGAGATGGCTAACTCTTCGAGCACGATGGGTTCCAGGTAATCTACACTATACATATTTCCTAATGTAGGATCCCTGAGAAGCTCTCCTCTCCACAAGAACACAGTGGTGAAACAAGGTAGAACGACACAGTGGACGGTGCAAGTCCTTATTTGTGGTATCATCAATGGAGAATTATAATGCACAGATAACCTCGAATCTGAATCTCTGGACGAATGGGCCCAGTATTGGGTCAATGAGGGACCCAGCCAAAGTTCTGAATCAGATTGTCACCAATGTTGAAGTAATTCGAACAGATGTAGGTCAACATTTGGACCCCGAATTCTTAACATAACCCAAAATTTGGTTCGGAACCCGGAGATTAGGTTAGAAAGAGATTCGGTCTATAGTCTTGTATCACAGCAGCGCCTTCTCACCCACTTCTTCTGGGTCTGGTCCCATCAAAAGTTGGCCAGCAGTAATTGGTGTTTTTAGTTTGCGGTCGTGTCTTTGTTGAAAGTAATTGGCCCGTGCCTGTGTCTTGCACTCTATTACTGGGGTCGTTTTTACCCAACATTAGTTTAGGAGGAACCGAATCCACTTTACATGGGTCAAAAGTCCGTCGACTCAGTTGGTTGGATTTTGACCTGGTTTTAGGTCAAACAATTGACTAAATTTCGGTTCGTTTTCCTCCTCCTCTTCTGATCCACTTTTGGGTCAATTTGACCCAGTGGGTACTGAGAGTAACCTGACTTTTCATCCTTGTATAACCTCCACGAATACCGAATCTTCTCAAAATGTTTTCAAAAACGTTCAAATACGCACTCACGTCTGTCCAGTTGGGGACGTCGAAACTGGCCCGGATCAGGATAGGAATATAATTTTTTTTTTTTATTGCATATCTTCTTCAAAACCAAAAATAATTTTCATCGAATGTAAAACATAAGATTTTACTGTGTTCACAAAAATTTTCAAGTTGTTTCGGTTATATTACTATTTTCTCCGAATGATTCTCTTAAAGCAGATCACTTCAGATGCAGATTATTCCGGTGACGATCACTCCGGAGTGGAGGACTCCAGACGAAGAAGAAAGAAAATTACTATCATTTCAACCACCAAGGTTCCGGGGAGGTAACTATTTGCATGCAATTGATGAGAGTTCTGGTGTGATAATATTTAACAACATATGCGTCACAGGGACCCATGTTATTTTTAACTTTTACAAATGATATTGGAGGAGATTATTTATCTATTATTTATCAGTTTCTACAGGATTAGTGGCGATAACATTAGTTCACTTCATCCTCAATTTAGCGAATATTGAAATCATTTGAAGGAATTTAATAGCGACTCGCCAATTATGGAATGCCATGAAACCAAACCCCACTTCCGTCGCTGTATAGTTAGTCATAATTTTCTGTGTTTCAAACACTTCTTTCACACAAGCAATATATGTCTGCTGGGAGAAGTAATTTCGGGCATGATTCAGTTTAAACGTAATCGGAATATAGGAGCTTTTTTTTACTATAGGGTTAAAGCCCAACGCTTAACGACTGCCATATTTCAACGACAAGAAAAATCGATTTCGGGCGCCACCTTACAAAAAAAGGTGTATGAATAATTACAATGAATGAGCGGATCAGTCTCAATCACTCTGGGAGTTTAACGGATCGGGGTAGTCCCTGAACCAGTGGCGTACCCATGGGGGGGGAGGCAGAACTCCATGACCCAAGTGATCAGTATTTTTTACCGCCAAAAAAACTTGATTTTTGGGGGGGGAAGTTTTCAGTAGAGGTTTGGCAACTATTATTTGGCAAATAGGCAGCAGCATGTGCCAGGGCCCATAAATTGAATGTATTTGCCAATAGGGGAGGGGTGGGCCCATATCTGCGAGGGCGCACTTCCCTTGGTTCTGACCTAACCCCCCTCCCCCCCCCAAAAAAAAAAAAAAAAAAAAAAAAAAACTCTCGGTACGAGCCTGCCGAACTAGGCAAGGCCCGCCAAAGATATACACGCCCACTCTCATGAAAAGTAAAAGCTCTAAGCTACAGGCAAATATGGCCAAATCTAATAGGCCACGTTAACGGGTAGTCATGTTACTGTACATGTACATTATATAGATTGGTAGATCTAGCGGAAGCATTCTCGGTGATCCTTGGCTAATTACATTCAATTTGATTGACTTCTCGGTTCTTGGGAGCCAAGTAAGGCACATCGAGGAACCCTGGCTCTCTGGCTCGACTAGTGCTCAGATAATATCGAGGCAGGGTTGTTGTAACCATTACCGATCTCAACCTGCTCCCGAAACTGCCATTCTACGCTCCCTCCGAAAGGACGACCAGTGCTCTCCGGGATCCGCCCACTTTCTCGGGACCCGGAGGAGTGGAAGATTCGAGTTCAACGTGACTTCTCAAAGCCGACCAGCGAGACTTACTGCAAATATAGTACTCAACCCCAGTAATCCACTGTTCTGTGGCTCATTAATCACTCCAAATTAAACCAATGTATGGCTAATGTCCCCCTCCAGTCGATTATGATATAACTTCCATGTTGCCACCCTCAGCAGATACAGAGTGCTGTCGGTGTTTGTGCGGTCCGAAAAGATTACTATCACATTTGTTAATGACTTATTTGGGCATATGGCTAGGCTGTAAAAGCATTGCGTATTAAATGCACGCGTCGGTAGACCATTCAGATGTTTTCTAAAGAACGTATATGGTGGGTAGATTGCAAGGGCGCAGCCACTAGGGGGGGGGGGGTCCTGGGGTCATGACCGCCCAACTTTTGGGGAAGGGCCTCCATACATAATGATTTCTTCACACACAAAATGTTCCCCATCACTGCATCGGACCCCCCAAATTGCTCTTGACCCCCAACTTTCAGACAGTGGCTGCTCCCTTGGTAGATTGTGAATAAGAAACCAACGCAGTAAGTGAGGATGGGAACCGCCTCTCTATCAATTTGATTCAAGGCCCGGCAAGGGTGCAGGCCTGCGCCCCCACCTTACGCATCGCACGTACTTATTGTCCGTGCGAATCCATCACCAGGTACACGGTACAGGGCAGTACCTTTGGCGGTACCAAAGAGTGGGGATGGGGGTAATCACACGAAATGACACTTGTAAATTGCCTCTAACCCTCGTCTGTCCCTTCTGAGGGCCCAGCGGAGGGCACCCACTGGCTATGCAACAAATTGCAGAGCAAGCTTGTGTGATGCCTACCTACGCACCCTGTTGTATACCATTGATTGGTAGTGCGAGGAAAGGCGATGGGGGGGGAGATCCCATAATAGCATTAGGGAAGAAAGAGGATGCAGATTTGAGACCAATTCAGTATGGCCGTTCCCAGTAATATTATGTTTCATGCCCAATAATTGGGATTCTTTGTCATTTTCTGACATTGAGGTGCCAGAAACGGCATCCTGCAGAAAAGGATCACATATATTGCCCTCTGCATCATTGCGGACCCAGGGGAAGTGCGCCCTCATTTATGGCCTCACGTCCCTATTGGCAAATTAAGTGTTACAATTATGGGCCCCTAGCGCATGCTGCTGCAATATTCGCTTAATAACAGTTGCAAAAAAACTCTAAGGAACCGCTAAAAAATCAGTTTTTTGTGTTAAAAAATGTATTGAATCACTTGGGTCCTGGGGGGGGGGGTGCTGACCCCCCCCCCAAAAAAAAAAACCGTGGGTAGCAACTGACAGCAAGGGACAAACCATCCAATCTCCGTGAATATATACAATGGTGCATACGATCTCTAACAGAGAGACCGTGGCGTTACTTGCTCTCCACTCCACGCCTTCACCGCCAAGTGATACGGTTTCAGCCATAGAGGGGTCAAAGCAAAACGACGACTGTTTTACCTTTGAAGTACAGGCTACCAGGGACGCAAGGTTTATCGCGGCTGTATGCGATTTTCCAGTCATGAGCCGCTGCAGATACCGGTCTAAGGCAACGAGGTACTACATGTTCACATAAGGTGGCTGGCTGGCTGCATCAACAGAGACCCTTACCACAAACAGAGGGGTGCAGCTGCCACACATTCTCTTCGGGGCCCATCTCGTGACCTGATTTCGTTGCAGAGCCTGTCGATGAACCACAAGAATCTATTTCCCATGCCTCTAGTTCCCTATGACATGCACCACCCCAATATGCTACGAGAGTATTGCATTTTGTACGGGGTTGGGCAACCCCATCGCTCTTCTCTTTTCGCCAGATTTTTGTCTGATATCGAGTGTTTCACATTACAGGGAGACGTCACTCGTGCCGCGTGTACCGCCGCTGAGGAGGCGCGGTGTTCGTCCCTATGGAATGCCCACCCACACAGAACTTTCTCTACGCTGAGTGGAAGGGGGGGGGGGGATCCGCAGGTTTGCAACAGCTTGGGGAGAAATCGATCCCAGGGCGTGGGGTTTAAGGTGGTCACCGAGGGGTATCGATTCAGGTTCACATCCGATCGCTCAGTTCCACACCTTCCTCGTCGAGACCCGACAGACCCTAATGTGGCTACAGACCCACAGCAAGTGACGCTGGAGGACGAGCTTGGCGCCGCACAAACTGGGCCACCGAACGCTGCTTGGCGAACACAACACCCCCTTTCCGATCGCGGTACCCGGGGTCGCCAAAAAGTGGAACCATGATGACCATCTGGATAGCGTCCGTTCAACAAGGCCTCCGTCTGGCCGGAGCGGATTCCAGATGGAGGTTCCCTCTCCAACCTTCATCCCGATCCCGACAATAGACTTGAAGAAGCGTATTTTGCAACGTGCCCATTCACGTTGGTTCCTGGCTTTTAGCTACTGGGGGCAAGACTCACATTTCAGTCCCTCCCATTTGGGCCCAAAAGTCTTCACGATGGTTTGTAGGCATTCTTGCTTGCCTTCGACGGGAGGGCATCACGAACTTTGCGTACAATGACATTGGCTCGTGATCGCACTGTCAGAAGCAAAGGCCGTGCCCATACAGCGGTGTTCAGTGCATCCCCGGCGACACGATTAGTTGATCAACCACGAGTAGTCCAGACCTCGTCAGTCCATCCAGTACACAGCACCGTCCTAGATCTTATGGCAGGCTCGCGCCTTCCCCTCACTAGGAAGGTTACCTCGCACGGCGGCTGAGACGTCCGAGTCCCTGTGGTTCCGGTTATGGTGGACAGAGCCACACAGGTTCCCGCTTCTTTGACGACTCTTCACCAGGGCGACGTGACGACGAGAAGCGTCGGATTTGCCACTCGCCAATCCATTTGCGACGGCAGCAATGCGCGGTCAACCTTCTGCGCCAGAACGTTTTACTGGCGGCGTGTAAGGCGATGCCCTCTCCTATCGTAGGGACGGTCTCCCACGGCGTGAGCGTTCCTTACGCTGTGTTTCGTCAGGGTTCTTACGAGGAACATGGATGGCGACACCACCGGTCAGTTGGTTGCCCTCAGGCTAGCCAACTCCGCCGGCCCCTCGATTAGCTGATCGACCTCCCGCTCGGCCTTCAGCCCCTCGCTATTCAGAAAGGTGGGGAATTTTTTTTTTTTAAGCTTCGGTACCACAGCACGCGCGCCCCTGAGTCACTATGCGCGGAGACTATCCACTAGCGCTTCCGATAAATCGGCGTTTCAGGACTGATTTCGGAGGTAGCAACTCTATTCCTGCTGGCAGTCCACCCTTGATAGTGTTCCCGCCTTTCTAAGTTCCGTGCATGGGCCGCCAATACCGGTTATAAACATGGATGCTCGGTAACTGCTGACCCCTCGTCTATGAGGAAGCAGGTGTCGATCTGAAATTACCGTTCCGCCATTGTGGCGGCATATCGCGGCTCAGGTATGGTCGTCCCTTGGTGGACAATTACACCAGACGAACAGCTCTGCAGGGTGTCCAACGAGGTACCACGACGCCTCGCTTGGCTGTAGAGTGGTCGCGACTGATGTTCTCACCACACTCGCGATGTCGCCATTTCAAGCCAAGGAACAGAGGGCAACATTGCGAGCTCCAGTCCCATTAAAGCCTTTTATGCTCGCGACGGCCTCGCCGCGCAGGTGTCAATCCACGCGATCACTACTAAGCCCGGTTATCGGTCGGCACGGTCCCGACAGGAACCAATTCTACCAGATCCGGCTTCTCAGCGAAGGAACCAGTCAGTTGCGTTCGGACCGAGGCGATGTATCTCCCCCCCCCCCCCCCCCCATCATATCGGGTCGCTCTCTGATACACCCGAGACCAGCGCGGTGGGTACATGAGAGGACCACGAACGATCCGACGGCATGTTAAGCTTTCTCCGGACTCGGCAGCCGCATACACGCGGCTTCCACGGATTCCATTTCGCCGCTGCGATCGGTGACTCGATCCAGCCACACGTTTCCCTAATGAGTCAGCCAGGCCTCACAGCTTCTTCACTGCGTGCGGAAATTGTAAAGGCATAACATGCGACACTCATGAGAGGAGTCGACTCCTGAGATGATTCGAACACAAATTAGCCATAGCACACAGGTGTCAAGACGAATGATAAACCTCTATTGACCAGTAATATATGGTCACCTGCACACAAGGCTGAGAGAAGCGCAGCCCAAAATACCACGCACTAAAATCATTTTCTATTCTTGGAGAATGTGATCGAGGTCCGTGAATGAAAAAAATAACAATAAAAGACGGTATAAAAAAAAGATTTGTTACCTAATACTATATTCCAGCGGATTTTTTCAATGGTGTTATTGTATCCGTATATACAATAGATTACCACAGTATCGGTAGCTCCGTGCTGGGAAGGTAAGAAGGAAAGAAGGCTGAATGGACTTCAAACAACGTCAGTAAAGGATTTCAGTTACCATAGTGTTTAGGTTTCCGACTACTTCCAGAGTTGCCACGAGGGGCCTCCTAGGGGAGTTGAGGTGGATATTTCAGTATTTCATTGAACACCTTCTACCAACATATGTTAAAATAAAATTTAGTACAGGGGAATTAGTTCAGGTTTTTCATATTATATTGCCTATTTCTTTCCTTTATGTTGGGTTACTTGCCTCTGGGGCTTGCATTCTGAGCAATCGGGATTCGGGGTGAAGAACCTTGCCCAAGGATTCCAACGTGACTCGACCTCACATCCTCAACATTGAGCTCTAAATACCAGGCTACACTATAGTAAAGGATCAGGCTTCACGTTCACTGACCTCCAGGCTAGCCTTAGCCCCCATAGTCCTTCCTCTGATAATTAATACGTCTTCACAACCTGGACCAATTTCTTACTCCTATTCTCCCTCCTCCAAATTTTATGAATGGGATCTTTTAGCAACCCGTCGTAAAAGTAGTAGTAGGCCTACTCTGATTATCACAGGGCTGTAGAGCCTGATCATGCAATATGGTACTCATGGAGGCTAGAAAAACTATATTATGTAACTGTAATTAGGCTGGTCATAGCGGTCCGTACCTTATACATCGTAAGAGATTTGGGGTCAGTGGTTATCTTGGGTTCATTTTTGTTAATGTTGGAGGTTAAACGAACCAAATCTCTCCTCTCAAAGATTGGTTTGTATAACCAATGATATGGAGCCAATGCCACCACTGTGTAATAGTGCCTGCGGGATGGGGGAGGGGTCAAGTATCAGATTAGGGGGACATTTCGACCAGTAAAGTGTTATCTTCCTACAGGTTAGGTTGGATTTCTGCAGGTGGGCTGGTTATCAAGTGGTGATTGCAGTACAAAGGTAACAAAATCTTAGGGGTCAATTCGGTCATTCTTGTTAAGTTATGTTGGAAAGGAGTGATGTTGAATGAAAAACTGTATTGACTTTTGTAATCAAACTGGTCTGCAATTAAAACAGAGGAATCGCTGACACCTGGTTGTGACCAATGAGAAATAATGAATGAGAGTTTGTCGGGGTAATAGACAAAATATACTATAAGAGTGTGTATATTGATTTCTCCTGATTGTTGTGATGGCGGAGTGAACGGGTGGTGGTTCAAATGCTCTGAGGGCACACGCACATGACTAAGTTTAGCGGGACGGGGCAAGATGTGCTGAGAACGGACGGTAGATACAGGTCGAGAAGGAGGGTGTGGTAACATATTCCCAACGTGATACGCTTACGGTTTTCATCTGGTTACACTGTCCAGCTGTCTCCAGAGGAGGCCTCTTATCGCCGAGTGGGTGGTACAGTCAGTTGCGATTTTGATAATTCAGGGGTCCACTTATGGAATAAAAAATCACGTATGCATGTAATTGATATATATATATATATCTTATATATATAATTATATATATATATATCAAATATATATATATATATATTATATAATATATATACTATATATAATATAATAATATATATATATATTATATATATAGAATATATATATATATATAATATATATATATGAAAACCGGTTGAGATGTCGATTGCCACAATGTATTAAACTTCTAAATATGTTAAATAATATATATATATATATTATATATATATTATATATATAGAAGGTTGAAAGACATTGTGTATTCAATCTAAACCAGGTAAACACAAACTAATGACTAATACCAATTACAATATTAGGTGCGGTCCTTACCCTCGTATTTAGTTACCACAAGGAAATTAACTAACTTCTCCTTGTATTGCTCGCAGTGCGGTTTTTGAGCTTCGAGAGTTGTAATACGTGCCTCATCATTTCATCCCGAAATGGTACAGAGAGGCAAAAGACAGATGCATGGCAAGGGGAATGACCAAAGGACGTCGTATGTTGTCGTGTATACTGGAAATTATGTCCATTATAACAAGTTTGGGGCACTCGAATTATAGATTATTGTGGTCTCGTAAGTAACGGACCCCTACCGTCAGTCACATTGAGCAGTGCAACACTTGGTGGGGGGTGGTTGCCATATGGTATTACATTACCATAGAGGATGGTTCCTCTACAGGAGTATAAACATTCCTTTCCGAATTAATCCTTACGCGAAAATTGCAGCGCAGCAAGAAAGTCATGAGTTGTTGCTGATAATGACGTTTCAGTGTATGGACTGAAAATTCCATCCGTATTCTACGGATTCTTTTCCTTGCGATTCCGGTAAAATTATATCGGAATGTCGTACGTCAATCCAATGCGCTCTAGAAACTATATCACTGCTAAAGCTTATTTCGCTGCTGGTTGGAGTCGAAACTGGCACATTGGTCGCATTGTGTCATAACGGCGAAAATGCAATTCGAAGGTAGACACAATTACAGAGGGGACAACTTTACAGCTCACCACTAGAAGCAACGAGGTTGTTTGTGTCACCCGGATGTACCCGGACGTCGTAGAGTCATCGGAAAGCATCGCCTGTTGATGGTTGCTACCTGTGCGAGAGGACTTAGAGGTCTTCCTGTGAAAACTGGCCGCCGAGCAAGTTGTTCCCGGTCGGAATGGGGAGAACTTACATGTATAGCGGCACTGTTAACCGTGAGGACAAGTCATATATACAATTAACTCATATTCATGATACCGTGGTAATTTCCCTCCATCGGGGTCAGTAATTCTGCAACCCGGCGGGTTTTGGCACGGTGAACTGAGTGGCTCTGGCGTAATCACATCCAACCAACCGATCGCGGTTATGCAGACACTCGTAGAATCAACCGAACGGGAGTCGATTATCCAGGTCTCTCACAAGATCAGTTTAGCTATGATCTTCCGGATTTTCTACTCCTCCAACTGCAGCGGATGACCAAGGTTTTTACAATTTTCTAAACATCGTTGTAAAATCTAATGACATGACAGTGTTCTTGTTAATAATGATTCTCCTCCGATCACCTGATCCAAATATCAAGAACCATACTATCCAAGGAACTGATTATGATGTATTCACTGTTCAAGTTCCGAAAGGTGAGGGGGTTTACTTCATAAAACAGAACGTGTCAGCTTTCCCCCATCTCAGTCATTGTCTACGGGTATGAACGATACGAATGGTATGGCTTTTCTGCTGGTCTGTCCCTCCCGTTCAGCAAACGTCTACTCAAAACGGAACCGTTTTTTTATGTGATGAGGTCGGTGGAACAAGCTATTGAGCCTGAACCTGCCTTGTCTTGGGGATAATTTGGCATCAGAACAAAAACCTGTTGCCGTTTCCATGTGGCTGGGGAGTTCCATGTTGTCGAGGGATATTTTCTTGATACATCGACAGTTGTCTGCCGTAGTGTAAGGGTCCATTATAACGTATCCTTTGTGACGGTAGATCTGTCGCTGGACGGCGGTCAGACACACCCATTCAGGGGTAATGTATATATCCTACCACGGGAGGATTATTTGACAACGGTGTCAGTGGAACAGTCAATGGTAACGTCGATTTTAGGTCTGAAACTAATGGCGTACTATTCACATGGGATCCATTAGATTTGCAGGTCGACTAGGTCGATGTTTTACTACTTGAAATATCTTTGCCAGATAAGGGGGATACTGAAGGTTTCGAGTGGACGAAAGACCTTGGTCATTGCGCAGGCGTTGGCAACAAAGGACATTATACGTTCTTGCCGTAGTCGGCGCCCAGGAGAGAACGTTTGCCAGCGTCACGGTGTACAAAACAGGATTCGACCAGTCTAACACCGATGTTTCTATTTTATTTTAATGAGAGAATCTGATTCATTGAGAAGATGCGACGTTAAGGATCATTACATACCGGGATAGTTTTCATGAAAACTGTAGAAGGTGAAGCAACTCCTTCGTCGTCCCCTTCTAGTGTATCCAAAACCCCGCCGCAGGCACCGGCTTACGTCAGGTAGGCCGGCTAAGAAAAAAAAAATATCAATGATAAGAAAAAAAAACGCTTTCTGTACATAATAGCAATAAGTTCTATTTTATTGCTCAAGTTGTTGCTCTGAAACGCTCACACCGCATTTTTTTCGGGGACTGACCTGACACAGAGTAGACATTTGGAATAATTTTGTTTTTCTACAATAGTTTCTCCTATCATAATCTATAGCCTACCAGTGTTAGGGTTAGGGGCCGTCTGTAACCTGGCGCCCCTCTCAGCTGCCAAACCAAAAATAAGGGATTAAAATGACGAATTACACTCTTAGAAATGTTTGGGGGAGAAATTTACACAACACTGTTTTAACTAGCCACACCTGTACCCCCGGTGTTGTTTTAGAAATTACACAACATTGTGTGGAGGGTAATTGAAAAAATACACCACTTTGTGGCATACTGTATACAATGATTGTTTAATTTCTCTTACACAACACTGGGATGGGTGTGCTAGTTCCACACAACATTTTTCACTAGGGTGTACGGTTATGGGCATTCTCCAGGGCTTACATTACAATTTAACACAGTCTAACACCGTGTAAATAGTTCGGCGTTCTATCGACTGCTCCTGTCTGCAATAGAAGCAAGAAGCGATCGATTACACCACATGCTCATTCCTGGACGGAGTCGCACATTCGAAGGACTGTTCGCCTGTGGTCATTTTATTTTCGCATCAATGCGAACATCGATTTTGTAGGCGGAAATAGTTTCGTCCGAAACTTAAAGGCCGTCACACTGGATACGTTCGACACGTCCCTCCGTCACGTCTCCGTCCGTCACGTACGTCAATTCTATCACTTTGCACTTTAATCATGGCGCTGTCACACTGGGTCGTTCGTTCCGTCACGGCTCAATACGGGCAAGAAAAAGTAGAAGCAGAATTAGCCGTCGGATCGCTCCGTCAAGTTTTGAAGTCTCGGCCATGTTTTGATGCTAATTCTGAAAAAAGAGGCACAGAAGAAAGCCCATCACTTATACTGGGGAGAAAGTGGTACACTATTCACCACATTGCTCTTTAACACTGCAGTAATCTTATTTGTTGTTCCCAATCATGTCACTTGCCCCCGTAGTCCGAGTTTGAAGGCTACTGGAAGTGAAACTGGTGCTTTTCCGGGAAGGGGGATGGGGTAGTGCCATGGGTGGGGGCCAAGGGGAAGGTGAATGGATGAGGGAGTATCGGGGTGGTAGCATATTATGTATTTCAATTAGAATAACCAATATTCTATTCAACATGACCGGCACAGGGGTAGATCGCGGTGGGGGTGGGGTGGGGGTGTTGATACATCTCCAATATTTGATATGTGGGGGGTGGCATATGAGATCATCTCCCCCAATATCCAGCTGCATCTCCATGAAATTATTAAATGGATAGCGTAGCAACGAAGTACAGTACGGCCATGACACAAAGGCACAACAACATATTTTAATAAGTATTGCCTAAATTTTATATTTGGGGTCAAAATAAAAAGAAGAAAAAGATTCGCGCTGCAACGCGTTGTTTTCTGCATTTTTTCAGCAATATACGTTTTCTCCATATATGTCATCTACACGTCGGGAACATATGGAAAGGCAACAAGGAGAACTTGGTTTTGGACACGATTACATGTTGCCCTTTTGCCCCCCCCCCCCCCCCCCCCCGCCACTAATGCTGGAATCCAACTGGCATGCACATAATACATGCTAGAGTTAGATTCAACTTCTAATCCGTATTGTTTTAAGCAGACTGACTTCGCCAGTTTGGCATTATATCTAGGCGCGTAGGTGGGGCAAAACAATTTAAAAATTGTGACAATTCTTAACGCCGGAAACAAATTGAAAAAAAGGACAAATTTTTTTTTGTTGACTGGCTCGATTTCTCGATTTTTCTTAATCATGGCCCTAAAAATGCACACATTTTCCACCACGACAGTGATGTTCAAGCAAATTTCCGGGACGCGGGCAACCTCTAACCAATTGGAACTAAGGATCCTCTATTGGCCAGCTGAATACCTCTAACCATAAAGCCAAGTCTTAGTGATTCCTTGACTGCCTCATGACCTTCCACTTACAGTTTGTTAACTTCAGATTACTTTTGACCCAAGGTGAATATGGACGGGTACTCATTAATGCCGGGAACACACACACCAAGTATGAGCTACATTCACTCTGCTGTGTGCAGTATGAGCTTCAACCATGCAGCTGAAATTTGCCCAATTTTTTTAATTTTCTAATTATTTTTTTACAATTTCCATTTTCCCCCCACTAAATGACCCCTGGTCTACATCGAAAACAACATGGTGCTTAGGAACGCTACACCCCAAATTCAACTTGGATTGGACCAGCGTCAAGACTTCTCCTCTTTCCGAGATTTCAGACCTTACCTCTAATGACCTTTCACCTGACCCCAAAACAATAGGGATCATGTATCATTATGGGGAACCCACATACCAAGTATGAGCTTCATACAATCAAGTGGGGTCGAGTTATGCTCCTCACAAGCTGAAATTGCCCAAATATCAACTTTTCACAATTTCCAATCCCCCCCCCCCCCACATGACCCGGTCCCTGCACCAAAACAATAGGGTGCTTGTACTCCCCATGAAAAAGCTACCCACCAAATTTCAACTTGATTGGACCAAGCGTTCTGGACTTATCTTATTCTTTCTTCACCAAACTTTCGGACTTGACCTCTAAGGATCTCAGATGATCTTCGACCTGACCCCAAGTACATGTATCTCATATGAGGGACCTACATACCAAGAATGAACTTTATCCATCCAGGTGGGTCAGTATGCTCTTTACAACATAGCCCAGGCGTCACACACATACACACAATACACGCACGCACCACACACACACGTACACACTGGCCTGACTGCATAGATTCCCTTGACCTGGAGTAAATAATCGAAGCTTGAATATCATCGCCCCCCCCCCCCTCCCCTTCCTCTCCGCCTCCACTTCCTCGCAACGAGTAACGACAACACCATCAAACGTGAAAAGAAGAAGAAAACAATGTGAAAGTTTTTCACAGGTATTCGCAATAATCACTATTTCCGTTCGTGGGAGATTCTGACCAAATTATTACAACGTTATGGTTGGTTTCTCGTGGCAAATTGTCACTCAAAGCTCTCTCTCCTCATTACCCAATTTATTTATATGGGGTCACTGGCCCCGTGAGACTTCGGTCGGGCCTCTATAATCATGTCGCCGCCATGCGCCATGCGCCCCCCCACCCCGCCGACCCCCCCTCCCCCATAGACTAGTGCCCAGTGTACTCAGCGAAACGATCCCATTGCTTAGTAGCCGTTCCTCCCCGCAATGCAGTGACGAAATTAAAGTTCAAAAAGGTTCTTTATACGTTATGTCAGTCACGGGACAATTGGAGCATTGTCTGCTTTTCTTAAACCAAACCAGAAAAGATGCAATGCAGGATTATGGGTCCAACAATAATCCCGGTTACGTAATCATTTTCTCAGCCTAGAATCTTCTTTTTATAGGTAGTTGAGGCAATCCCTCTCTTTCACATTTGTTTCATTTATTTATTTCCTAAAATTACAATCTGGATCACGCCACGGAAGCATTTTATGAAACCCGCCGTAGACAAAATTCAGTATGTCCCTCTTATTTCCGGCTCTAGAGGGAGGAAACACATCATATATTTTGGGTAGTGTGACGTCATAACAACAATGTTTTGATTGGCCATTACTCCCTTCTGACCTGACAAAGAAGTCACTGATCTGCAACAGCGCTGTTTCTCTAGAGCAGTCCAACACAAACCAAGGCAGCCCATCATACCTTCTTTTATGCTTGTCGTGTTCAAGACAAGAGTCTTAACACGGCCCGTTGAATATGCATTTTCTTTTTCCGATTTTCCTCGCGATTTTTCTGGTCGCTTCGGGTAAGTTCTTCCTTAATTTTTTTTTTCAATACAACGAGCATCCGCCCATCTTAATAAAACCGAATTGAAACTGCATGCATGATACACTAAATTTTGGAAATGTCTCGATCCTGGCGGGTATAGGTAAGATAGAGGAAACCTTCATGTTGTTGTTAGGTTCGGGGGCGGGGTCTTCTCGGTTTACGGTCAGAGGAGAATGGAATTCGATTTGATTGGGGGAAGAAACTAATATTTTTTACGTAAATTACCCTACGTGTACACGGGCACCAACCACGTTTTGCAGACGTAACTTAACGGTAGGATCGCCTAATCTATATCCATGTGTACCTGGATGTATAAGATTAGTATTAGGGATTAGGGTGGGGTTAGGGTTAGTGAGTTAGGGGTTACTGAAGGTTTAGGTGTTGGTAACGGTAAAATGTGGGGTTCGGAATCTGACCATAACCCCTAACCTAATCATAAACACTAATCTCATGCATCCAGGTGCACATGGCTATACATTATGAAATCTTCCTCGAAGCTACTAGTCTGAATATGAAGCAAGTATTCAATGGATTCGAAATCCGGGCTTACAGACGATATTCACAATATATGCCAATTGTTTGCTTGTTTACACCGTTTATTATACAGACCGCATTTTCGATTTTTTGGTTGGGCCTGCATCCGTCGCTACGCCTATGGCGGTATCTGTCAGTTGCAATCTTTTGCCGCCATTTTGTAGCCCTCCCAGGAAGCTAACATTTTTGTAAAGGATATTTGCATGTGATTTTGTTTTATTTGTAGAATTCACATTTTTGATTCCTTTGACGGAAGAGTCGGAGGAATCTAATAGTACAGTCCATGACAGTGTGTGTGTGTGTGACGCCTGCTCGTAAACACGATAACTCCTCGACCCCACCCCGCCTGGATGGATGAAGCTCATACTTGGTATGCGTGTTCCCCATGATAAGTACAGAACCCCATTGTTTTGGGGTCAGGTCAGAGGTCATCTGAGGTTCACCAGAAGTCAGTCTGAAAACCTTGTAAACACGATATCCGGAATGGTTGGTCTCATCAGGTTGAAATTTGCTGTGTAGCTTTCTTTTGACGAGTACAGGAACCTATCGTTTTTGATATAAGTTGGGGTGAATTTTGGTCAAAAATAGAAAATTTGTGAAAAGTCGACATTTTGGCTAATTTTTTTGGCTTGTAAACACAATAACTAGACCCCGCCTGGATGGATAAGCTCACACTTGGTATGTGTTCCCCAAATGATACATGAACCCTATTGTTTTGGGGTCAGGTCAGATGTCATCTTGAGGTCGCCATAGGTCAAAAATGGTCTGAATCTCGAAATATCGTGTGTAGCATCTTATCAAGAGTTTAGGAACCCTATTGGTTGGTTGGGATAACGAGGAAATTTGTCAGTTGTTATGCTGTCCATAATGAGCTAGTGCAATCTCCCATTTGTCTAGTGTCGAGGCTATAGGTTGCCAGAAAGTGTCAAGGAATCACTAAGCCTTTTTTGGCTGAAATTTGTCAGTTGTTATGCTGTCCATAATGAGCTAGTGCAATCTCCCATTTGTCTCGTGTCTAGCTATAAGTTTTGTCCAGAAAGTGTTCCGGAATCACTAAGCCTTTTGGTTTTCTGGTTCTATTCGCCTCCACTATTGTTACCAATGTTTTGTACACCAGGCGACACTTCGATCATGGAATAAACCGGCCACTGGTGTATCGACAGTGTACGTACTCCTGTTTTCATGTCCTGTCTGCAGTATAAAACCACATTGGTCAACAAAGGATAAAAGACTTGGTTCGATTAGGTTTATATTGTGGTGGTGTTGTGATGATCTGTGAAATTTCAAAATATTCTTGAATTTGAATGCTAATTTCCACACACATTGGTGTGTTGTTGGGGCCAATTATGAAATGAACAAATCATATATTATGTAAATTTTCCATGTGATATCAGAGGGGAAGGAAACGACTTTTCGCGCGTAAAGATGAGAACGGGCGTTAATTTGAATGCACAGCAAAATCGTTTAGATTCCTTGACGAATCTGTGCGTGTCACGTCCCCCCCCCCATCTTTTGACCTGATCCCAATTTGGTTACGTCTTACCTGACAGGCACCGGGTGTTTCAAATTGCAAAAAAAAAAACAAAAAAAAAAAACTTGTGAACACAAGCTGTCCTTGTGCTTGGCCTGACCATGCCTTAAATTTATCGTACATCGAGGGTAATTACAATATCCTATTGCTTGAATGGGGTAATTTTAGTGTTCCGGTATACCTTGGGGTTAACCCACCAATGACGATAATGCTCTGTTCGATACAGATTGCCTGTAACACGAGATTTTCACCTTTCTCTCTAAACGGTTTGTATACGGCCCACATCTCTCGAACACAAACGGCTGCGCAATCTACTTGTCCCATTTGTGCGAATCTCTACCGTCAAGTATGTACCGCCGTGACAGCATAGTTTTTTTTTGGCCCCCCAAATTCTCAATGTTGTTTTTGTTTTAAACCACCTGTCCTGTTATACGGACGGGTCGTTTGTTTCTCTTCTTCTGCAACCTACGGGTGTGGACGTGTCAGATGGTGGAAATGGTTCAGGGCTCCTACGGGTGCGGTTTATATCGCTCGTCACGTTGTACCTACAGTTGAAGCGCCGGCCTAAGTCTGAGGAAGTCGAGACCACCTCCCTGGGAGTGAGAATGGACATCATCGATGCGATATTTGTCATTCTCGGCGTCAAATGATGTGAAGAGGGCCATCCAGAACAAGAAAATGAGGTAAGGGAGGTCTCGGCCTTGTCAGTAGGATTGTGTGGTACTGTCATCATCCATTGCTTCGGGACAGACCCCATGGCCGACTAGGGAACGCATTTGAGCCCAGTTTGGGTTTCCGTGCATGTGGTATTTTTGGTGCTTAACCTTTTACATGCTTTCCTGCTGCCTATTACAGAATGGGCGTTGACCTAACTCAATGCTCATATTACTGTCAACGCACAATCGTAAACGACTTAATATCTGCTGTGGAATACACCGCAGAAATCAACGATTATCCTCAAACAGGCGGAATGTGCTGGAGGAACTTGATGCTGTTATTGTGTTGGCAGAATAACGATGTCGTTTGGAGAATGATCGTTTTCCCACATAGTCCGTTAATATAAAATCGCTCACGCCCCCTTATCCCCATCCGCCCCCTGTGTCCATAAATATAAATAGTTGAGTTTATTCTGTGGTTTGGATGTTCAATGCTTCGTCTTTGTCACCCTATTAGGCTGGACCGTCCACTACGTAGCTTGTTCGTTACATTCCGTAAGTAGCTGCCCCTGGTATTACTCCTGCCAACGGTACATGAAACCCAAGGACCCCCTCCCCTCACTGCCTTTTGCCTATTCAACATCGATTGCCGCTACACTTAACCATTTACAGAGAAAGACTATCTTTGAATGTGTGTGTGGGTCCACGTAGGAGGCCAGCTGTAGGGTCACCTATGACTTGCCCCTTGCACACCGTTTACATGATGCCACGATTTTCTATCAATTTGGTCGGAATTGTGTTAAGTCATTGAGCACCCAGCTAGTGCAGAAATAGCCCATACAAAACACTCCGCGTTATATTCAATCCTTCTTTTCACGACGGCGGTGGTATTCCCATGTCCTAATCTATAACGGGTGTGAGAGGCTTGAAAAGCGACGAAATCTACATTTAGATCTCGTTAGTACCCGTCGCCGAGGCTTCTAACACACGCGCAAAGTGATTACCAGCCCATCAATGTACCAAAACTAGGTCCGGAGACCTAATTTGCAATCTTCCTGGAAAACCCATTTTGTCTCGGGTTTGTGTGTTTTTTTTTCTTACCGTTTAATAATATACTATAGTATTCTATATTTCTACTGTGTTTAATAAATGAACGAAATGAAAAGCAAGTTTCTAGAATTGTTTTTCCCTACAATCACGAATGTCCTGCATAAGGCCTAAAGTGACGGAGGTTACTGTTAAAATCTCGGAAAATATAGGGCCGTAGTTTTCGTCGCTAATTGAATCATCAGGAACAGCACACTTTTATTCCTACCTACTTCGCTCAGTTAAATTCAACAGTTATAGATCAGATGTGAAATCCACGCACTGCTACTCGGTTGGATTGCGCCGCTATGGCGACTTTGTTACCCCCACTCCGTGATGCGATGGTAAGCTGTTAGCTGTGAATGCCTCGATCAGATGTTTCTATATTCTTCTGCTGCAGTTAGTCCGTTTGCTTCTCGATTTGATACGTCAATTTGTTCGCTCTCCACCTTTTTTTGAGAAATTTGATTCCATGCCAACGCGCTCATACTAACGGGTCGCATAGAATAGTTGCGGCTTATACCACCCACCTTGAATAACCATCAACTGTTAGTATAACATCCCCTGGTATTGGGGAGTATTCACTGCTGATTGTGCTTTGATAAAAGAAAGTTTTTCATTCATCCATTAGTTTGATTTGTCATGGAATATGCCACAATAATTTCTTTGCTACTGTCATTAATATTTGCCGAAAAACAACCCACCCTCGTCTGCGACGAATTACAAACGCCACCTACTACTGGTGTCCCAGGGCAGTAGTAATTTGTGTTGATTTTGAATGAACAGATTAGTATTTTCTTTCCGTGCTTTCTGAATCGACCAGAAGACAACAAGTTGATGACCACGTTCCCTCGTGTTTGCTGAACAGAAATTATTGGAATTGTTGCTGGTTTTGGGCGTAGACTTGGAGCACGTTCCCGTTCCTATTATTTTTTAGTGACGACGGTCCATGTCAGTTAAAGGAATTCAGGTTTGGGTCCCCATTGTCCTACTCTAAAAGTTGGGGGCGAGCTTTCTGACAACACCGCATTGACTTCCGTAGGACAGTTGCCCAGTCGCAGTGTACTCCAAGGCGTTTCCCGTCCGCCTTCCAGTCACCACTTAAAATTTATAAGGGCCCAGGTCTAACGATCTTAATTTTTTTTGGAGAAATTCACCTTTCCCAGCAAAGACGAGGACGGTTAATTGTAACAATTTGTATTCTTGGAAATGTATTTTAAAACACACACATCGGTTATCTACTTGTATTCCCCAATATTATAAGGCCATTTTGGGGGCCGGCAGGCAATGGTCACATGAGATCAATAAATCACGTTTGACTAGCTAAATTGGCACAATGCCGCCGAATCTTAACCAATTCCTCTTACCAAACTACGATGTACATTGCGTGTTTCCCCATCTCCTCTTCCCAATGTTACCTGATAATAAATTTGCTCTCAATATGCCACATTTATACGCCATATGACTTAAGTAATTTCTCCTTTTCTATCCCCACGCCCGGGGGAGGTCTGTGTAACTCTGACTCTGTTCACCCCCGGAATGGTATCTGCATTGCCGATACCAGCTCTTCTCCTCCAGAGCCCTGATGATGACGAGGTAAGAGATGGAACAGACGCTTGTGAGTAGAGCGAGGTCAGGTACTTCTCGGATGAACACCGCGTTAATGCCCCGGTCCACATAAACGGGGCCGCCATCGTGAGAGATGGCTTCAGGTACGTCTCTATGACACCGCGTGTTAATGGGGGCCCGTTCCCCATAAACTGCCGCCCATCGTGAGGAGATGGATTCTTGTTTTGAAATGTCATTAGTATGGCAAGTGTGAAGGGGTTGTCTGCATTACCTAACTCCGACTTGGCAATCGCTGCTGTTCGTTTGCATCGAATGTATTTAATCCTGCGCTATTTGTATAACAACATGCTACAACCTGATGAAAAATGACACGTCCACTAACAAGCTCGGGCATGCACCAGTAAATATTCAAGCTTTCCGCAAACCGCCCTCGAGATTAAATTAATGCGCCTGCCAAATCTAATTCCCTCTGATAATCCAGGTTCCCGTTGATCCTTGGGGCACGCGTCTTCAAATCAAAACCGTTTATACAACGTGTCCCCTACCTGTACGCTTGGAACCGAGTTGTTTCTTGCCTGGTAAATTCTGGTCATAAGTGAAAACTTTCAGCCTCGAAGTCCCGCTAGCGGATTGAACGGGTCCTCTTCTTGACCAAACATGGGTTCCGGCACGTTCCGTGACATTTTTGTTTTCACTTACTAGATTATCATATAGACTTTTACCTTGATGACGACCAGTGGTGAATTATTGACCAATCCTAATCCATCGCGGTTATATCACAACGGACTAGCACCTTGGTGAGACGTCGTTTAACTTCAAAATGGATTGTCGTCTGCTAACGTCCAGCGAACCTGCGACGGCGAATTTTGCATGACGGTTCCGACAAAATATCGTAATGTGCAGCTTTATATGTAAATTTGAAAGCGATACTTTTCTACCTATTTTATTTGGCGGAAAAATGTGTAGAATACCATTTGGTTTCAATCTAAATTGCTGGGTGCAGAATTGTTCACAAAGATTATTTTACATGACGACCGCCATCTCAAGGTCCATTTGTTTTGCTCAAGTGTTTATCCCGCCTACCGGAAATGAGCATAACCTCAGCAACATTTGTGTGAATGATAAAACATTCCCTCGCGTTTACAAGATCACGCATCTGTCAGGTCGAAAGCACGTTAAACAGGTGAAATGTTTACGTAATGCGTTACTCGACGCAGACGAATTCGGTGGGGTCGGTTCTTAGCGGGTTTACGTTTTATCCATGTGGCCAGCCCTCTGTAAATGACTGAATAGAGATGTCGCCAAAACTACACACCTGCGGGTCCTGTAGTTGTAGAAAAAACAATTTATGGGGGTTGACAAATATGAGCGCAATTACCTTTCTCAGACAAGTTTTAGTTCTGCCACGTTCTGTTGCCTCGCGATCTGTAGTTACAGATTATGTACGGTCCTCTTCAGTCACATCCTCGTCGAATCCTTCAGTTGGAATTCAGAAACTATTCGTTAAGAAACTGCGCAGAAACGTTCTTCTGGAAATTACTTTGCAATCCGGCACACGGAAATTGTGTGGTCGGTCTCGAATATCATTGGCCTAAACAATTCGCCGTCCCTGTACATGAAACCCTCTGTCTACAGGAAATGTAGCAGAACGTCTCATCCCGTACTGTGGACTCTGCCCCACGAGACCATGTGTCGGATTCCTGCGACATCTCCGGAGAGCCGACGACTTCGCCGACGAAGTCTTGGTAAAAACGACCTGACAATTTACGATTTTCAGTTATTCTACCCGTGATTTTCTGTTATTTATATCATTCTTTTCAAACATTTTTCCTATTGTTTCCGTTGGTGACTCTGTGGATTTGATTAGGTTCCTACAAACGGTCATTTATAACTACACTTATCGATATCACCTTTCCCTCCGTATTCTTTTCCCTATTTTTCAAGAACAAAGCTATTGATTGTACACTTCTCGGACTGTGCCGCCGCTAAGGAAATTGAACGACAGGAATGGTAAGAATTAGTTTCCAGATATGTGATCTCGTGGCGTCCGTTTTCCTTTTTCAGAAGTCCTTTCTTAAATAGAGCAAATGGGTCCATCGAGAAGGCTTTATTTCCCTCAGGTCGCTCATCAGAAACATAAAGAAAAACCATTGCAGAGCAGCTACGTTGGTGTTAACGAGTCCGTAAACACATTCGACACGTGGACGGCAACAAAGAACATTAATCGACACCGCTCCATCGACATTAATGATTATCTCATGACGTCTAATTCTTATTTTTTGTAGGCTACCATTTATCAGACTCCGACGTCCGGTGGATCTCTGCCACCGTGTTATTTATCTGGTCCACGACGTTATGTGCGACAACCGGGAAACCTGGTAGTGTTTTTTATTTTATTCCTTGTAATGAAATCCAAGAATCTTTGGCAGTGGGATGGCTGCCGAATTGATGGATGTGTGTGACGCTCCCGCCTGACTGTACCGAAAAGCTGAAATTTGGTGTGCAGGTTCCTAACGATACGTAAAGGAAGCTATTTTTTTGTAACCCGAGATGGGTCATTTTTGTGGAAAATTGGAACTGTAGAATGTTGATAATTGCCCTCCAGACTGGAACGATCACGAGCCCGAAATTTGGTGTTTGTGTTCCTAACGATACGTAACAGGAACGCCTCTTCATTTTTGTTACGATTGTGTCAATTTTGGTAAACATGGGGAAATTTGGAATTTTGATATTTTTATCAATATACTTCTAATCAAGCTTTCAAGCTGAGACAGACCGATCCAGCTGAATTGGTGGTGAGCTCCTCGCTATGGATTTTGATATGCTTGATCAGACGGACTGATCCAGTAGAATTTGGTGTGTGGGTTTCTGACGTATTGTTTTAACCGACCAGGTTTCATTTGGTTTTTTGTAGCGGTTAAGATCAATTTTGATGTATGTTGTGTGTGTGTGTGACGCCTGGCTTGTTAACACATAACTTGGACCACACCTGGATAGGATGAGCGCATACTTGGTGTATGTGTTCCCCATGATGTAGTACTATGAACCCTATTGTTTTGGGGGTAGGTCAAGGTCATCTGAGGTCACCAGAGGGTCAGTCTGAAACCTTTTGACACGATAAGTCCAGAATGGTTGGTCTGATTCGGTTCAAATTGGTGTGTAGCCCTTTCTTATGGTGAGTACAGAACCCTATTGTTTTTGGTATAGTCGGGGTGAATTTATCAAAAATAGAAAATTGTAAAAGAGTCCATAATTTGGCCAATTTTGGCTTGTGAACACGATAACTTCGCCCCACCTGTAATGAGAAGCTCATACTTGGTATGTTGTGTTCCCCATGATTGAGTAACTGAACCCTATCGTTTTGGGTTCGGTCGCAGTCCATCTGAGGTCACCAGTCTTAGAACCTTGTTTAACACGATAATCCATAATGGTTGATCTGATCGGGTTCAAATTTTGGTGTGTAGCTTTCTATGGGGAGTAACAGGACCCTATTGTTTGTGGTATGTGTCGGCGGTGACTTTTGGTCAAAATAGAAAATTGTGAAAAGTCAATAATTTGGCCCAATTTGGTGGCTTGTGAGCAATAACTCGACCCCCCTGGATGATGCAGCTCATACTGGTGGTATTGTGGTTCACCCATGATGTGTAGTGAACCCTATTGTTTAGGTCAGGTCAAAGGTCACTGATGTCACGAGATGTCAAAGTCTGAAACCTTGTGAATGTTGGTCAGAATGGTGGTCTCTCGGTTCAAATTTGGTGGGAGCTTTTCTTATGGGGAGTACAGGAACCTATTGTTTTTTGGTATAGTCGGAGGTGAATTTGTCCAAAGTGAGAAAATTTATGAAAAGACCATAATTTGGCCAATTTTGGCTTGTGAACACGATAACCACCCCACCTGAATGGATGAACTCTTACTTGGTAGTGTGTTCCCGATGATGAGTTCATGACCCCTATTGTTTTTTGAGTCACCAGAGGTTAATCTGAAATCTTGAAATTCGCTGTGTAGCTGTCTTCAGAGTATAGGAACCCTATTGGTTGGTATAAACAAATAGGGACATTTGTCAGACGGTATGTTTTCGTCACAATGAGCTGGTACGTCTCCCATTTGTCTCACTACAGTTTGTCAGGAAGAGTCAAGGAATCACTCAGCCGTTTGGCTTTCTGGTTGAAATATTAACCGCAGGAACGCTATTATTTTAGTACTGATCAGGGCCACTTACACAAATCTAAACCAGAATTCAAAACGAGCACTCTCGTGGAATCTGTGTCCAATCTAAATCTTTCAGGTCCACAATGAATCGCGAAGGGGCCTCTTAGTTCTTTCTGTTTACATATGCGAATTGAAAATGCACGTATCGAGGAAAAGACTCGCGCTTCGGTCGCACAGCTACAAACTAACAGTATTTTAAGTACATTCGCTTCCCCATATTGTGCACGCTCATCATTACTTGCCAGTATAGTCGGGCAGAATAAATTGCTTGAAGACGCCACCCAGTGAATAGATTAATTTAATTAGACTTTGGCCCTTAACAATTGTTATCGTATTTTTTTTTAACATACGTCTGTCGATTATGAAGGGTTGTTCCAGACTCTGGTAAATACGCCCTTTCCCTGACAAATGCAGCACTTTTCCTCACAGTCTCTCTCCCCGCGACTTCCCCCTGAAGACTATTGCCGAGATGAATCATGGTGGTGGAATAAGTGTTTTCGCTGTGCCTTGGACTCCTATTTCTTGGACAGGTATCTGTAGGATGACAGATATTCATTGTTGCTTTTACATTAAAACATGCTAATTACAACCCACTTTCGAAAACATGCTCATTACAACAACACTCCGAAGTTGTTCTGACTTACATGGGCAATTGATTAGGCGTGGACAATTGTCTGCCATTACTCCCATTGGACGCCACCGGTAAAACCTGTGGAGTCCTAAAATATGACAACTGACCAGAGGCTTGGGCAATACTACCCCTACCGATTGCATCTTCTGTTTCGACAGTATAAGTCTGGTTTCCATTTTCACAATTGGTCCATAGGCCTTTATGCTGGCTTTCTGTAAGCACCAGCGGTAAGCTACAATGTGGACTCTAGTCGTACAAACCTTTTTGGTTTCGTCTGTAACATTGCTAAGAAGTCCTTTTTTTTTCCAATTTCTTGTAATTGTTTTGCTCCTGCAGAACCGGTACCGATTGCACAATTCTCGGATTATGTGCAGCCCCCACTTACGAAGAAATTTCGTATGGTGATTACACACATATATCGACAAACAAAACCCCCCAATAAAAATCCCCCCCCCACCATGGTAAAAACGCACAGATGTAAGTCCCAATGATGTCGTGTATACTGCAAGAAACCGCCACCCCTTTAAACAACTGTAACAGGCTGGCATCTTCGTTCAATAATGCAAACTTGGCTTCTAAGTATTGTAAACTCGACATTGTATACCCCGCTAGGAATCCTCCTTTCGGTTCAGAAATTATACAAATATATTCACGCCTAGTATCTTAATCTGCAGGTTCTGAATGTATTATCAGGATTGATCTTCATGTCTACTACTAGATTTTGGGCATGAGGGTCTCCAGTGCCAATTATGCGAAAGCGTCATCACCATCTGCTACGATACGTTATCCAGCCATCACATGGTAAGATACGATACTACATGGTGCGTTTCGTCATACTCGATCATTCTAGAACTATTTATCGGTGCCGGTTTTCAGATTCCCTGACAACATTCTCCCCAAGAATATAGCAGTAATACTGTGTTGTGTGGAGTGACACCTGGCTTGTGGTCACAACTCGAACCCACCTGAATAGATGAGGCTCATTACCCGAATTCGTTTGTTTTGAAAGGTCTAAAGACTTTTGCGGTTTCTCCAAGTCCAGAATTGTTGGTTTTGATCAAGTTGGAAATTGAAATTAGGCAAATTGTTTCTTGTGGGAAGTAACCGTACCCTATATTTTCGTGGCGGGAGTACAATTGAGAAACTAGTTATTCTGGCCTGTGGCCTAATAAACAGCCACTCCGGATGGATCAAGCTCCATGCCTTGGTAGATTGGGCCTCCCCGTGTTGTCTCGTGTGGAGTTCGAAGGTCATCAAGGTCCGACACGCTGAAATTGGCATAAAACCGCAATCTAATAGGGGATTACAAAACGCTAATCGTTTCTGTGTCGAGCGGTGGCTCTTTTTCGCATGCAAATTAAGATGGATTAGGCTCATACTTGGTACGTGGATTCATGATACGGGGTGTTGTCCATATTATTTTCGGGTCAGGTCAAAGGTCATCTGAAGTCCTGACTTCTATCGTCGAGCTGGAATTTGGTACCCTTCTCCTCATTTCCCCATCTGTTTTAGAGTCGTATTCCTCGACTGATTTCCTATTAAATAAACCGTTTTTTGGCTTTCCCTCGTTCGCCTTGCAGACTGAGATCGCGAAATGTTGACCACGCTTTGCAAGTACTGCCCATACCCAGACGAATGTACGTCAGGATTCACCAGCCCCAAACACCTGCCGATCCTTTGCTGATTCAATACATGGTGAGTATGCATCGACCTACTGATGTATCTTCTGGTTTCGACCGGATTAGTCTCGTTACAATTTTCACAATTGGTAAATGGGCGTTTATGCTGGCTTCTGTAAGCACCAGTTGTAAACTACATAATGTGTACATCCATCATGGCACATGTTGGTTCGTTTTAGTCTACCTTGCTAAGAATATACTTTTAATCAATTATTTGCATTGTTGTCGCCCCTCCCTGCAGAACGCGCCAACATTGCACAATTCTCGGATTATGTGCAGCCCACACTTACGAAAGAAATTTTGTATGGTGAGTACACACATATCGACACATCATCTAAAAAACGCACCGATATGTAGAGTCCCCATGAGGTCGTGTGGTACTGCAAACCGCAACCCCCTTTACACAACTGTAATAGGCGGCATCTTCGTTCAATAAGCAAACTTGGCTTCGTAAGTATTGTACTCGGACTTGAATCCCCGACTAGGATCTCCTTTCGGTCAGACGATATATAAATATATACGCCTAGTATCTTAATCTGCAGGTTCTGAATGTCATTATCAGGAGTATTGTCTTCAATGTTTATTCTTATCTAGAGTTTTGGGCATGAGGTCCCTCCAGTGCAAATTAAATTTGCGAAGCGTCAGCACGATCTGCTACGAATACTATCCAGCACATCAACATGGGTAAGAGTACGAATACTACACTGTGTGGTCGGTTTCCTCTACTCAGAATCATTCGATATAACTTCTGTCGGTTTCAAATTCCTTGACAACATGCAGTCCAAGAATATATGCAGTCATGACGGTGTGTGTGGATGCTAGCACTTGCTTGTGGTCACAACTCGAACCCACCTGAGAGATTGAGCTCATCTCGAGTCGTTTTTTGAATGTCTATAAGACTTTGTGTGGTCTCAGTCCATACTGTTGGTTTTGATCAGCGAAATTTGGCAAATTTGTTTTCTTGTGGGGGGAGTACAACGTACCCTATAATTTTCGTGCGGGAGTAAAAGTGAAACTAATTATTTTTAGTGGCCTGTGGACCTAAAACAGTCCAACCGGGATGAATCAAGTTCATGCTTGGTATACTTGCTTCCCCATTGTGTTCTGGAGCGTCGAGGCATCTGAGGTCACCAGAGTCCCGATCAAGCTGAAATTTGGCATACCGCATTCTATGGGGAGTACAAGACCGCTATTGTTTCTGGTGTAGAGCGGGGGCTCTTCGCTGCAAATGCCATGGATTAGGCTCATACTTTGGTACGTTATTCATGATGCGGGTTTTCCAATTTCGTGTCAAGTCAACGTCCTGGTTGCTATCGAGCTGGAATTTGGTAATCCTTATCCCATTTGTCCCCATCTTTTTTTTGTGGTCCGTTTAACTGACCTGATTTCTATTAAACTAAGCCTTTTTGGCTTTCCTCGTTCCCCCTCGCAGACTGAGATCGAGAAATGTTGACCACGCTTTGGCAAGTATTCTGCCCAACCCAGACGAATGTTACGTCAGGATTCACCCAGCTCCAACCCGCTGCAGAGCTTTGGCTGATCCATACCTGGTGAGTATGCAATCGCCTACTGATTTGTATCTTCTGGTTTCCGACACCGGATTCAATTTCACATTGTTAAAATTGGGGCGGTTTAATGCTGCTTCTGAAAGCACCAGCGTAAACTAAATAATGTGACCATGTTGGTTTTCGTCTAACCTTCTAAGAATACACTTTTTATCCATTTATTTCAATTGTTTTCTCCTCTGTAGAAACGCAGGCAACGATTGTGCCAATTTCGTATTCTGTGCAGCCCCCACACACAAAGTTTTGTATGGTGAGTACACACATATATCGACATACCCTAACTACAGGTTTTTGTTACAAAAAAAACACTCGTGTACACTGCAGGAAACCGCACTCCCTTTTAACACAAATTTAACAACTACTGCTGCATTCGCGTAACAGGCTGGCATGCGCGTTCAATAATGCCACTTGGCTTCTAAGTCTTGTCTTCGACATTGATCTGAATACCCGACCAGAATCTCCTTTCGTACGCAGGTTGGTTCGAATGTCATCATTTTTTCTTCAAATTTTTCTTACTTATCTAGATTTTGGGATTCCCCACGGGATGAGGGTCCTCCAGTGCCAATTATGCGAAGCGTCATCACATCTGTACGATAACGTTATCCATCCACATCACATGGGTAAGAGTACGATACTACACGGTTCTGTTTCGGTTAATACTCGACCATTCGATGAACTCCAGCATCTGTGCGGTGGATTGCTTGGATTGTGTGTGGTGGGATGTGACGCCTCGCTTGTTGTCACGATAACCAACCCACCTGGGAGATTGAGCTCATACTCGAGTACATTGTTTTGAAAGGTCAGCATGTCTAACTACCTTGTGGACGCATCCCATAATGCTATTTTTATCAAGCTGACATTTGGCAATGGTTTCTTATGAGAAGTACACCAACCCTATTATTTTTGGATATTTAGCCTGTGGGACACATAAACGTCGCCCCCGGGGATGTAATCAAGCTGATGTGGGCTTTTTTTTTTCCTTTTTCTTTTAGTGAGGTCGGAGTCCCAGAGGTCGCTCAAGCTGATATTTTGCTGATGCAGTTTTATGGGGATTACAAGAACGCTACTTTTGTTCTGGAGTAAGCGGGGGCCTCATTCGCTGCAAATTAAGGAAAAAAGAACTTGTGACACAATAATTTTCCTGCACCCGGATGGTGGTTGGTATCCAATAGGTTCCATCTAAAGGTCAGCGAAGTCTGGTCTATCGAGCCTGTAATTTGCTGTCCATCATCCCATTTCCCCATCTGTTCTTAGTTATTCCTCGCCAATTTCTTATTAATAGCCTTTTTGCTTTCTCGTTCCTCTCGCGAATGAGATCGCAGAAATGTTAACCACGCTTTGCAAGTATTGCCCATACCCTGACAAATGTACGTCAGGATTCAACCAGCTCCCTACCACGCTGCAGAGCTTCGCTGATCATACCTGGTGAGTATGTGGGCGACCCAATCTGCAATGCAAAAGGGGAAATACCTGCTTCCATTTCCTGCACAGGGTTTCAAACCATCACCCTCTCTCCTAACAAAAGAAATACTTTCTATTTTGCTTCATCCCCTGCTCGAATTTCTCCTATACTCGTTGCCCGAAATATGGTCACCACGATTGGCGCCCAGCGAACAAGGAAAATTTTGTTTCACAAAAACCCTCTAGATGGCCGGAAACGGCACTTCCTGAGTGTTCTAAATTACATGTACCCAGGATGTTCTAGGGAGGTGTCTGAGAAAATGTTGCAACATTTTTCGAGTCTGGACGTGGCTCAGAAGCAAAAAACAAATTGTGAAAAAAAAAATCCAACAATTATTCATGTCATGCCTCTATGATCGGTATAGTAATAAATGACAAGTTCATTACATAACATCCATTCACCATGCATGCTCAAGGTCATGCTGCACCAGTCATTTGTCCACTAGACTTTTCATTCTGGGCACAAGGGGGCACAGACATTTGATTGGGGGCACCAGATTATCAACTACGAGGGTTTACGAGCCCCCAGATTGCCGGAAATACCCTTCCCGGGTGATTTATGTCAAGCTTAACTTAACGTCTCAAGCCGGCAAGTTTTGATTTTTTTACATTTTTTTCTTGAAAAAAATCGTCGCGCGCCGGGTGCGTCCCCCCTCAATCTCAACTTGAATATGCGTGCCCCGGATGACTAAGATAATGGGTTGCCCTAACTTACTAAGATAATGGGTTTGCCCTAACTTATTAAGATAATGGGTTTGCCCTAACTTATTAAGATAATGGGTTTGCCACCTGATTGTATTCACCTGCCTGTATTATCTTGACTCATTATAGCTGGCAGATACTTAGACCCAATTTGGGAGAAATATTTTCCCATTTGGTGTGAAAATTCTCCAAGGTTGTGTAAAAAGTTTTCCCAATGGCTGGTATTCGTTGTACAAGGCTAGAATGGGCTAGAGTGTAAAACGGGGCGTCAATCCGTTTTGAAAGGTGAGGGCGAGTTCTCGGTTGGAGAGAAAATTCAACTTTTCATACGGCCTAGATCATCAGAAATTTACACTTGCGGAGCTTAGTTGCAACCATCTGGATGTGCCATTTTAGCAGTTTGGTGGAAGAAAACTTTGACTTTGACTCCGCTGCATACTCAGGTGGGGCGGTCACGTGGCACTGCAGATGGGGGGGGGGTCACGATGTTACTTTTGAATTTGATGACTATTAACTTTGATTGTGTCAACGAGCAGCACCCCACCGCGCGCATAGCGCGCGAATTTTTTTCGAGGTAACTGGTTTCAATTGGGGTCAGCCAGCGTCCATAGAGGGTGACCGCGTGAATAGTTTCATATGACAATGGGTCACGTAATAGACATCACAGCACGCGCAGTGCACGGACAAGGCCTATAGGCCTTCCCAAATGTCGGGTTATGCCATTAGGGCCAGCGACACTAATGTAAATTTATAATAACCTTGGTCGTGAGGCACAAAAGCCTAAAGCTAGCCTTTTTTCAGGTTTTTTCACCAGATTTCCATGGGGGGCGATTGGGGGGGGGGGGCTCGGCACTTTCATGGGGGCGTGCGCCCCCCCCCCCCCCACGCTCCCCGTAGCTACGGCCACTGAAGGGGACATACCGACTAGACTTCCATCCTTTTAAAAATTGACATGAATAATCTTTCCGCAGAATAAACAAACTGATTGCAGCTTCTTCGTTTCTGTCCTGGGGTGGTCACAAGACAAGAAAGCATTCCTGCACATGGTAACCGAGACAGATATTCCTTGTGAAACTCTGCGGAGTAGAATCGTCGCGTTATCCATGAACGTCTTAACCAGTACAGGAACCTGGGTAGGTGGAAAGGAAATGTATACTTTGTATACATCTTTTATCACGGTTTTTAATCGCACATCAACATGGTAAAGTAACCCATATCTCCACCTTCGTATGCCTGTTTATTGTTACAAGGTTGTTGAAAGGTGCACGACATCCTTCACCAAACTGCCTGATGAACTAACCATACCTTTGCGAATGAACACTTGGTAAAAAGACTCGGGACTAATAATAACGTTGTTTGTTGTAATCCTGAAATTGCTTCTCACGGCAGCTAGCATTTACTGACACTCTAATGTTACGGTCTTTCAGATCGAGATTGCGCAATATTTGACAACGACCTGCCAGTAACTCTGCCCTTACCCGGAAGAGTGCACGACATTCTTCACCGAACTGCCTGGAAAGTTCGCTACCTTCGCAAATGAACACCTGGTAAGATGCGTTGTATTCGACCGGATAATTGAACATGTTAGTAAATTTACCCGTCAAGATCCTCGACACATATACCATAAACGCCTATTTTTAATGTTCCTCAGAGCCAGCAGACCTGCAACTTACTTGGGGCTTTGCACCGGTTTGCTGTCCGACGACATGACATTCCAGCAGATGATGGCCCGGGGAGACCATCGTGTGAACTTTGCAAGACTGTATTTGCTTTAATACACGACATGTTAGCCAGCACCGAGACATGGGTATGTATCTCGCAGTTCTTTTTTGTGCGCAGTTACCCGTTCCAAGATAGCTCCAATGTCGATACAAGATATGTTGACTAGTATTTACTATTTAGCGTAATGCAGCAGTAAGTAACGCGTTGAACTGTCAATGGTTTCGTCGTCTTCAAGGGAATCCTATAGGGCAGTTTAGCAGATGTTGGTCATGACATGTGCTTCTTTGGCGGTTTGGGGTGGACTGGTAGGATGCCGCCTAATTATAGACTATTTGACCCCCCCTTCCCCACTATTTTTCCATTTCCAAAATGTTTTATAATCTTCGACACGATTGGACAATATTTGACAATGACCTGCAAATACTGTCCTTATCCGGATAAGTGTACCACATTCTTCACGGATCTCCCGGGTGAACTCGCTCCATTCGCAGAACCCTGACTGGTGATTCCGTGTTCCAGGAATACTAATTAGACCCCACCCAATAAGATAAGATATAACAGAAACGTCCTCGCTGTGATCCGTATAACGAATTCGTATGTGTGTACACATTCAGGTGGAAGGAGATTTCTTGTATCAACAGCTCGAAAAGCAACGTTGCATTTTCCTTATTACGATTCAGTTCCCATTTGTATGGTTGGGGCTGGTGGTCACTTTTCCCGGTTTGGTGTGGGTTGTTTGTTCAGGGTGGGGGTTTGTTCAGGGGAGGGAGCGGTGTACCACAATCTGGTTACTTTCATGAACGGCATCCCCAAGTTTTCCTAGCTATTTCATACTTGTCTCGGTTCCGTTCCGTGTATGTGGTGAAACGTTAAATACAAATGAATGTTAACTCACTATGAGTTTCCACATCCTTATCTCAGAATGGAGACACCGAAGGCACAGCTCTTGGTTTTTTGCACTACAACTCGGTGGGGGAAACCTCTTAACCAGTGTGGGATATCATATTCCAGGATTTACTAGAGCGATGATTTAACCACGGTATGTTTGGCAACTCAGTATAATCTCTACCTTGCGTCTATAGAGTTTGATAAGGAACGCCCAAATGCTGAATGCCGTTCGCCGATTTTACAATGTGTGTGGTTCAGTCAGGGAATACTCACTAGAATCTTCCGGTTCACTGCTAGACAGGTCGTATGTTAATATTCGATTTGGATAGGGATTGCCCAGTGCTCGCCACTAGACACATCATTGTAACAAAAACTTAGAAGCCGCTATAACTGGACACGTTTTTTCTGACTAATCGTTCCGTAGATATTAGTGACCTGATGGCTGACGATGACACAGTGTGCTACATCTGTAAGGCTGTCACGGGCATTATTCACGATATACTATTGGATACCAACACCCTGGTAAGTAGGTCTTGCAGTAAACCTACGACGCTTTCATGTTCTGTTATTTCCTCGTTAACGTTCGATTCCTCCATCGCCTATGCCTGTAGGCTGGATTTCACTAGAGACATTAAGATGATCGATTCAGAAGCCGTATTCTCTTTAATGTACAATCCACCTATTCATCCGTATTCTTCACTTTACGATCGTTCCTAATCGACGGAGACCAACATTTCTTCGAATATTTGAGTTTCCTCTTTCCTGTTCATTTTTTGAATGTAATCTCCCAGACAACGATTGGACAGTATTTGACAGTGACCTGCAAATATTGTCCTCACCCGGAAAAGTGTAACCACATTCTTCACTGATCTCCCGGGTGAACTCGCTACCTTCGCAGAAACCTACCTGGTGGTAGTGTTCCAGGAATACTAATTAGACCCCACCCAAGAAGATACAATAGAAAAGTCCTCGTTGTGATCACAGGCGAATTCGTATTGTGTATCATTCAGTGGGAACTGAACTTCTTGTATGAACAGAACTTCTCGCGAAACAACGTTGCAATTTCATTAAGCTTCAGGATTATCAGGATTGTATATGTGGGGCTGGTGGGTCTTATACCGGTATGGGGGTTTATTCAGGGGAGAGAGCGGTGTACCACAATCTCATTAATATATATCCTTGGTATATTGTCGTTTAGTAATTTGACGACCCCCCTCTTCATGGCTAAGCAAGCCATGATATTTATTTGGTCACTTAAATTAGCTTCCCGCATAGTATTAAGAATTGAGGGGCAGCGGTCTTTATTCCTTCAAGAGGCCACAAGCTGGAAGGGCGCCAATTAAGTCAGGAAGCGGACCGCGAATAAACATTTACGGTCCGATTCTTTGATGTTGTCAAGTGTGTTGAAGTGCCAGGCTGTTTTTTTTTTATACGCTAGTTCCCCACGGCTTCCTATTGTCTAATCATGTTATATTTATTTCTAGCTTCCTGCAAACGGTATTTTGGCGGCATTAGTAAATAGTAGTCAGGACAACACCTACACTCCCGTGGTTTTTTGCCCTGGTGTTGTTTGCTGGTCAAACCCCTTTATTCTTTGGACCTCACATACGCACCTAATATGTAGGGGAGTGCGCTGACTACCCACGCGATCTCGACCTCGTGGTAATTCTTGAGGGACAGCGTTGCGCCATTGGTCAATTTTCACTGTTTATGCTGACGTAAATATTTAGTGTGTTCGTTTCAGTGACGTGATTGGTCATCGCTCGTCACACGTCAGCACACATGGGGGATCATAGCGTCGCAAGTGTAAGCGAAGCCATTGAATTAGTATAGTGGTTAATTTGTGGGTGGGGCCGTATATATATCTTGTGTCGCGCCGATAATTCAGACAACTCAGAGAGGGGAGACAGGAAAGAGAATTCAGAACGGGTGGTTGAGAGGAAGGCAGGAGGCCTGGAGGTTCGAGTCCAGTAGAGAGGCATAATTCGAGTAGGATGAAGTTCAGTAATTAGATTAATATGTAGGGGACATTCTTAGAAGTTAATCATTTTTCTTTACGGGGAACAATCATCATTTTAAAATCAGAAGAATCAATAAACGTTACAAAGTCCACGGACTCCTTTCGTATCCATCGAGTTATTTTATGGAAGGAACATTCTATTTACAAATCATCATGGACAAATAATTATTTACCCTGAGAAGCGTGTCTCGCCCAGAACCCAGCGAGTTCATCCAGAGGCAGCCTTAATGCTCTCTGGATCACCCCTCCCGAAGGGACTACGAGAAAACTACACGACAATATTGGGCTAATTTGTCTCGTTTCTGTTAATGTGATGAAACAGTAAATGCATATATATATATATATAGATTTTCCACATCTCATCTCAGAATGGAGACACGAATGCCCAGCTCTCGGTTTTTGTACTACAACCTCGGTGGGAGACTCCTCTTTAACCATGTGTGAGTATATCATATTCCAGAAGGTATATCTAAAGAGATGATTTACCCAGGTATGGCAACTCTCATGGGATTCTCTAGCTAACTTCCACAGTTTGATAAGGAACGCCCGAGTGCCTTTCGGTCAGGGCATACTCACTAGAAATAAAGCTTCCGGTTCACTGCAAGACGGGTCCAATGTTAATCGCAATGTTGTTATCACATTCAATTTGAATAGGGATTGCCCAGTGCTCGCCACTGACACATTGTTTTAATAGTAACTAGAAGCCGCTCTAACTGGACACGTTCTTTTCTGACTGATCCTTACATCTTTTCTGTAGATATTCGGGCCCTGATGGCTGACGATGACACAGTGTGCTACATCTGTAAGGCGGTCACGGGCATCATTCACGATATACTGCTGGATACCAACACCCTGGTAAGTAGGCTTAACCCGTCTTCCAGTAAATCTACGATCAAACGCTTTCATTATTCCCTCCCATTATTCGCCTATGCCTATAGGCTGTGTTTAGCTAGTTTAATATGCATGCCTCAAAGAATATGGTCCATTCTTTTCGTCGTTCAATTAATTACACGTCCACACATAAGTTTTCCTCCCCTTCTAGACTGTAGTTGGGAATATGCTGTCGGAACTATGCCGATTCTGTCCATACCAGGAACAATGTAAAGAGTTCTTCGCCGACTTCCCGGAAATAATCAAGTATATTGCTGATACCTACCTGGTGAGTCCTAATTAACCCTTCTGCAATGCAACCTTTCATGAATATCTATGGACATAACGATTAGCCTTGTGAAGCACGGAGCATGCTTATTCACGCTTATTTCAACGATCTTTTTGCAGGATGACATCACAGACTGCACCAACCTTGGGTTATGTTCTGGTAACGACGAATTCTTGATATGTGAGTTGTTTTGATTTCAGTCCTGCTCATTTTCTAATACTACTACTTGGAAACGGCTACTGACGGCTATCATACAGTTGGCAGTAAAATCTTCCAGCAATGCGACGGTTATGTATATGGTGAATATGGTCAACCGACTTATAGTACTAGGTCGGTGAAATGGGAACGAGCAAAATAAATTGCACCCGTGTAAGTAACGTCTTTCAATAATACAACATTGTGGATAGAAATAGTACTTCGTATGTGATAGACAAAATATGTGCATACTATAGTGCAGTGGATCCCCACCAGGTCGGTGAAATGGGAACGAGCAAAATAAATTGCACCCGTGTAAGTAACGTCTTTCAATAATACAACATCATTGTGGATAGATATATAGATATATATGTAGTTATGGCTGCATTATTGTGGATAGATATAAATATATATATATAGCTATGGCTGCATTATTGTCGATAGATATAATATATAGCTATGGCTGCATGATATTAATCCCCAAAGATTCATTTTCCGAATTGCGTAATCCATTTTGTTTGATTCCTTGACGAAGTCAGAGGAATCTATGCAGTCATGACAGTGTGTGTGTGTATGTGACGCTGGCTTGTAAACACGATAACTCGACCCCACCTGGATGGATGATGAAGCTCATACTTGGTATGGGTGTTGTGTTCCCCATGATGAGTACAAGAACCCTAGTGTTTTGGGGTCAGATCAGAGGTCATCTGAGGTCGGACAGAGGTCTGAGAACCTTGTAAACACGCGAAGTCCAGAACGGTTGTTCCGATCAAGTTGAAATTTGGTGTATAGCTTCCTTATGGGGAGTACAGGAACCCTATTGTTTTTGGTTCTGGTCGGGGGTGCTTTTCAGTCAAAAATGGAGAATGTGTGAAAAAGTTGATATCTTGGCTTGTAAACACGATAACTCGACCCCACCTGGATGGATGAAGCTTATACTTGGTAGTGTGTTCCTCATGATGAGTGCATTATCCCTATCGTTTTGGGGTCAGGTCAGGGTCATCTGAGGTCACCAGAGGTTAAAGTTTGAAATCCTTGTAAACACGATAAGTCCAAAACAGTTGGTCGATCAAGCTGAAATTTGGTGGTGGTCTCTTTCTTACGGGTGTACCAGAGAACCCGATCATTTTGGGTGTTGATTGGGGGTCATTTTTGGGAGAAATTAGGAAATAGCCAAAAATTTATTTTGGCTAATTTTGGCTTGTAAACACACAACTCAACCCCTAGTACTCAAATCAAATCAAATCAAATCAAACCTTGAAATTCAGTGTGTAGTTTCTTTATCAAGAGTATGGGAGCCCTATTGGTTGTTTGGGAAAATGGGACATTATGTTGCCCATAATGAGCTGGTACAATCTATCCTTTGTCCTGTGTCTGGCTATAGGTTGTCAGAAAGAGTCAAGGAATCACTAAGCCTCTTGGCTTTCTGGGTTTTCTTTGGCAGATCGACCAGTCCGGGCACGCAACACAGCAGGCTCCCAAGATGTACCGGTAAGTCACAGCTCTGTGTTGTCACTGCAGGCTCGGATACAAAAAGACGGTCCATATCGTGGAGAATGCAAAATTGTATCCACTGTTATTGGCCAGTTTGGCCCATTATGCGGAGAAATTGGCGCGAATCCAAATTGCGCAATAGCGCATGACGTCACACTTGGACAACCCGGGAAGTTGTCATGTAATTTATTGTTTCGTATGCGAATAAGTCGTGTGTAAGTTCTGTGCTTTTTCAGCAGCGTTTAAATGTGCGCTTGAGGAAGAGATTTTCAATAATAAAACTACGAATTACCCGGGTAAATGAATAAACTGTTGCGACGAGTGAGTTTTTGTAGGTCATATCCGGCCTCCGCCCGCCCGGCTTGAACCAAAATATTCAGGCTAAGAGGCCGGATGGCATCACTGGAAATAGACCTAGTCCACGAGGAAGACTTTTTTGCATGTTGCTTTCCGGCACTTTATAATACAAATCACGAAAAATTCCACCAACTGTTCCCTGTATACACCCTCCGTTTTCAGCAGTGTTGAGAGGTAAAGAGAAAGGACATGACCGGTACTGCAGTGTGAAACCGCTGCATATGACGGCCGGCTTGAGTGTTCACTTGCTTCCGACTATTTCAATGAACTGTTATCCGTCTAATTTCCCTATAGAACGGAGTCTCCTGTGAATTTGTGAGGGATTCTCCAGATTGCCCTGCAAGTCTTGAAACGAACATTCGGTAAGATTTTTGGTTTGGGTCGGGGATGAATTTTGGTCGAAAATAGATATTGTTTTGTCGGCGAAGGCAAATCCTTGTATACCTAAAAAGTATCTCGACTGATATGGAATTGCGTGTGGCTTCCTTTCAGCCGTCTTAACCTTCTTAAGACGACGGAGAAGAGTGCTCTCTGGCCATTCGCTTGTAAATGGGATAACGTTATCCCCACCTAGATGAAGACAATACCGGTAGTGTGCGGTTTTTACTATGATCCCATTATTTTATTGTTAGGCTGAGAGTCAACAGCTTTCGGAAACCTTGTTGGAAAAAAGTCGAAAAGATTTCTGGTCTGATGGAGTTGAAATTCATAGTGTAGCTTCCCTATCAAGAGTACAGGAACTCCTGATCATGGGATAGCAGCATTTTCTCTATAAATTGCCAGACGTGTCATAATGTTTCCCATGATTAGCTAGTACATTTTGCCCTTAGTCTGCCATAGGTTGTCAGAAAGATTCAGAATCATTTAGCCGTTGCTTTCTGGTCCGATTGAAGAGAACGCCCCCGGATACTCTATCCCGGTGGAGACAATTCACTCAATCAGCACTTTCAACCCCCCGAAAGAGCGAATTTATTACAACGCTGGTGGAATACTGCAATAAATGAGGTAAACTTTCTCACAATTCTCTCCTCACATGACGACCATTTCGACGCCTTGACGGAGTATTTCCGTCCTTGTGCAAACAACTCGGCAGCGAACGTTTCTTCAGAGGTAAGTCTCCCGTTTCTTACATAACCCATCAATTGCACCAATAACAGAACAGTTTGAAGCCGCATTGAAATAGGGTTTCTGCGATGGGGGTCATCGGATTAACGTGTGACAAGAAACCACAATTAACCATTCGTGACGGTTACAAAGCTGAAACAGAACCACGATCCAGTCCGGAACACATCGAAAATTCGGAATAAGGTTTTTTCCTTAGGGCACGAGAACTACACTGGCGGCATTGGGTTTCACACCTACTCACCAATTATGTACATGCCAATACACGTGCGGACCGTTTAGCTAACACATCCGGTAGCCTCCGTCGCCTTCCTGGAATATTCCGAAGTAGGAACAAGAGAACGCGTATAGAGAATATCCGCGCGTTTCCGTATCTACGCATACTAATAATAACATATCATCTTCATATTATAATCGTTTCACATATATCATGTTATATTCCAACCTTGCACGCAGGAGCTGGTCTAATATGCTCCCGTCGCGTGTTGATGACCTTGCTCCGAGATAGTGCCTCTACCCAGATACCCCTGTGCGTCGAAGTCCTGGGAGTCTGCTCCGACGGAACCACCAATAATCATAACAACTATACCTATCGATCTATATTAGACTTACGTCGCAGAAAAATTTACGTATTTTGTGGGTCTCCTTGTGTTACAAATAACCGTCTTGATCAAACCACGATCTGAATAAACGGAACGTCTCTCTTTACCCAATAGCTCTGTTATCTTGAGCATGATTGCAGCTGTGTGGTCAAAGGACGGGTTACATTATTTAACGTATGAAGCCCTCCGCTTTCTATTATGCATTGCAAGAGTCGGCCCAATGGACTTTTGATCTTGACCCTCGAATATCTACTGTACTAACATAACATTACAAACTTACAGATTTGATACACTTCCGTGATCATTATAAGTTCACTTCTAATCATATGTATGATCAAGCCGTATCATGGAAAGAGGAAATTTCAGCACCAAAACACTGACTACCCAGACTCTTCCCAAAACACACTGTACTTTTTACCTCAAAATTCAGTAACCGACTGTTTATAGGGATGCTTTTATGCATATATTTTTCATTCGATACCAGTACCCTGCCAGTATTCTCCCCGAATAAAATTCAAGGGCAATATGTTAGACAGACCCTACCATCTCCGGCCCTGGGGGCTCATGAGGCAAGATGCAGTATGTAATAACCTATATGAGGCTCCCCTGTGTCAACCAGATGTTGTCAAACCGGGTTTTTCATCGACGATAACCCGTTTTTTCGACACCAGAGCGGTTAGCGAGACGTACAAGCTACTAACAAACAATCGCATCAACATTTGTACTAATTTTTAAAATACAACAGCACAGTCTTGCTAATTTGTCCGGACAAATAGGTGAGCAAGGTTTCCGGTATTGCCAACTATTCCGAGGACCGTCGTGTGTGGAACGTGGAAAATTGCCCACGTATCCCAGTGAGTGGTGCATACCCCCCTGGAACAATAGCGTATGTATTTGGAACAAAGATTCTCAAAGGTCACACTATAAAGAAAAAAACCACCTATGCGAGTCCACCTTAATGTGTGCGAATGTGCCATACCAGCAGCTTTTCAACTACAACTGATAGTTCCTCATATGTTCGAACGATACTCTTTTTTCTCTTATTGAAATGAATTACCATGTTGTTGCAATATATGAAGCAAGGAATCCCTTACCCTTCCTTCGACGAAGTCGGTAGATTCAGCCGCTATTATTTATTATAAATACGACACGGACCGTGTATCTTAGTTAACCGTATTGGAAGAAGTTCTGATGAGAGAAGTGATTTTTCAGTATAGCGTGAATGTTTGCTGAAATATCACGATGAGGCTCTTATTGGGGCCTGTACAGCTAATGTTGTCTTTATTGCAGATAAATATAAAAAGACGAGGGTCGTGTGCTATTGCTTAGTTGCTGTTGTCCTTATTGCGTATGTTCAGGCCCTACTAAAGTGCATTTTGAGGAAATCTCGCGGTGGTGGCCGATTGCTCCATCAATCTAGTCTGCATCGTCGAATCAACTGAATTCCGTGGGTGTATACGGCAAGACATGTGGAATCGGTCGCCGACGGAACCTTTATTCATTTGTCACTCGGTAAACTGAATATTACTATTCACTTCCGCTGGCTGTACCCCTCCAGAAACGGGTCTTTACACTCACTGGTATATTGTATGGGAATGTTTCTTAGAACTTGAACGTCTTGTAAGGAGGACCATTTATCTGGGTCTCCTAGGCGCATCTGTGTAAGACTCTTAATAGCCTGAGATCTTCTCCCAGTTCTCTATCAGAGGTCATCCGCCATCGCTCCGACGCTGTGGAGTCTCCCTAGCGATGTGACCAGCTCCCCTTCCACCACCCGTCTTACGCGTCTTCTCAAAGAAACATTATTTGTGTATCACACATTCTGCACGTGAGGTTTTTCTTTATTTCACATCGCGTTGTATTATTTCGAAAAGGCGCCATACAAATGTCACTGTCACTTATTATTAGGTCTTGTAGGGTCCCTTTATACATAGTGGCCGAAATAGTACCTGTTTTTCGTGCGATGATTCTGCATTAGCCTATCCTCTATCATACTGGGTAAAAGAAATGGGGGACAGAATTGAAACTGATGGAGCGTTCATCCTAGATAATTCTACAACCCTGCTTTTGGTTTACCCGCGAGCGACGTCGGCAATAAACTATATCTTTTACAGCAGTTCTGCTTGTGCGAGGATCTTGCCACCCGGCTGAATTTTCCTGGAAGTGGGGGTCCTATTCTACTGATTGCACTACGTTGCAATGTTAGAGCATTAGAAGAGCTATCCCTTCACTATAAGAATCCGTGGGATGTTAAAACGTTTTATATGTCGACCAACAGGGGGGGGTGTGCTGTTAATACGATAACTCGACACGACCTGGATGATCAAGCTCACTATTTGGTATGACACAACGCAATTACCCACTTTTCAAGGACCATCAATCCAAACTCCTTCGACAGTATGGGAGGGGCACAAGGCTCTATTCCTAGACATCTCATTATACATCGACGAAAGTTTCAAACAGGTGTAACCCCAACTATCGCGCAGATGGTAAAACCTCTTCCCCTGGGTATACCTGCTATGGTTAGGAGGAATTGGTATGTAAGGTTTATAAGTTACTGTTCTGCCGCCGTCTCCCGCTGATTGTTGAGAAAACTGAAAATATGCATCGTATGTGGGGGTATCAATCACCACAGACGGCAACTTGCAAATTGCCTACCGCTCGTGCGTCCAGCGAGAGGGCAACCGGTACCGGTTTTAAAGATGGTATGACCCGAATGGATTCGGACCCCGTCTACCGTGTGGAGCCGACGCTCTACCGAACTGTGGCCAACGCACTCGTTTGCATCTTTCCATTTACCCAGATGACATGTCACGTTAAAGGTTGCTACGTTAACTTTCAAAGGCCTGGGGGGGGGGGGGGGGGGGGGGGGTCGATGGTTGTGGTACCGACTGTTTAAGCTCATTTTATACTTATGAACCAATCTATCCATAACTACTCCACCAGACCGCTGATAACCTTCATGCTGTTCCATGTGAGACTTCTCAAAGGTGACTCGAAACAGATCTACTAAAATCCTGGGATATTTGCCATTAGGTATGAAGTATTGTGTACCAAATGAATCTTCCAACATCTTATCTTGGGCGTTGCTATTATTGTTTTTCTCATAGCTACCCCGTGAACCTCAGATCTTCCATTGGGAAGGAGGGGCCGGGGCGTTGATCTGTAATCAATATTAGGGGGGCTCATCTGATGTTGTCGCGTAGCGAAAAACATTTCTCGTTTCAAAACTTCCCCCCCCCCCCAGGATGCAGGAAACGGCACTTCCCAGGCGTATTGCAGTAGCAACATCACTAAAATTGGCATAAATTACCGAAATGTTTATTTCAAGGAAACTTTCTTGGGGAACTGATCGATGTTTTCTCCTCACAAATCGGTTCACCAAGCGGTTACGCTTAGCCGTACAATAACCCTTGTCGTTTTAACCGACTCACCCATATTGCAGGAAACGGCACTTCCCAGCCGTTGGGGCTTTAGCAGCATCCCTAAAATTGGCAGTCAATTTCCGGAATTTGAATTTCAAAAACGTTCTGGAAGAACGATCGATTTTATTCCTTACAATTCGGCGCCCACCATAATTGACGCGTAGCGTACAAGTAAACGTTTAGTCGTTTTTCCGACCCGATTTCAGGAAACGGATTCCTAATTTGACTTTTCAGAAACGTTTCTTTGGAGGAACTGATGGATGTTTTTTCTCACACCAATCGAGCCAACCTCAGTTGACCGCCGTAGTCGACAAGAAATTGTTTCGTCTTAAAGACTCGCCAGATTTCAGGGAGTCGGGCACTTCCCGGGGCCGTATGGTAGTATATAGGCGACCACCAAACTAAACCGCGAACCAATTCTCCATCACTTCTACCCTACGTCTTCCGCTGCCCATCGAGGACCCTTCCATTTAGGTTAGAGGTTGGCCCGCATCCCTCAAAAAAAAAAAAAAAATTTGCTCGAAAATCACTGTCCACAGCCTGTTCTTTTTGTTACGTATTGCGTTCATCTCTATCATGGAGCGCCCATCAGTTGGCAAACAGTCTGTTATTGGCAAAGCCATTCTGTTATTGCAAACCAGTCTGTTATTAGGCAACCAGTCTGTTATTGGTTATCTGCAGTGTTAGGAAAATGGCAGTTGGGATTCGAGCATTGGGTTGTTGGGGGGGGGGGGGGCAACAGACTCGGTGTCCCAAATCGAATCATTCCTTGTGGCCCTGCCCATTGTTCACACCGCACTTATTGTGTCCAACGTATGAGGACAACATATTTGCCATACTCCGGCTAATTATTGTGCATGGGGCACCACTGTATATCAAGCCACGGAAAAGACAATACAGTGCGCGCAGCGCGGATTTTTTTTTTTTGTGCATTTTCTCTTCTAAGCAAAAATTTAGGCACGCTGCCGATTATAGATATGTTTTAAGGCCTTGTTGAATGGCCCGTACTGTCCCTTGGGATTAGATTTTTTTTTCAATCAACCAGTCCGCAAAATATTGGGGGGGGGGGGATTTTGTAACAGTGTGTAAAAGTAGTGTTTGGTTTCTAAGAAAAAGTTGCCTATAGTTTTGCTAACGATTTGATTAAAATACACCACTATGTTTAATGGCATTGAAAAAAATATTACTAGTCAATTACGATTTGCGATATATAGGCTAGGCGTGCATAGTGAATGTGGGTAATCATTGAGTACCCACACATATATCTGTCCAGTTTTTTGACCGACCAATCAAACAAAACTTTTTTCTCTGCTTTCTTTTCTCTACCGTCTATGGTAGAAATGAAATAATTGTCTGCAGCACTGGGGAAAGTTATGATATGTGGGTCCTTATTTGCACGTGCGTAAATCGCGAGGGGATGCCGGGATGTATCCCCCCCCCACTTCATGTAGGGGGATGCCTGTACAAACATTAAACCCCACCCAGTTTTGTCATCCCAATAATTATTTTTGACAATTGATTTCATGGCCATAATTAGACCAATTCTCCACTTTTATTACAACAAAATATTTGTATAATTTGAGGCGACCAACTGAAAAAGCTGAGCTCAGTAATCTCAGTGACCCAACAGCCAATAAACTGTCATTTACCTTGACAGTCTATACCCCTAATTCCGAGTCGATTTTTTCCCTGATCGCGAGCACTACAAACTACTAGACGGTACTAATGTGCGGAAACTGGCCGAAACATTTAGATCGGCTCGAAGACGAGACGAAATGTGTGGGACGATTTTAAAACGGAGCTCCATCACACGCCCATGCGATGTAATTGATTCGTCCTATCCCTTAGATAATTGGATATATTTGCCTGTGACTGACTGTCCGGTGAGGTCTTGCCCTCATTACTAACAGTGTTAATGTTGTCTTACAATATTTAGTTCTTGGCGTCATTTTAACTGCTCAAATGTTTACAATAGCTTTCAAAGCTGCAACCAATTCTCTTTTAAAACCACCCCAAATCGTAGATAATATATTCATCTTGAAGGCTGAGTTAACACAGCTGAAAAACCCTCAGAGTGCGTTTCCGGCGTCTGGGAGGTTTGTGACAATCAACAATTTTTTCTTTTTTACGCTCCGCGCCAACCTATGGTGGCTCTCTCGCTTAGATAGTCATCTACAATCATCCCCCTCTCCCACTTCAAACAAAAATCTACGCCCCTGCTTATTTTTGATCACTGCAAATGATGGAATAAGTGATGGCCGCATATGTATGGCAAGATCACTACACTACCCAGTGCTGATTCTTTTTTACTATTCTTCTATTATAAAAAAAATCCTTTCTGCAAGTAGCGAAAAAAAATAACCACTGAGTGCTCCAATTCACAAGGATGTAAACTGACCGTAAGTAAATGTTTTGGCCGTGAACTGACCTCTTGTTTACACTTTCTACTAGTGCTTGTGAAACATTTTATTATAAATATTCCGTTTTTTTTATTTATTTTTCCTTCGGTACAGTAGACATAGCGTATAGTACTGGCAGTATGCAGAGACCCTATCGAACACCGTGGTAACACAGGGAACACAGACTCGGTATCGCCATAGCAATAAGGTCCCATGTGACCCGCTCAATCGTGTACAATGACAATCTGGGCGGGAAGAAGGTGACAGCCACTAATGTTTGAACAGTCCGGCGACTGAGGGATGAATTTTCGACGAATGCCCACAATCTGTCATGACTAAGGTAATCTGGCGACATTTACGCAACTATGAAAAAGCATTAGCTACCTACACGCCTACGGAAAGTGATTCAAAGGCAGTCAAGATTCACTATACGGGGCGCCGTCTCGTATACTAGTGTTTCAAGGTGGTCGGTACTGGAGCCGGCAACACACACGTGATATAATCGTAGACAGAACGGACATCAGAGTTAAAAAGACCCCGATGTCTAAAAATTTCAAAAAAAAAAAAATAATTGATTATCAAAGGTCGCTACAGCGTTCAAAGGTATTATATCAGCTCTAAACAATAATGCATATAGATCGGTTTTTTTAACGTGAAGCAAGAATTGCCGTAATTTTTGATTGCGCAAGGGCCGACAGGGAAAAATCATAACCTTTGTTGTAATATATATATATATATATTATATATATATATATATTATATATATATATATTATATATATATATATATATATATATATAATATATATCACCATATACGTAGTGGCTAGTGTAAATGCAGGACCTGTGATCGAGGTCAACGAAAGTTCACCTTATCGGCATTGCCTCCAGTTGACATATCTTGATCCATGGCAGTCTTCAAGCTTTTGGAATTCTGTTTTATCCTCCCTTTTTACCCTTCTTACCTACAGTTTTGTTTTTCAAATGATATCAGCATTATTTTCCTTTTAACATCTGTTATCTATGTTGCCTATTCATGTTGCCATAGGTTGAACGCACATGCCTTGTCCGGGCGAGATCACCAATGGCGGGTAAAAACTATTGGACAAGAAGAAAGTGCCAGCTACACAGAACGACAAGCATTGAAGTGAAATAAAAGGTCAGGAAGGACAACATCCTTATGGAAGGACCCTGAAGCCACAACATCCCAAAAGAGAAGAATAACCCATATGCCTAAAGAATTCGCCCACAAGTCTTGAAAAATAAATCAAGACTGTCTTGAACGCATTCAGACTCTTAGACAGAACAAATCTTTAGGAAGTTATTCCACTCATTCTTAACTCTGCGAGAAGAAATATTTACGATGTCCAATTTATCACAGCATTTACTCATCGAAGCTTGGGGCAATGACCCCTACTGGTCGTAACTTTGGAAAACTCAAGAAATAGTGGAAGGGAAGGCCCCCCCGACCCGAATTCATTAACAATTTTAAAGACCTGAATCGAATCACCTCGAATTCGTCTCAGCTCAATCGGAGTTAGACCGAGACGATTTAATCTTTCCTCGTAAGGTAATTTCTAAGACAGTGAATTAATCTGGTGACCCTCCGCTGAACGTATTCAATTACTGCTTGCCTTTCGGGAATAAGGATTCCATACTTGGACAGATCTCTCCCGGTGAGGTCTCACCAGCTGCTTAAACAACCCTGACAACAATCTTTATCGAGGAACTGAAGTGACGTCTAATCAAGCCAAGAATCCAATTACCTTTCCTCGCAGCTCAGCACACTGCGTAGACGGTTTCAAAGAAGAATAAAATGAAAAACTCACCTGATGAATATTTTTGCCCCTTTAACCTAAAAAAAAGCGTTTGCGATTGTGGAAACGACATGCACAACTTGGCACTTATCGGCATTGAAAAAACATTTGCCAATCGAAAGGCTATTTGGAGATTATAATCAAGAACAATTGCATCATTTTGTTCAAAACAACTTCCCGATACAACTTGGTATCGTCTGCAAACTCTGGAACGCACCGAATCTTCGAGATCGTCAATATACGCCAGAAAAAGTAAGGCCCAAGAACCGACCCTTGGGGAACCAACCACTAGTGAGTGAACTTTTGCCAAGGAGGCGAACGCCCGTTGATGACAAGAAGGGTGGTGATGCCATCCTGGGTTATACATGACCACCCCGCGGTTAGACATGAGCCAAAATTACAAAAAATCATGACGTGTTTATATCTGCATATTCTATATAGGCAGTGTTATCCGTAGAGTAGCGTAATCCTTGGATTGCCGGGGCCTCCCACATTATCTTTTCCAGCAATCGTCAAAAGAGAAGTTGTCTTCTCCCATTCTTCCTTGCCCACCACCCCTCCGCTCTTCACTTGTGAGCACATTCACTAATTATACGAAGCTTGCGACTATTTCTTAACTTTTCATCAACTCGGATTGTACGCATAATTATTTCCCACACCTCTCTACTCCTAGCTTCCGATGATCATTAACCTTGCCAGCATATTTTTCGCTACCGCAGCCCTTCAACGCATTCCTCGAACAACCTACCCTCCGTGCATAAGTTTTACTTTAATCACTCTTGCAGTCTGGACTCTAAATGAGACACTCATTCACTGGAGCGGGTCGCCAAAATCTGCACCACTCTTGAAGAACCCAGCATCACACAACACGGTGTCTGGGGGGGACCACCTTCTCTCTATTTCTTCGAGTCTATTACTTGTATTTGCAAATGACCATTCCTTTCGATCCACCATAGAGTCGCGCCATTCCTCCCATATAACAGAGCTTCCGTTCACAGAGAATGGAATTAATATTAACACCCCTGACAGATCGAGCAATTGAACTTACTAACCTCCATGGAAACGGCAACATTATTACCACTTGGGGACACATACTCCTGGGCACACTGTTTTCCCCAGCCTGTGTAAACATGTGCCCACTGGGTGAAACATATATAAAATATTACCCAGACTGGGTAAAAAAAAAGCCCAGGAGGGTGTTTGTACCCAAAATTGTCGAGTGTATATAGCACTTCATCACTATGTATCAGATAGCACGTGACCTCTTGTTGTCACGCCCTCAGTAAACTATGAAAACGCTCGATTATAGACCCGTCGAACCAGAGGAGAGTCTCAGCATACACAATTTCAAGATGGGAATCACAGTCTAGACTCCTGCAGAGACCAGCTGCTTAACCATCACTGGCTGGAAAACTGGAGTACGTAAATAGGTCCTGATCTGTAGTCCGATAGACTCCTGTCCACTATATTTCAACTCCTACCTAGAAAAGTATTCAATTATGTTATTGACAATAAACGACAAACGTATTAAATACGGAAGTGGACCACCTGATAGCCAATCTCCTCCAGCGACTATCGAATAATAGTCACTGCGGTGCTCAGCCACAACCCTTTGAATTTCCTATGTAAACAATTGCAAAGTACTAATTATTATTCTTTGCCTGAGAATTCCCATGGAGCTGCAACAGCTATAGAGCAAAAATATCATCAGTTAATTTTCATTTACCTTGATCCATTATCAGCTAGACCAGGATAACCACCCGTCGGGACGGGCAATCACCCTACCTTGGAACATAACATTGGTACTGGTTAACTACCGGTCCACTGGCATTAACCCCTCATAAGTTCAACAAGACCGCACCTCTGCGTAGTGATTCCGTGCCCTTTTCCAGACTTTCCCTCAAGCTGTGGCATCACCATGATGATCAGCTATATATAAAACCCTGAAGATGTGTGATGCCACTTCAAACCACAACTTGACACAAATCCGACCCAATCACCTGCCAATATTTACAACCTTTTTTCGCAATGAGATGGTTGTTGCTCTCGCCAGAGTGTCAAAAAGGTCATTTGAGGGCACTTGAAGGAAAATACTGAAAAGTAAACCTGGTAAGTAAGTGATCTTGAAGAGTGAAGTGTAAAACTCACGAGTCATAACCAACGGTTTCCATTCAGTTGGGGAAGTACACGACCGTAACAATGAGTAGGCAACTGCAGGCAAGGCTAATGATGAGGAATCACTTAGCGAAATTTATCACAATAAAGGAATGGTGTGGTCAAAGCAGATAGTGAATGAAGAGGCAGTTCTTCGAATCGGGTCAAACTTTTCACAAAGCTTCCAAATCACATTTGACCTCCTACATTGGTGGGTTATATGGCCCACCCCATGCAGCAACCTCTCATAATAACCTATATCTGGCTGCATGATAATAATACAATATAGATAATAGACAGACAAGATCTCTGCAATTCTAGTGTTATTATTATACATATAGCCCAGTGAGATATTTCTGAATTATGTGGGGCTCATTTAATGTAGACCAGTAAGACTCTGGACAGTTGTATAGTGATATCCCGGCAACCACTGTTCCCAAATAGTCACACCATGTGACGTCAACAACCAGATAGTAGGCCACTGGGGAAGCAAAGATTATTTTATACACTCAAGCCCCCTACCCAGTTCTGCCTGGGTACCAGGGTGGATGCATCACTTTTGCTCAATATGCAAAAAAATGCCAACAAAATGTTGTGCCTTCCCAAACTTCAGAAGCTTCCTTGACCTTGCTTTTTCTTCCTCCCAAATCACTACCCTCTCATGGCTTCTACACACACCACAGTTAATCCTATTAGGGCTTGTCTATGAATCACAGTAATTATACCCAATAGTCCTGCCTGTCAAGTAATACATCCTGGACGTGTGCATATAGAGAATTGTTAACTTCAAAAGTAAACAATCAGATAATTAGTGGACTGAGTGCACACAAAGAATATTGATTACACACTCTCGTGCCTGGAGGCATTGCCAGTGCAGGAACCATGTCCACACTGAATGTCCGACGGCAGTCAAAAGTCATTGTGTTTACCAGCTCACTTCTCACACACACAGCTTAAGAGATTAAAGCTTTTGGGGCATGGGCCGACCAATGTTGACCAGCCAAAAAACTTGGGACGTATTATAGTTACACACACAAGGCAGGCAGTGGTGAAGAGGATTGTGGCCCAGCCATAGGTGTGCTAATTGAATTCAGGCATTTCCTGGTGTGATTCGCTGTAAAACTGCCAAATGGGGAAATTTGAAGATCATAACACCGTTTCAATACGGCACGCAACAAATTGGCATTCACCCTATAGGCTTAATTGCCAGTTTGTCCCCCCTCATCGGCACCTCCCATGATATCCATGGTTACTAATCCCAATCGTGGACTTCCTGAGGAAAGCAACTGGGATTTAAATTTAAAAAAAAAAAGAAATGTAAAATATAACACTAAATGAGAGAAAAGTATAGAGACAAGAAGAGAGGCGTTTCTGCCTTGCAATGGAATTGCAATTAAATGCCAGTGATGCAGGCTTCAACTAGGGCTACATTTTCAATTTTCCACAAGCTGCCTATGAAACCGTGGGGGGAGGGGTACATGCAAGACCAAAATTTCCCCCCAACCCGTAGCAAACACCATACTGATCAGGAGGTACCTATAGCTGGTCCATTGTGTAGTCCAATATTCAAACATGTCAGGAATAATAATAAAAGAGAATTCAAGGACTTGTACTGTCTCACTGGGAGGAAAATCGTATTAGGGGGGGGGGGGGGGGGAGAGTGGGCGCACCAAGAATTTTATGACGGGGCAACACACACTTTGGTGTCAGTAAGAGATAACACTAAATGGAGGAGTATATGCAAGAAAAGGCGTTTTGGCCTTGCAATTAGGAATTTGGTCAATAAATTGCAGTATGCAGGCTTCAAATAGGGCACATTTTCATTCATAAGCTGCCTATGAAAAACCTGGGGAGGGGGGGGGTGCATGCGAGACCAAAATTGTCACCCCCACCCGTTATAGCCTCACCACTTCTGATCATGGAGGTACATATAGGCTGGTAACTGGTGTTAGGTTCCACTACTCAAACATATCAGGAATAATAATAAAATGAAATTCAAGAATGTGTACTGTCTCCACTGGGGGAAATATTTGGTGTAGTCAATACTCAAACATATCAGGACTAACAAATAAATGGGAACACGTCAAGACTTTGTACTGTTTTCATGGGGGAAATATTTTGTTTGGTGGCTATATGCCGTTCCCACTTCTACAAGAATCGTGGCAGAGATATGATAAGGATTGTTCCTATGGCGACCTGGAACGACCTTGACCTGATACTAAAAAAACAATAGGGGTAATCTTCATCTGTGGACAATCCACACACTGAATTTGAACTTAATAGATCCTTGCTTCGTTAGATATCATGCTGATGATCAGATGTCAAATGCCACAATTATCCACATTCAGTGTTTTAGCTGTCTTGACCTCCCACATCATTGAGATAGCGTGTGATAAGGTATCGTAGATGTAGTGTCATGACTTTTTGTTTGTTTAACCAAGAGGCAATGGCCAATACCAAAAAAAAAACATGCAAACATCACCAGGTCAAACGGTCAAATGAGGCAAAGGTCAAAAGGTACAAAGGCCATGAGGTCAAAGTCGGTCACCCAGATGGATTTCACCAGAGGACGAACCAAAAAAATTTCCATACGGACTGACTCCAAAATGTTTAGTGCCGAGTATCTTGACGATTCCTATGGTGACCTTGATGACCTTGACCTGACACAACAACAATAGGGTTCATCTCACGCATACATTTAACCCACATACCCAATTTGAATCGCTCAGATACTCACGTCTTAGAGATCGCATGCTGACAAGCTTTTTGACCTTGCCCTCTCGTGACCTTGAATGAATTGAACGGGACACAAAAACAATAGGGGTCATCCTCCTTATATGTGAAAACCATTATACCTAATTTTGAATGATGCCAGTTGCGTACGTTACGATATCGTGTGACAAGGGTGTCACAACCACACACACACAGAACACACATACATACGCACGGTGCAGGACTGATAGATTCTGTTGATTCGGCAAAGGAATCAAAAATAGTGTATGTAGGCAAGGAAGGCCACAATGAAAAATGTCCAGGGTCAGTTCATGGGACAAATATGTAGTATTCACCGAGGTCAGTTCTCTTTCGGTTGATTTCGTGTACCCACGATCCCTCCGTTGGCGTAACTGTTGGACAACGAGGGTTGGACTGCGAAGTCGTCTAGATGGAGTCCGCCATTTCGAATGTTGTGTAGCGCTGGCCGAGCAAGATATGGATGAAATCCAGAATATAGGAAAAGCAGTATCAGCTTTTATATAAACGTAGGCGGGTTCCATGACAGCTACGAAAATAATGACAGAACAGAGCGTATAGGCAACGACCGAACAAAGGGTATTTAATAAACAAGGCAGAAACGGTGCAGTGCTCACCGGAATGTTCTCGAACACCATTCAATGGAAACAATTAGCAAAACTTATCCTATGAACTCCTGCCCTTTCCCCGTGCTTCCTAAAAATAAATAAACAGTCGTTTTTATATGCGTTTTCTGATACTCTACTTTTACAGTTGGTGTCTAGTCGTGTGTTGTGCGAAACCGAACCTCGTGTAACCAATCACAGCAATCAAAAACAATACATCACCTACCAAGGTTTGGGCAGCATTTCAGACGAAAATATTCGAATTTGATATGTATTCAGACCTACGTGGCACTGGTGCGATATATGGCAAGAAAAATAGCTTAAATCATACCCCAAACGATTTTCCACGGTCGATTTTATTTCCAGGAGCATTGACGGATACGGAAAGACGGGATCTGTTGAACAGGCGGCGTCTACGGCGGCATCAGTCAGCGACAGAATGATATTGACGTGACGTGACGGAAACGTTATCCAGTGTGAGACAGGCGTACTGTTAGGTTCGAGGCTTTTCAAGCCTGTGAGAGAGCCTGTATTGCTGTATGGAATCGTATGACACTGGGAGTGGACGCACCCTAAAACATCAATTCAATTATCGTGCTAGTCCCACAGAATGATGAGTACTTCACCCCGGATACACACATGGGCGGCGTCACGGGAGGGGGGGGGGCGGGGGAGGACATGCCCCCCAAATTTTGGTGGGGGGGGACATAATATCAAATAACCCCCACATTTTCGGACTGGGCGAAAAAAATCCTAGAGTCTGATGTACAGACGGCCCCAAAACCAACATGTCTAACTAATATTTCGATAGATTGTCAAAATTTGTTGTGGAGAGGCCGAATGAAAAAAAAAAAGCGTGCGCGCGCTGTATCCTTGTCTTTCCCGTTAACAATCATGTCAATTAGAGTGGGGGCCCACGTGTACAATCCTGTCAGATTCTGGCTAAATATGATTTTGTACATACGGGTCCCTCTCCCAAGTGTGGTGAAACATATAGGTGGCCAGATTCAGGTTGCAACCCCCCCCCCCCTCCCCAACGATCAACATGCCGGAATCCAAACTGCCATTCTCTTAACACGGCACACCGTTTAGTATACTGCTGATCCTTATGTCAGGATTGCTTTGCGATCCTAGTGCTGTTTGAAGAAGATTGAAAGCTATATTGAACGAACAAGGCAAGTAGGAAGTCTTGTTAGCGGGACAAGCAAAATCCCGTGCGGATACACTGCATGTTTTTCCGCCATTTTCATATTTATTGTTTGTTCACATTTAACTGACCTCTACTGACATCTGTCATAACCATGGAATGATTGGGAAACATGCTACCACATTGGCCTAATATTTGCTATCAGTGGCCCATTCCTAAGCCGTGGCAGTGAACAAGTGGAACGCAACTTCTCACAGAAATAAGATCTGACCTTGTTGACACTCATAGTTATAGTTGACACCACTCCACAAGTACCATAAATGGTAGCATTTAGGAGGGGGAGGGCGCAAGCCCCCATTTTAGGTCATCACTGAGAAATGGACCGGATGTAATGTAAAAAAATCCTGTGGAGGCAGGATCTAATGTAAACTAGGGCGAGATGTGATGAAAGGAAAAACTCCTCTCCCTGGACAATAGGTTTTATTGTCAACTATTCTGCAGAACAGGACTTCTGACAGATAAGGAAAAACATCTGCTAAGCAGAGGAGGGAGTAAGGTAAAACAAACTTGCGGGCATCGGGAGCTCAAAATAAAGTTGGATTGGGGTAATTCATTGGATTTATTGCAATCTAATCAACATATGCGACATAAAGGGAGTCAAGGCTAGCAGTAGCAAGCTGCATCCACCCACCAAGTTTACAACCTGATCGCATGGATGGTTTAGAAGTTGATTAATGAAACGTGGCGAACAGAAGGGACGAACGAACGAACAGAACAGACGACGAACGAACGAAACGAACGAACGGACGGAGAGACATGATGAATTGTAGAGCTGTTCTCCCGCAGGCTAAAAAAACGGGCAGGGGATCGTGCACCTTAGTATGGCGGTTCACGTGATGACGATAGAACTATTCAGGCGCGGGAGCGGGGGGCGAAAACAATTCTGAGGACAGCGAAGAAATTTGGACCAATAAATTTTGAGCGGGAAACTAATCTGAAAAATGACCAAATTGTTGTGACTGGCTCAATTCCTTTCAATCAAATCCCCGGGAAATGCGCACATTTCCATGACAGTGAGGTTCAAGCAAATTTTACATCTGCGGAAGCCTCCAAACCACATGGAAGGGTCCTCGATGGAACTATAGCTCTAAGACATGGCTATGGTCGGAATGGCGAAACCCCCCACGATTTGAAGAAAGTAAGGATTACACAATCACCTTTTCGGAAATTTACTGTCAAGTTTAGTGATGTTGCTTATTGCCCATAATGCTCGGGAAGTGCCGCTCCCTGCAATCTGGGGGGGGGGGGGTGTTCTGAAGACTATTTTCTTGGACGAGGTACGCCAACTGATGGTGGCAAGAATTGTAATGAATAAAGTAGACCATGCATTGAGGTTTTCTGAGATAATACATCTTTTCAGAAAATTTATTGTCAATGTTGGGGCTTGTGGGCTTATGCCAGAAGACAGGGGAAGTCCGTTCCGGCCACGTCGTGGGATTCGTAGGCCTCAAAACTTTCTTGTACCTATACGAGACCACTGATGCTGTAATTGTAAGGAATAAACATCAATTAGTTCTGCAAGAACGTTTCTGAAATACCAAATTTCTGAAATTATTGCCAATTTAGAGACGTTGTTCACTGCCTATAGCGCGAGGAATTGCCGTTTCCTGCAAACCTGAAGGTCTCTAAAACGGAAATTCCCTTGTACCCTAGCGTAACACTATGATGGAGGCTGGCCCGAATTGTAAGGACTACACATCGATCAGTTACTCAAGAACGGTTAAGAGAAATATGAATGCCGAAAGTTATGCCACTTTTAGGACGTTGCTTTACTGCCAATGGCCGGAAAGCGTGCCTCAATTTTCTGGGGGGGTCGGTAAAACGATTTTTTTTTGGACCTACGCGTCAACAATCGACGGTGCCCGAATTGTACGGAAAAAAATTGATCAGTTCCTTCAAGTAAGTTTTCGTGGGATAAAAATTCGGGAATTTATGACGATTTCAGGGTGTTGCTACTTACAGATGGACCAGAAGTGCCGTTCCTGCAATTGGGGGTATGTAAAACTAGAAATTTCCTTGACGAGAAGCGCAACCCGTGGTGGCGCTCCGCTGTAGATGGAGGACCTCATATGCCCCCCCCTCCCCAAGATTCAAACACAGATCGCCGCCCCGATTTACACACCGCCCGATCGAAGAGCGGAAAGCGTCACCATATATGCTTGTTGTTATTTTTAAAAAACAACGAATCGAGGAAAATTGTCTTATTCACACAAATAAAGCCGCTGGCCTACAAGTTCACCGCGGGCCTGGCGGTCACTGAATACGGAGTGATAAAAGTAAGTCGGCTGGAAATAATTGGAGGCCTTACAAGGTCGGGGGATGGATTGTGACTGGAGTTCCAACCTCTGGTGCTAAGCACAGATTCGTGGATTTTTCCTAAGAATACGATATAGTCAGACAATTGCATGGTAAACGTCAAACAATGGAAAAGGCTTATACTGCGATAGCACGATGCCGGGTATGCGAATTTTTTTAATTTTTTTATTTTTTTCCTCTCTTTTCTGTTTCGTAACTGAATTTGAAACGCTTTGATTGCGAACTTTTGTATCGAGATGGGTTATAAAGATATGAAATTTAGAAAGTGGGAATGGCGTAATGTTTCATCATTCCATTCAATCAACGTCTGTCCCTTTGAGCAGCAGAGGCCCATTCCACCATTCTCTGGTTATATCACCCCCAACAGTGATGGTTTGCTCATCTAGACCACTGGTTGAATAATGACGTGTGATTTTCTCACGAATAATAAATACTGTACGTCGTATGTTGTATTGTTTTTAGAAAATATAGCCACCATTAACATTGGAGTTCATATTTTGCTTATCGTAAATTGTCACCAAAGCGATTCTTACTGTGATTATCTAGCAGGTGATAGATATTTAATCAATCGCGTTCCCGTTCAATAAACTACATGTAGAAAATATTCCCTCTTCATTGCAGTATTGAAACGGGCTACAATAACTTCTCATGGGCAGGAACGGTTAAAGTGTCCGGCTGCAATGCCTAAGGTCCCGGTTCAAACTCGTGTTGTCCACAGGACACCAACTTTCACCCCGTCTTTCTCGTGTTGTAGGGAAGTGGCTGCACGAGTCAAGCTACACTTGTCTGTTCGGATGGAGGAGTGAATAGCGATCCCGGGAGCTGAAATTCTCACTCACTGTCTCGTTACTAAGGGCCACTCTTGAAAGAGTAGGCGCGATTCGCCGGTGTCCTTCAACACCAAAAACTCACAATTCCGGAAATAGGTTTTCCTTCGTCAGCTCAACACCTTCGGTGGAAGCATTAATGCTTTGACTAGGCACGCAATTGCGCGAAAGGGCGACACGCGATTCGCCTTGGCGAAAAGAGGATCGAGGCGCGTGTCGCGGGGGGTGTTTTTACTAGGCCACGCGAATCGAGAGATATAGAGAGCTAGAGAGAATCCAACCCGATTGCGGAAGATTCCCGAGACCTTGGGGAGATTGGGAGAATTTTCCACTATCAGGTTTAGTATAAACGCTCAACAATCCATCTGCCGTCTATTCGAACATATGGTACAGTTTAGAATAATGCAATAGATATGTAGGCCTATTTAAAGGGAAATGAGGGATTACACGATATTGAAAATTGAAATTATCCGTATACGTGTCCATTCGGCCGCTCCATACGGTCATAATCGCGAGCTGTTCGCGCGCGACACGCGATTTAGAATTGTCACCGGACAGTCCGTGTTTTTGTCGCGACCCGCGAAGAAAAAAATCGCACATTAGCGGATCGCGTGCCTACTGAATAGACAATATAAAAACACAGGAGCGAAATAGTCTTTGTCGGTATTCGCCCATTCGCGGGCTAGCTAGTAAAAGCACCTTACACGAGCGATAAGTGAAACTGGACATTACAGCCTGAGCCCGCCCCCTACAGATATTACTTCCCTAATAAGCTACGAAAAAAAAAGCAATAGCAGAAAACGTACGTTATCCAGTTAAAGTAATGAACGTCATTATATCTGTGGAACAATATCAGAGGTTACGGGCTCTATAGACATGTGAAAATATGTCGAGGTGGAAGTGGCTCTAAAAAGTCTGAACACCGTTTTGTTTACGGAATAGACTACTATCGGGGACAGTCAATGAAAAATTGACATTTTGTTTCACCACAGGTTCGCAACACATTTTATCAAACTATAGAAACCCCAAGTCATTCCGTATACCATTAATGTTATTACAACATCATGAATAGCAGGACAGGAACCTTTTTTCCAAGACATTTTCATAACATCTGTAATATGATTTTCAAACTTGGGGAGAGGCGACGACTATATGGGAAGTCGAATTCATGATGGTTTGGAAAAAACGTGTAGGAAAGGTATGAGCAACGATGGAAACGGTCCAAAGTTGGGTGATAAAGTCGTCACAATTTAAGATATTTTGGGAATTGATAGGGCAAATGATACTGTCATCGAAACGTTTTTTTGATAATTTACAGATCATAGCACATCAAGGAATAGACTGATTCAACCTTTGCAGAATCTGAGAGAGTAAGTAATGGAGTATATAGTTCGGCATAGCGTCCATCCTCTTCAGAAGTTGGGGGGGGGGGACATGACCAAAGAGGGGGGGGGGACATGGACATCGCCGCCAAAAAAAAATACTGTTGTGAAAAATGAAAGTCAATGGGAGATCATGAAATTGGGGGGGGGACGTCCCCCCGTCCCCCCAGGATTGACGCCCATGTAGTTCGGGCGGAGAGGAGTCAGTGGCCTACTGAGGGGATCCAGTGCTGGGAAAACGAAGCCATCGGCTTGCGCGTAGCTTAAGAACATGTCCTGTCTAATTCCCCAAAATAATTGCCCGAAACACCAACGAGAAGCTACATTTAGGACATAAACGGTTCGTCGTCAAATAACGTGTATTCTGGGTGGAAACATGCATTTCTGTGATTGAGCTAATCAGCGACGAGTATTGGTGAGTCCACACCCTAAAACAGTGTCCAGGGTAGTGGATTTGTTAGTGTTTCAGGGGCCGATGATAGCAATGAGCCAATGAGAGTCTGAGTATTTGACACGTGGGATTTCCTTAGCAACCGTGTCAGAGTCACACCTGTAGTGACATCACGGTTGAGTGGCTATAATTATAGGGTGTTAATTTTATTTGGAGTTCGTCATTCTGATCTAGAAACATAAAATGTCGGCACGTTCCAACACAGTGGTTAGCCGATGTGGACATAGTGGATCAAAAACTGTAACGAGGAGCCATGACAGGCGTGACATCAAATTTAGGAAGGCATTTCTGTTGATTTTTAGTATCAAATTTACGCGATTTCACTTTCAGCATGATCCGTTCTCAACATTACGGAAACATTTTGTTGACTCCTGGTATCAGATTTACGAGACCTGTTCGAGTTTTGGTACTATCTGACAGTCACTCTTTTTCAAAAAGTTACACTTGCCCAGGACCGACCAATCATCATGGCACCCTTAAGTGAGCGTTGGCGCTCATCCTAGCTCCTACCTAATGTGAAGCCACTGTGGAAACTCTTAAAAGACGAATTCCACGGACCACAAAGACGTTGGAAATTCCATGAATGATACCAGTCAGATCCAAGGGCCCATTGAGTGACATCCGAAATTCCCTACCCATATTGAAGGGAATCTCAGCCGAGCGAGGCTAGCAGTCTGTTTCAATGGCGGTGACAATTTCTTTAGGCCCAATCACAATATTATTTTTTCACCCAATCAACATTTCAGACCTATTCCACTTGATTATTGATCTCAAGTTACATTCTGGTGACCCTCGTTCACAGAAACACACGAGTCTATACTCACGTGAGATCCAGAATGTTAATAAAAAAAGTATTCCAAAATGGTATATTAAACAATCTCCAATCTTCAATGAAACCCTTTGCTAACCGAATAAACCTGCGACCGAAGTCCATTGACCGCTATTCGACAAAGGTATAGCCAACAGTCGACCCTGAATAGGAACCAGGCCTCAGAGACCAACGCTTCAAAAAACTTTGACGATTAGCTACAGATTTCCGAGCTAGAGTTCCACAAAGAGAGCATTGTATCTCAGCAGACAATAGGTGATTATTCAAACACTCCCATGCATAAACACGCACACGATGAAGGGAGGGACGTCTTAGACAGTACGGCGCAGTACACATCATAATGACCACACACACACACAAACAAACGCAAACCACGACACACACACACACACACACAACACATCACACTGTCATGATGCATACGATTCTTATGAATTCGTCAAGAAATCAAAATTCCCATGGTGTATTTTAGTATGGAAGTCGCGCATTCGCATGTGTTTTGAAATAAACCGTATTCTGACCGTGCCATGAAAGTGCTATGTAACAATGTAGCAAGCCAGAACAGAGAGTTTTTTTTTTTTGGTGCATTGGCTGCTATGAACGTTATATAGATGCGAGACTTGATATGGGATGTCGAAACATCAGAGGCAAACTTTGCTGTAGACTAGATAACATTGGTATAGAACTAATAGTGTTGACTGAAAAAAAGTCAGGTACAAATGCAGTGGGTATCGTTTATTTAGCGCACAATGTAGAAACGTGATAATATAGCGTAGGTTGAGGCTGCCTCGCCACTGCACCGAAACCTACGCTCGCTCCTTTTTTTCCCTCGTACTGCACGTGCATGGTATTCCTTCCCAAGATGTGTTTGAGTCCACAATTAATAGGCTGGACCTTTCCCCCTTCTCTTAGTCTTCTGTGCCTGGGGGTTGGCCCTCTTTGCGTGGCAATTATGGGTGTGCCTCTCCTCATGTCACTTTGCTTGAACTAGGGCACCAATGGTGCTGTGACTCAAACAACACATTGCGAAATGTGGAGTTTGTGTTATTACATTATCTGACCTACTGGAAATCACTATGGAAGAACTTTCAATTGGAGAGATGCATTTTTTTTTGGGGGGGGGGGGTTATTTCACACAATGGCTGATTTGAATGTATTATTGCTAATGGCATTATGATAAAAAAACAACAAAAAACAACACAGGTGAACATGTGGAGGAAGCACCACTCAATTAACATAATGACATTCCAACAGCCCGTGCCCGTGCAAGTTGGTTAACAAGTCCATCAAAGCATGTCGCTAATTGTCCAATAAATTAGAACAACTTGAGGTAGCTGGTCCATATAAGATGGCGCTTTTTTGCTATTGCCCACAGAGCCAGCCGTTTATACGGATCTTGTCGCGAGTACGTCAGTATTGCCACCACTAGTTGATTTTTTACAAATATAATGACTGATTTATTTTTCCTTAGAAAGTTAGTAATGTGGGGCAGAATGTCCCAAACATGCCCTCAGAGGTGGGGACAAGTCACCAAAATCTGTTTCCTAAGTCCAGTACATTTACTCAAAATATGGTGCAAATCAAGTCAATTCAGGCAAGTCACTGCACAAACTCAATGAAAGCAAGGCACTTACTAATGGACAAGTCACCAGCATTTTTCAATCTCAAGTGACCTGTACCCATCTCTGCTAGAATACCGTACTTTTAACCACCCCTGTATCCTGCGCGAGAGGCAAAACAAAGTGGCAATGCGTATTGTGGCAAACATTCAAAACCTTTAATGTTCCGATGAATTTTGGAATTGTCAGTTTTTTTTTTTTTTTATATCTCATATTTAGTCTAATTTAGGGATGTTGGTTTATGCAGTTAAACTGCCCGAGGACGGGAAGGGCCGTTTCCTGCAATCCGGGCAGCTGTCAGGCAATACATTTTCTTAACGCTTCGCGCCAAAACCCCTGGTGGCGCTCCGCTTAGATAATCATACCCATGGCCACCCCCACTCAAAATTCATGGCCACGTCAGTGTTACGCCTTGCTTTCCTGACCCTCCTGAACTTACAACTGCCAAAAATGTCTCAGTATTGTGAACCGAAAAGAGAATTTCTCACAATAGACTTTTCCCCTTCAATGACCTTTGACATTGGCCTGTGACCAAAGATGTTCCAATAGTTAATTAACAATGTATTCAAGTTTGGTTAACAGCCATCATCAATAACCAATATGTGGCCAGAAAGGCAATTTCATTGCTTTCTGACTTTTGACAATGACCTTCACATGGACAAAAATGCCCCAGCATTTGCAGTGAATAATAAAGTGTTGTCCCTTCCATCGAACGATGATTAATTGTGGGTCAGAAAGCAGTTTCACATAATTGGCTGTTATGCCCCTTCTATGACCTTTGACTTTGACCGTCACATAGTCAGCAGATGTCTCAATTATTGTTAATGAATGGTTGGTTGAAGTTTAGTCAATATCCATCAAAGAATGACTTCTTGGGGGCGTTTATGATGCGTCTTTTCACCAGATTTTACTGTTTTAACTCTAATGGCACTATCTGAAGTTGCATCGAAAATTTGTGTACAACCTAAAAGTAGGACCACCCAAGGAATTTATGACATGTCAGGAAAATTTAATCCACTGTGTAAGAGGAGATTACATTCTTATTTTTGCCACACATGGTCTATTGTGCCCTTCAAAGATTTTTGAAAGATGTCCCAGTGGTCGACGAACATCGTTCCCAAGTTTGTCAACATCCGTCGGACACTGAGCGAACACTGGCCAAAAGAAGGCAAAAGTGGACGGGCTGCGCTAAATAGCCTAGATAGAATGCGGATTAACAATAGCTCCTCAACCAGCACAGCTGGTTTGAGCTCAAACGGATTTGATAAGACAGGTAAAAGCAATGGGTTAAAATTTGACAGTTTGAGAAATCTACACACGTAAATGCTTGCATTGCTTCAAGGTAAAAACAAAAAGATTGTATCATAATAGGATGATATAGAAAGAATTTGAAACAAAGAAGTCAACTGAGTTGACAAGCTCGGCAATATCTTTGGTATATCATCATGTACAGATAATATCTGTTATGAAAATAAATCATGCAACAAACAACGGATTATCCTCACGAAAACACTGGGTTCTATCCTGGGCGCAGCCACTGTCCGAAAATTGAGGGGGGGGGGGGGGGGGGGGGTCAAGAGCAATTGGGTGGGGGGTAGGGGCGAGAGCAATGAGGGGGGGGGGGGGGGAGGGGCCGAAGCCGTGAAGGGAAACATTTGTGTGTGAAAAAAAATGTTATGTTGGGGACTGCCTCCAAAAGTTTGGGGGGTCATGACTCCGGAATCCGTAGTGGCTGTGCCCTTGCGTTTCTATGCAAACATGCAAGGGAAACTAACACCCTTGAATGACCAGCCTATCACTCCTGTAAAGAAGCTGTAGGTCCCATTTCAGGTCAATAACCAAACCAACTCCTTATATGATACAAATGTGGGTATCCTACCATGTATTTTCGGGACCTTTTCCAATTGGTTTTGTAGAACTGGAATTCTTTGAAGCCACCTGATCACTTGTACCTTTTTGGACTTCTGTGCACAGGAAACAGTGATGAATAATGGCACCTGATGTGGAACAATGCAATTCCACGCGCTTCTCACTCATTATCGATCTATCAATAATGAATTATCGAGCACGCACACTATAGTACGAGCCTCTGGCTGTTCACTCTGACCCGTGCCCAATATAACTTGAGCAATTTTTATTTTACTACTCCAAAACTTCTCGAAAAAAAAAAATCAACGAGAATTTTAGAATGACTTACTAGACGTACTAAGTAGACGATTCTGGCCACTGAAAAGGGTTCACCATCAAATTCTACCTCACGTTAATAACTATAACCCTAACGGACGCATCTAGCGCTCTATTAGTCGTGTGAGGACCTCAGTAGATAATAAGTTAATAGTGGCCGACTCAGTCTGGTGCGCGTGCGGATGAAAGCCCGCAGGAAATCTTGATGCAAGACTAGACTCAGCTGCAGGTGGTGGTGAAATATTCAGCCAAACCGGGCAGGCGAAGAGGCAAAAGAAAGAGTTAACATGCAATTATTTAACTTAGTAAACCCATAGGACGGTTGATGGTGAACATGCTATACCAACCAGTAATACAGCGATTGTAGCAGCACGGCTTTCCAGTGAAAGGATTTTGCAATTCTTTTTTAGATGTTGACACGTCTATGGCTAACCGAGTAACTTAAATTCGAAGCTCAGCTCAGGTCGGGATGTTGTTATCCTTCTCTAGATGTCGAATATGTCGGCACCAAGGTATAGTGTAATTCGCAGCCCGGCTTCCAGACAACCTTTTAATTTTTTTTTATGCGTATATACTGCCGAGCAGAGGATCGTTCCCACATATTCACCGGAACAGCAAGTACATGCAGACCTGAATACGGCACCTATGTTGTACTGCGAAGCCCTCGCCAGGTACACGGATAAGGCAATGTCTCTTTGGGAGGGACCTGAATGTGGGGGTGGGAAGTGGTGGCGCCAGGATTTCCCAGGACGGGGGGGGGGGGGGGGCGAGTTCTCCGACGGGGGTCCAGGTTTCATACGAGCCTCACCCTCCCCCCTAGGTCAAACACATGCATTTTTTAGTTTCATTTTCCCATACTTATTTTGTAAGGAAAATTAAATAAAAACGAAAAAAGTAAACTGCACATCGTTTTGATGGGGGCATTGTGGTCACTCCCTGTAGAACCCACTACCGGGCGTTCCTTAGGGGTATTTGCGGCGCTGAGAAACGTAAAAAAAGTAACCCAAAGAAAGAAGAAACAGTTATAGCGGCAGACCCGATCATCCTCCCCCAACAGGATTGTGACCTTAATCTCTTCGCAGGGATATTTCGAAGATAGGGGTGTGTTTATACTTCTATATGTGCCATGTACTATGTATAGGCTGTCGGAATGTAGGAGGATGGAGTACGCTGATATTAAGCTTGAGCGAGGAACTTGGGAACATTGTTTGAAAAACATGAGGCGCGCGAAGCGCTGTCGCAAAATTTAGGCTTTAGATAGGAATTTTTGCTCTAGAAGGAGGGAATACTTATATTGTAGGGGCAACAGGCCCTCGTCTGGGTGTGTGTAAAATTTAGCGTACCCACTGGGGCTCCCCGGCGAGAGGGGAGAAATTCCCCGACGGGGGAGGGGGGGGGGGCAGCTAGGCTCCCCGCGGGGGGGGGGGGGGATGGGTAACTACACACGCAGACGGCAAGGCATACCCTCGTTTGTCCCTGACCGCCAATCCCTGTGTGCTGAGCGTCCAGCGAGAAGCAACAGGTTAGCAATTTTTGAAGTCTGTGGTATGACCCTGCCGAGATTGGGAAACCTGGTCCCGGGGGAGGCTGACGCTTTCCAACTGTGAAAACCACTCGGTTAAGCGATGTTAACATGTCCGATACGACCAATTATTAGTATACTCAATTCAAATTAAGTACACTTACTCGACGCTCGGCTACCAGGAAGGGATTTTATTTACTCTTTTCTAGATGGTTGAACATGTCCAAACCAACCAATTATATCCTTTAATTCGCAGCCCGGCTTCCAGACAAAGAATTTTCAATCCTTCTCATATGTTGAACCCATGTTCATTACAAATCCAGAGTTTTGGAACCAGAATTTAAAGCCCTCATTGCGGGGTGGTCAAGGGCGAGTTATATGGGTGATGTGAATCTATTGTACGATAGTGTACGTTATGTAGGAAGGACCTATTCCGCTGGTTCTCAACTCTTCAATCAGACTACCCGTCATTCGGGTTGGAGAAAAGAGTGGAATATGAAATGGTGGCAAATGTCATGACTCGTCTTGTGATGAGCATCTTGTTATATAAGTTGTGATGTGAACAAAGTTGTGTGACGAGGATTCCATCCCCATGCTACTAAAGACAGGGAGTTAAGGGCATGGTGTAGAGTGACTCTTAGTATAATAGTTAAACTTGGACCCATTTTAACTGCATCCATAAATTTTAATCCCCACCGAAGTTGGCCCCTCCCAAACTCTTCCAGTGTGGTTAAAGGCCTGCCTCTTCACACGATGCATTTTTGTCTGGAGGGGCAATTCAGTTTGCTTACCTAATAAACCAAGGGGGGGGGGGGGAGAATAGGTCTCTGTAAGCTGCCAATGGGGAATCTGCTGAAGATGAAGATGGTTTGGTGGTGGAGGGATGCCTTACCTTGAAGGGAAATGACATCCTCTCACTAATGAGAGGGTTCTATTTCCATTTCATAATACCATATTTTGTGATGTTAAGAACGAACTTAAATTCATATATCATTAAATAGTTTTCTAGGTGTTAAAAGCAACCAATCAAAATGGGATTTTATCCGTGGAAGTAAATGTACGCTGACGTTTCATGTCACGCCGAAGAACTCATTAGGAGAGTTATGAAAACAGAACTAAAATCAGCTGGTTGTGAGTTTCTACTAAAGTAATTGAAGACAAAGATAACAAATTTTTACTGGTGCGCCACAATGTAAAGTTGTTCAGCATTTAGGTGACTCAACACCAAAGATTATTAGAGTATAGCCACGGGCGCCAACAGGTGGGGGACGGGGGGGGGGGACATTCCCCCTCCACTTTCAAACAGTGGGGGGGGGGATATCATTATCTTTGTCCCCCCCCCCCCCCCCACTTTTGCAGGACCGTACATGAAAAATAATAGGCAAGCCCGATTCTGTATCACTCCAACCTGAGTCAATTTTGTCTAACAAACAATAATCGCGGTGAAAATTGTCCTGAAGTCCACTAATTACAGGTGCGGACCCTCAGGTGAAGATCGGGACCCGACTAGGGCCGACGTGGAAGGATTATAATGTCATGCAGAGTTTCTTGAATTCAATCGAATAGCCAAAAGGCATAATTTGTCAAGTGTTTCGGGCGCTATGGCGTTTTCCTTCCAGGCTTGTAAGATAAATATGCGTGGTAAAGCTTCGAATCATTCCGTTCACTCGATTAATTCCAGAAGCCTTGGGGCAGACAGCCCCCCCCCCCCCAAATGTTTCTTTAGATGAAAAATTGTGCGCAATTTCGTGGAAAATTTGGGAGGAAGGAAAAAAGCAAAGTGAAAAAATGCCGAAATTTTGGCAGTTCTTTTTCCGATTAAAATGCCCGGAAAAAACATGCAATTTTTTTCCGCGCGCTTCGCGCCGCCGCCGGCGGGTATGGTTAGTTTCCAATGACCGACTCGTAAAATTCGGGTACAAATTTTCTGCTCGAAAATTGGAGTGGTTCCCGTTACGTCTATGGCTTTTCCCTCGATCCCACCCAGAGACCGTTCGGCAGACCCCTGAATCCCCCGCAAAACAAAGCCAGAGGTTAGAAAAAGGAAATAAGAATACCATGTGTGATACTTTGTGACTCATCTTGTATGCACAATGACAACTTTTGAGTTGATTTTCTTACTCAAATCCACATGTAGATGGGTGCTATGAGCCTGACAAGGCCGTTTACGTCGATCTGGAGGTTATGAAAATCTGAAATTTTGTTGCACGCTCCGCGCCACGATAGTGGCGCTCCGTAGATGGTCATTTGCATTCCATGTGTCCCCCCACTTTTCGAAACGCCTTCCCGACGCCCCTGGGGGCGTAGGCATATAGACTGTATGTGCTTTCACATGGGGAACTAATTTGACTGACGTGCCACATGCACACCCTACATCCTTGTTTCAACAATTGCCAGTGATTTGGTAACACCCATTCCATGGGCCAGTAACAACATTAGCAAGTACAAGCCTAGCCTAATTTATTTACTCACAGCTTCATATTCTACTACACAATTACAATATTATAGTCCTAAGTAACACTTCGCGAAGAGGATTGGCTGGATACACATGGAAAGTTTGTTCAGCCTTTATGTGACTCCACACCAACGATATAGCGTAGGCATATAGAATGTGTATGTTAATAGGTTTCAACTGGCACTCATTGACCTGACGTGCCACATCCTACATTCCTGTTCCACAATGCCAGTGAGGTAACAAACATTATGGGCCAGTAGTAACAACCTTTATGCAAAAAAAAAGTTACAAGCCTAGCTATCATTTACTAACAACTTCATAGTTTACTACAACACATTATCAATAATTATGAGTCCTAAGTAAGGCTTCGCGAATTGAAATGAAAAATGGGGAATTGTGTTTGGCCATTTATTCTGCGGCGAATGTGTAACCGTAATTTGTAGATTTGTTAGGTGAATTTTTATGTCGCCTAGCTAGGCGCAAGCTGAGGGCCTAACGTTAGGCTAAACCTATAGCCTAAGGTCGGAGCCTTCACGTCAGCCTCTGTGTCAGGTAACCACCGTAATCCAACGCTAAATATACTATTACCGCTTCATAACTTGGAAACATTAAAAAACTGAGGGTTTGACGAGGATAACTCTCCTGAACATAATAACCTGATTGTTTCATTTTGTGAGCAGGTGTGGAGGTCTTCCTCCAAGTTACTAACGTCACTGTTGTCATGCGATATGCGCGAACGGCGGTTGCCAAACGGCGGTGGCTTTGTTGTGTTCCTTTGCTTGGTTTTCGGAAACGACTCTAACAAGTCGGATTGTCGTTGTTTTCGTCAATATGACTCGGGCTAAACAGACTCTTATTCTTAAAGGTCGGATTTGTGGTGTTTTCGTCCAATCGGACCCTCGGGGCTAAACCAAGTCGGACTGGTTGGTTTTCGTCAATATGGACCTCGGTCATAGGTATACTGACGTCACTTGTAGTTGTTTTCGTCAATATGACCTCGGTTCATAGGTTAGTACGGACGTCACTTGGTTTTCGTCCATATGACCTCAGGTCATATGTTTATAATGCGTAGAACGAGTACGTAATCGCCCCGAAAATCCTTAATTTCGGCACAAAATAACGCGCCTGCCGAAATATTCAATGATTTCTTAGTACCTTGGCAATATAGCAAGGTATTCAATGCGTTCACACGCCATCAGGGCGGCTGTAACAAAGATTAAATTGGCGTTTCAAACCATTACCGTCGATCAGGCTACTAAAAAATTAAGTGTTCCATCAAAGCTTCGTTGCTGTGTGCCACCTTACTTGGTGGATTCGGGAACCTCGCGTAAGTATACTTCAATCGTGTCCGACTTCCAGACAAGGAATTCCATAAAAAAAGAAAAGAAATGGATGTTAAACACGTCTAAACCCACTGAGTAAACTTGCATTCACAGCCGGCTAAAGAAAAGGAATTTCTTTTCAGATGTTGAACATGTCTATATAGCCATTACAAAACAAGTATACCTAAATCCGCAGCCCGACATTTCAAACAAAGTTTCCCAACAACGAACAAGGACGGTCGGCGTCACACAGATGCTTCAAATGGTAATTCAGGCCAAGTACACATTTCCGATTAGAAAACTGTTCCACTTTCAATCCCATCTACACAATACAGATTGCGTCAGTTAGTTTAGTAGGAGGGGAGGATGAACCGAGAGTATCATGAACCAACCCGGAGACTACACAACCAAAGAAGAACAGCAGTAGTAATCTCTCATAATTCGGAAAAACCCTGGAAAAATTCTGAGAGTCAGGATGTTCTGGAGGCGTTATCACGCTTAGACACAAGCAACATCCGCAGGGAGGCGTATTCCACTCATTTCTCACTCTTGGCGAAAAGACATACTTCCGTTACTACGAAGCTTGAAACGAAGCCCATATTAGTGTTCAACAATATAGAAAATTGAAGAAGTTGTCGAAGGAGTATTTGAAGCCATGGACAATTATGAAAAACCTGGACCTTTGATGAAATTCGTCCGGATCTGAGTTCACTAAACGATCATCTCACGATGAATTTTGGGATTCAGTATAGACACCGTATGCCCTTTTTACGGACACTATCCGCAAGACCATGGATAAGAATTCCATCTAGATGCCCGTGGAAGGTCAGACTCCCACGGATGACCGATAGTCTGAGGAAGAAGTGTAATAAGAAGCGCAAATTATATGACAAGGCCCGTTAGATCTGGCGATGTTGACACAAGGGGACACGTTTAAGAGATTAGACGGGAAGTGATAATGCACTAAAGAAATTACGCAGGACCTACATCAGTAGCATTTGTGACCCACGTGTTTGTCAACAATACTAACCATTTTGCGCTAGATTAAATCCATTCGCCGTGAAAGCTTCGGTATTGGACCCCTTAAGACTCCGACCGCCTTGGTTCTAGTGCCAAAGAGAAAGCTGAAACTCTCAATTCCCAGTTCTGTTCAGTCTTCACAAGAGAATCAACAGAAGAGAGAAACAAACAGGACTACCCAACCCGGGGGCAGGAGTTTTCCTGATATGCAAATCAAGCCCTGTCACCACCCCCGGTATTGAAAAACTCCTGACGGCTCTGAAGTCCACAAGGCATCAGGCCCCCAGACGGTATCCCTGCAAAGATCCTTAAAGAATGTTCTGCAACCATCGCACCAATCACTAAGATTTTCAGAAATACTCTCGATGGTGCCGTCCCAGGGATGGCGATTGGCAAATGTCACACCAGTATTCAAAAAAAGAGATCGCTCAGACCATCAAATTACCGTCGAGTTTCGCTCACCAGTATAGTCGGTAAGCAGTGGAACATATTGTTTGTTAGTAATTGTCATGTGCATTTTGACCAATATAAATACTAAATGAGAATCAACTGGCATTGGCGGGCGTAGATCCTGCGAGAGAGACTAACTAGATGGTTGGTAATGACCTTCGGCCAGGTAGTCCTGAAAAGAGGGCCAAAGGAGATTATGTATAATGACTTCAGCAAGGCCTTTGATATGGTGCCCCACCGCCGCTTGTTAGTGAAGTTGGAACACCTTGGCATCAGAGACAATAATATTAACTTGGATTCCCAAATTTCCTGTCTGGAGGTTCACAGAAAGTAATATTGACGGAGAATCATTGCTAAGCTCTCCAGTGATTTCTGGTGTACCCCAAAGAACAGTCTTGGACCACTACTTTTTGGGCTATATTAATGATCTGCCAGACCCACGTCTCATCCAGTGTGCAATTGTTTGCGGATGATCTGATTCTTTACCGGCAAATAATTACGGAAAAGCCTGTAAAACCTTCCAGGATAATATCTCTGCCTGTGTACTTGGGAGTCATCTGGCAAAATGAAGTTCAAAAGTCTAAATGGTTCATAATGCATATGACTAATAAGAGGGAAGCCTACTATTAAGAAAGTTACCTCATGGGAAATGTTGTACTCGAGAGGGTAAGCATATCCCTAACTTGGAGTGAGCCGTCTAGTGGACCTTCCGGGCAAAGCATATGACTCAAACCGCAAACAGGGCCAACAAGATACTTGGATAATAAAAAGGAATATTTGGAACGCCTCAGTCTGCCAAGGAGGGTGCTATAATAAAGAACCTAGTTAGGCCTAAATTGGAATTCGCCAGTGCGGTATGGGACCCGTATCGTGGTACAATTAAAGTGCCTCGTGAAAAATCCAACGACGAGCAGCACGGTTTGTTAAAAGTGACTACAGGCAGACCAGTAGTAGTGTCAACAATATGTAAGTAGATCCATGGGGGACAAGGATAGAGATACGGAGGGATCCAGGTCGACTCGTCAGAGTGTTTTACAAGGAATCTCATTTGGTATCACCCCAGTAAGATGCGCTTCCATCCCATTTGCGACATGATGACATAAAACACGCTTTCGCACGAACTGAACTATATAATTCCCCAAGCTCAGAAGAAGATAGAAAGATTGCTAAAGTATGTGCTCTTTCCACGCACCATCCCCCAGTGGAATGATCTTCAGCGGAGCTGAATCTGCTCCTTAGTGTGCTCTCTTCAAGCAGCTCCTGGGGGACAATAAATCAACCTGGACAAAGGACCACACGTCAACAGCCGACTGGGCGATTTGTGTGGAATCAGATCAAATCCACCCTAGATTCACTTAAGCTCCAATAGGTCGCGACCAAGATGCTTTAATCATTCATCATCATACGACAATTATCGCTCACTTTTGTGAAATTAAGAACGAGTCTTACAACAGCCTAAAACAGCCTGACATGTCTTTGTCAAGAAAACTTAAATTAGGTTTATTCAGGCATAGAATCCAATACTATCTTAACAGCTTCCGCTCCTCAGGCAGATGTCAACCGAGATGGCTCATCTTCGGGTCTTTGAGCGTAAATTTTGCGTGCTGTCCCCTGTGTAGTTGGCTCTGCATAATCTCAGACAAGGACATGACATGTATGTAATAAGTTACAGATGCCTGCATGATTTAATTTACCTAGGAGTCATTCATGCGTATAAATCAACTGAACCTCCCGGAAGACACAATACCAGAAGAACAGGAAATTGACTGGAACAACAGAGGGTATGCACCAGTCTTCCAATTGCTGGTTCCCCCGAATCACAGTTATGTGAATATGGTATTAAGTTTCTGCCGTTTCTAGGGTGAAGAGCGGGGGGAAAACAACCGGCCCCTCTAGGATGTGGCAGAATGCTTAATTCCTGTGCTCCAGTCATTGATGACCTTGCATGGCCACAACATAATTTATAATGGCGTCATCCCAGCTGACTGAACTGATATTCAATAATAATTAATTATCAAGAGGTCAAGGGGGCGGGGAAACATTAAAAAGTGAAATCACTAGGGCTGAAGGGTAATGGATTCAAGTCATGAAGGTGGCAAAAAGGATTCTTGACAGGCATGATTGGGGAGGAGTCCAAAAATTTACGGCAAGGCAGTGGGATTCATGCCTTATGTGGTTTGCATTATGAATCTTAACCTCGGACAGATACAGTAGATACGAAGTACCTGGCGAAGTACAGGAGGCTATACTCGCGTGTAGTCAAGAAGGCTTTAGACCAGTTTCCCGGGGTGGATAGCCAGAGTGTTGCAAGCAATTATAAATTTGATTTGATTTGATTTCTACGGGTTAGGAAGCCAATTTGACTATCAAGGAACCCTTACCGAATTTTTGATCGTGGAGAGCAACCGGCGACAAACTCGCCTTCTCTTCTCGACTAGTGCTCAGATTGATATCGAGGCAGGACGAAGTTGACACCAATCCCTGCTGCCCAGACCGCAATTTTACGTCTCCATCCGACGGACAATCAGTGAACTCCAGGACATGACCATTTTCTCAGAACCCTGAGGAGCGGAAGATGTTCGAAGCGGACTGCTAACAGCCGACAGACGAGACCTATTCCAAGTGCCCCCGAAACACCCCCCAAAATTACAAGACCCACTGCCAAACAGAGACAGGAAACTAAAGACAGAACCGGCCAGTCGAACTGCAAGTACAGCCAATTCTGGAAAAAACGCCCGGTTGCTGATCGCCGGAATTCGAAACCCGGGACTGTTGCATGCAAAGCGACACTGATACCGCTCTCCCTATTCTCAACTCTCAAGGTGTGGGGTACGCATTACAACAATCACAGTTGGCCTATCTGATATCAATGTTGGTGTTCATAACCAGGTCGGGTATAATGGCCCCTCCTGTACATAATTGTGCTTGAGGCTTCCTTGGAAGCTGTCAATGACTGAAGACTTCAGTCATATTATCCGAGCGGACAAGATGAGCTGATGGATACCAAATCAAGCCGCTGCGTAACAGCACCGGATAGTGAAAGAATTGAGGGTGAATGGGAAATGACTATCAAAAGGATGCTATCGGCCATATCCTCACTGCTTTTATCTACTCGGGTCAATTAGCCAGTGGAGTTTGCCGCAAAAAGTGTGCCAATGTCAGCTTGTTCTCAATGGGCAGATGGCAAGGGTTCTCAAGACCCTGCAACAAATTGTAAGGGGAAACAGCTAGGCCAAATCTGTGTAAATAAAGCGTATGTGGACAGTAGATGGTTATCAAGCAAATTGTTGTGAAATTCCCTTCGTTAAAAAAAAGCACAATGGACCAGCTAGTTATAATACACAATACTTCTGTTTGATTTGAACTAAGAGCGACCGTTGACATGTTAGACATGTAACGTGAAGGTACTAATGGATGTCTTATAAAATAAAAAAAACATTTTACTAGACAAACACTACATTGAAATTCAATTTGGGTACTTCTCATAGTTGCAATATCACCAAACTACGGTAACTGTATCCATGATCAAGATAACCAGTATCCAAGCCTCCAAGCGAATCGCCATTAACATGAAAAAGTTATGTTGTGAAAACTGATGGAAAATTAAATGAGGTTGTTCAGCTGGAAATTGGAGTCATACGACAGGCACTGAGTACACCCCATCGACAAAGTTCAGCATGAGGGAATTGTATACGCATACCGGCCAGGACTGATAATAAACAGGAACAAATGACAATATTATGTCCTTGGGAACAAAGTTCAGGCAAAACCCCTAATAGCTAGTTAACCAGTGTTGGCAGACGACTAACAGCTCTATGTCAACAAAACAAAACGGTGCAGTTTCTCTTTCAATGAATCGTCCAGATTATCCAGCAAAGAAATTACCCACTGAACCCATCTCAACATTATGGCACGCCAGGGATGGGGTTATCTGGATAGTACCATAATTATAACACCAGCTAACACCCCACCCTCACTAGGCGGTATATGGACGCGTAGGTCATTGCAGTCCACAATTGGCAGGTTGTGTTGTCTGCTGGAGAATAAAAGAAGGCCACATCACTTCTTGTGTTAATGAACCCAGGTGGCTCGTAACAAGCGTTATAAAGAAGACACCAAAATTTACTTGGTTCTGAGTCAGGCTGCTCGACCATGAACTTTTAGAAGTGCACATACCGATATACTCAGACAACTTAGACGAACATTCACCTTGAGCAATTAATGAGGATTGCACTGACCAAGCGGAGTTCTACGTTCAAAGGACAACTGCAGGCTTGAATATAATGGAGGTTTAATATCGTGGGGAATGGAAAGAATACCTATAGGTCCAAACCACATTTCAAAACGGTGTTTTGATGTGGAGTTAACAGCCTCCAAAGTTTGGCCCATTCTGCAGAGAAACGAGAATCCCTATTGTGCAATAATGCATGAAATCACAGTTGAACCATACGATAATTGTTATGTATTCCATTGTTTCATTGTGGGGGTGGCATAACCAACATTCCGCAAAAGTTCTAAGGTCTCTCTCTCACCGAGGTACTATCAACACCAACCATCTCCAAAATCATCTCTCATAAACTGAAACTAAATTTTTCAAAGTGAAGTGATGTGTAAATCTTGATAGAAACAGAAGATATTTGAGTGTTTGTGCAATGTATGACAAATCATTTTATTATGGAAAGTTGTATGACGATGGGTTTGGACTGATGCATCGACTTTTTCCCAGGCTATTATATCAGCTCCTTTATATTTGCTCCGACATTTGCCTTTCAACCGCGATAAATTACGCTCGAAGTGGAAGGTGCAATTCAGAGTAATCTCAGTAAACTGAAGGTGTATCCTTGCATGAAAGGTTATTATGGCATTGAATCAAATCCTTAAAATATATCAATCCATGTCATTTATCTTGATACATAACTACTAATGGCATTCCATGAATCAATTACCTAAGCATTGAAATGAATGATATCATTGCTACGACAGCTTCCTGGTTCGGGATTACCATCACTTCATCTGCACAGAAATGTTCTGGGTATGACTGTGTTTTCTTTTTAAAGCAAAATTGCACATCTTAGTAAGGATCAGCTTTGTATGGTAACTAGCACGGCTGGGGAGGGTCCTTTCCCGGTGATCTAGACGACATTTTGAAGCTACTTCTGTTTCTTTCCTGCATTATTACATCAAATGATGTTGGGTTCTGCTCAAAGCTTGATTGAGTATCTGAAACTTGTTCATTATCAGCAAAAGTTCTTGCTACTATAACTACAAACCGAAGCTAAAAGTGGCAGGCAGTAAAAAAACACTTGGAAACTCGTACTTTATGTACACTTTCATTGTAACACTAGACATCCTATCCACAAATAATCAGATGTTAATACAGGTACTTGTTTGTGTACGTATTATAAAGTAGGGCCCTGTGTTTAAGCATTCAGCATTGTCTTTGTAAAGCGCTTTCAGATATTTGTTATGTAAAGCACTATATAAGCATTCAATATTATTACATTATTTAATATTGACCAATTTTTTGGCTTCTCTATTTATCTCCATCATATTTCACTATGTGCCAACCGGTTGGGATGACAACAGAGGGGATGGACAGGGTAGGCACTGCGGCTGATTCATATATACAATATTTTCTCCACTGAAGCTCACGGCTTATTTTTCTCCATATTGCTCTCCGACAGCCTACCTTTATGCTGTAGGCCCGATGTTTAAAGATATCCACATGTCAGTTTCATCAATATTCCCTCCAACCTCGTACCCAAACGATATGCTAGGCAATGACAACAGCTAATTGCGACGTACCTATAGGATAGGAGCCTAAGCTCTTTTGAGCAGTTGCGCGAAAGGCGGAACAGGACAACCGCAACAAATATCCTGCAAAATCTCTGTAATCCGAAAGGATACTGACCAGCAAAACGTGAGGAATGTAGACCCAAGCGAAAGAGCCCGTTGATAACCGTTTTTAGTTGATTAGATGAAACTTTGAAGAATTTTAGATGAAAATTCCTGCAAAGGTACTCGTAATGCTTAGCTTAAGCCTGGAAAATGAGAGACGCTGGGGTGGCCAACCAGGGATTCATGTAACTGCCAGGTATTCAGTAGCACTGGGACGGGTGCGGGTCCAATTTGGGGTAAGTTTGTGAAATAAGATTCTCAATTTTGCTCTCCGACAGACTACCATTATGCTGTAGGCCCCAATGTTTAAGATAAACAAACATGTCAGTTTCGTCAATATCCCTCACCATGAAGTTGCCATTTAAATCACATAAAATCCCCAGGCATGTTATTCAACCAAGCATAGCTAAGCCATTTATAACCCACCTAAAGTTATTTATGGAGAATTATTCATTTGCACACATAGGGGAATGGAAATTTTTGTCTAATTAGACCTACAGTGTACAAAAACTTGCTTTATGTGGAGGCAAATAATTTCCAGATCTCAGTTAAAGCCTGCAATGCGAGATGTAGTGAACAATCTCTTATGATTTAGGGGACAGCAGGCCCAGCAATTCAGTGGAAGCAATCTATCATGCTCACTTTGACGCAACTGAAAAAATCATTCCCTTAAGAAAAACATTTCAGAGCGAATGGATTAAATAGAGGTTGAAAATTTGCTCGAAGATGCCAATAAATGAATTACCAAATATCTGCCAAAGCTTACTTGTTGAGAAGAGAACCCCCTGCATGTTCGATGCAGAAGACGTAGAGCCTTGCAAAACACCAGTGAATACAACTGGAATACAGCACCAATCTTCCAGGAATCGGCCAAAAAACAAGAGTTGTATAGGCGTGATGGAATCCCCATAGAATAGTCTGTTAGGCTATTTACACATCAATAGATTATAAGATCTCTGTACACAAATTGTTACTGGCTATTTAATGATTGTAATTTGGACAAATGTGAGCTATTAGGGTGTCACAACAAGTCAAACAAAAACAAAAAATCTCTAACAAAGAACAGAAATAATGGGTGGAGGGTTTAGAGAGGCTTGGCACATGCAAAGAACATGAAATGGGATAAGTAGGGCAGGGGCCCAATGTTAGATCCACATTTCACCTGTATGGGTAGGCTTCATTCCCACTGCTCTAGCCAACTATGTCAGGAGAAACAAACAGGTTCTTAGGTGATGGATATGAAGAAGGTTGGGAAATGAAAACAAAAGTTGATTGGGCCTGGATCAGGCATAGTGATGTCTCATAAGACTGTAAGTGTTCATCGGATATTATGGTTTGGAGCTGTGTCCGCGCTGACCACCATTATTGCTGCCACCACTGTTGGGAACTTCAGGCATAGTGCAAATTGTTTTTTTCCCTGTGTCAGATTTGGAAGAACTCAGTAGATTGTGGACTTTTGGGTTGTTATCTTGAACAACATCATGACAGTCATTTTCAAGGTCACAGAAGTCAAATTTGCAAAAGTTAATAGATTTTTCCAGCTTTGCCATATTTAATGAAAAACTTGAATTAGTGGACTACAATCGGTCTTGAACAACAGGTAGGCCATTTTAAAGTCACTAGAGTTCGAATGGACAAGGTAAATGTGCTTTAACTCAATTGATACCCAAAGGTAATTTTTCCATTTCCTGGGAGATACACATTGATGTTGCGATTCTGAAGGAGGGGGTGAGGGGAGTGGCGGGTGGTGGAAGGGAGTGGGTGGGTGGCATGGACGGGGAAATTAAACAATAGGCTATTGCTTGCAAAAAATAGTAGTCCACTCAACTATATGCTTTCACAGTCTATGTACTATATTTTCATTTGTCATGACCCACAATATTCAACATGTCAGCCAAAAAGCCTTTGAAAATATTTTTTTGCATAACTGTAATAACCTATTTCAAGGCTGGATGCAATTGCAGCCTAAAAAACTTTTCAAGTAATCAATTCAATAGTAATCTCTGGTCTGTTAAACCAAATTTTCACATTAGTTGCCAGTTGCCAATAGGCCTTAAATGTCACATGAGAAAGATTCGCTCAATTGGGGCCCAATAATTTTTTTTTCTCAAACGCTTTTAGATTTTAGAATGGCAAGGCCTTCATCAACCCCAAGCTAACAATTCTAGTCAACACAGTGTAGACCAGAGACAAGGATTGTTCCGATGGCAGAGAATTAGGCTTAGGATGGTATTGGGTTACAGGTCTCATTTGGAATTTGAAAGATTGCCACAGCTGCTGAATCAATCAGACATCATCAGCCGATACGGGTAAGATGAGTTGCTGCTACCTGGAGGTCATATTGCCAACAGCACCTACAACTATTTTTTCCTTATAGTTTCTGGTCTGGGAAGAGACCTGGTAAGTAAGTTAAAGAACTGTTTGACTGTGCACATGTTCTTAGGCTCTAGTGCGGTATGTTTTATCCAGGGTTCGCCAGGTCTTCAATAGCATGTTGAGCTAATGAAATGCAACTTTATGTAGATGGTTAGTGTATGCTTGGCATTACGTTACATATTGCACTTTTATCCTCAAGTCACATATTTCATTTATGGTTCTATGAGAGAGCAGGTAATACTCTGATCGCCACTGCTAGTTTCTCCACAATGACCATGTGGAATTGGAATATAACCTCTCATAAATGTCCTTGATCAACAGGTTTAATTTTCTATTTACACTTTTCTCCATATCAAGTTAAATTTGAACTCTCCACCCCCTACAATACTGCAGTTCTTTTTTTTTGTTTACAGGCTGCCCTATCAATACTGATTCCCTCGGCTGCAGGTTTCTCCTGTCACTGCTTCAGACCTCAGAATCCTTCGGGCCTTGTTCTTCTTCGGTCCGCTCTTCTTTTTACCCTCTTTCACCGCAAGCCCCTCGATGATGGGAGAGTCCCCTTCCACCGCTTGTGTCGGGATGGGGGTCTTTTTTCATCTGCTCCTTGCTCTCAGTGTTGGCTTCATCCTTGCCACGCTGCCTCTCATTCCTGTTATCCACCTCCACAACCTCTCCATCCTCATCAATTTGAAAATCAAACCTGAAAGTGCTTCCTATTTGCGATGAAGGTTTTGAGGAGGATGGGAGCTTTGGCGAATCAGAACTGAGGGTGTTCACGACACTGTGAATGGGCGACTTTTCATTTCCACCTGTGGTGTCCCTGGTCTTAGGATCCTCTCTCTCATCTACATCATCTACAGCAACATCCTCTTTATTTGCTACAAAACCCGATTCTCCTTTCTTGCTTTTATCCACATTTGTGATACTGTCTCGGGATACCTCGGGTCCTGCCACATGTGGTACTTCTTCAGCTGATGACTTATTGTCAGGACAGCTGGCAATTCCCCGCTTCTCGGGAGTGGAATCTGTCGCCGACTTGCTAAGTCACTTCCCTTCCCCTCCTCTGTGTGGGCAGTGAGGGCACATAGCCCTCTGGCAAGCTTGTTGAGTGTTGATAGTCATCCAGCCCGGCCGCCCTCCGGAAGAAGGTCGCTCGTTGAACTGTTTTCTCTGCGGCACAGTAGAGATGTTGGTCTTACTTGCCATGACTGAGAAAAGGAAGAGAGAATCTTTCGGTTACCATAAAAATAAAATTGTGAAGACATTCATAGTAGTGTCAAGATTGTTTATTAACCCTAAATACTTTTTTCAGAGTTTCAAAAAGAGGTATTATCTATGCCTCGATTTCTAACCTTCTCGTCCTGAATGGAAACACCCATGCCCACTTTCTCCCCACAAGTGGGGGGAATTGTCTTTTCCCCCACTTCAATTCTTATGTGGAGCATCATATACAAAGGCAGCTATAGGAAGATTCCTCTTCAGAATCATCTAACGAGAATTGACCATCCTAGGCTGACATGCTCAATGCAGTTAGGACCATTGATTTGTGAACTAGTCCCAAATACCTAGCAACACTTATTAACCGATACATGTAGCCAAAGTTGTTTTAAATCAGCCAATTACATTACTTTCGGCCAATGTACTGTTTCCATCATTGTTGAATGGCAAAAGTAAATGTCTTCTATTCACCTGTAAAGATAACTTGCTAAGGATACCGTCAAAATTCCAGTCTACTGGCGAGTGCACAGATTGGTGGTAACGTTGACCGAATTACTGAATTTGTCGCTCAAAAATTTCACATATCATAAAAAGTATTGGGATGGTGGTATTACTTTTTCCAATGGAGGCTACAATATTAACATTTTACCATTAGAATGCTAGTTCTGCGAATCATATAACAACCATGCTACAGGAAGACTACAATGTTCCACTAATATTCCACTATTAGAATGATCTTTGAAGAGCACCTTGGAGATTGTTATGAGTATAAATCGGTTGATGGGGGATGAACCCAGCCATTATGGTGGTTACATAAGTGGAACAAGTATCATGCATGTTCATAGAACCTAGCGCCTACCGAATTGAATTATATTTTTCTATACTGCAGGCCATGTTGGTTGAACCATACCAACCAAGGGCCCATGATTGCATAATGTATACCCAGTGTACCTGGGGGGTATGGGACTAGGAGTGGGATTAGGGTTAATCTGACCCTAACCTCCACCTTTATGTCCAATCCCTAACAACTATACTCATGCATCCAGTCGAGTCATCGTACCGCGGTCCGAGTCATCAGCTTCCGAGTCTGAGTCACAATGTCCGAGTCTGAGTCCTCCAGTCCTTATGAAATTTGACATGTACTATTTCACAAACTAAGGCATAACTTAACAACTGTTGTAGGCATTGCTTGCTACCAGGCAATGTTTAGAATGCAACGGCTACTAATTAACAATGTACTGACATCATGATATGCAAAGAACATTAAACAGAGGACTGGGCTGGTCAAACAACCTCATGACAACGAGTCAACGATCGATTCCCGAGGTCTACTAGTGATTTTTACCTAACTCCGACAGCCAAGAATTAAAGGGCAATAATGACTCTACTTTGGGGGCAACACAAATGGGAGTCGTCCTGTAGGCCTGGTGGGTGCATACAGGCATATTCCAACGAATATAATATTATTAATTAAAAATTTAATTTGTAAAATGTTGATTGCCATGCATTATCAATAATTGAAAATCTTAGAGAATGAAATTGTTCTTTTCCACATTCATCTCCTTTTTCATGGAAGCTTTCTTCCTTGATGAACCCATCCCTCCCCTCCCTGTGAATCATACTTTCAATTCACATACATATACATTATTCCACTGCCACATGAATATAAAAAGATGGGGATGCATGTCGATCAAGTTATCAAGTAATATGTACTCAAATGTTTGTAGGGCAAAGAAGCAATTGGGCCTAAATAAATCACAGAATCCCCCTGCCCCCCCCCATCCCTGCCGGTAACTTCCCCCAAGTCCAACTTCCCTATTCACATCAGTTTACCATGTACGCGGGGAAAGTGGAGGAAGTACCCACTGCCAGTTTTACGTATCAAATAATGAAAAGCACATGGTAAGGAAAGTATCCTAACATACTCTGGCACAGGTGAAATAAAGTGGCTTTAAATCTTCCCCAAAGCAGATCGTCATTCGACGAGATTTGAGTATTTCCCAGGTTGTGGTAATGTTCGCATTAGGTACCGTTTGTGTAAGGTACCGGTATTAGCCGGGATAATGCTGTTACAGTTCAGTAGTAGGTATCATATTTATTTGATTCAAAATTATAGGAGTTAATTTGTCCATACGTGGTGATTAGATTGCAAACCATTTGTACTAGTAAACTTCGGCACAAGGATAGCTTTCGCTAGTATGTATCTGTTATCTCAAAATTGAATTTATGTGACCATAGCACATGCGAGCGTGTGAGAATGATTAATTCCCCTCCTGATTTAGACATCGGGGCAGTCGAAGTACGTGGGAAAGGTTTGGGCTACTTTTTGGCGGAGTTTTGGGTGTATCATATTGGTTGTCTTGTACTATCATGAAATCAAGTTCTGTATGCGGAAAAATACGGACAAGGACTCAGACCGAGTCCCAGAGTCCTTTGGGTCGAGTCGGTCACGACTCGAGTCCTCCATCACTGATACTTTCATGTGGTGTGGGGTGCTCCACGGGAGTGATAAAATATGGAGATATAATCCAACATTCTCTGTGCCTTCAAAATATGTCGGATATTACTCTAGTATGGCTATAGCAGAGTTGATGAGCCCATTCCATATGGAATGTATGAAAAATTGGCATAAATAGTGGCCGTTTTAGGAAATGAACCCCATTTTGATTGCAGGACAAAATTTGAGATGGGCCGCTATAAGTATATTTTTGCAGTTCTGGTCTATCTTGGGCAAACGTTCATGTTTTACCATTGAATGAAACATACAATTTTTGTTCTTACATCTGCAGGGTTATTTATGACATCAGAGCAGCAATGAAGTTCGGCACCCCTGCATGATCCATGACAACCTGTGAAGGACAGACCCACTAGATCACATATCTTACAACACCAGCTCCAGGTTCCTACCTCCAAGTTAAGATCAGTTTTGGCAATGCTGCACCTCGACTCTGGAACAATCCACCCCCCCCGCGCCATTGAACAATCTGGCAATCTTTTACAGTAGTCCGGGCTGGCAACCCTATCGACCTTCTTATTTTACTAGGCAGAGGCGTCCAAGGGATTGAAGGGCGAAGGCCCGCGATCCGACGAAGGAGGAGCCCCGTGATGGCTTGAAGTGGGGACGGTAGGGTGGGTACGTCCAAAATGGGGTAAGTATTCGTAGTTCACAGATTCACAAACCAGTAAGTTTTGTGAAATCTATTTCACTAACTCAACTTACCCCATATTGCACTTTGTACCAGACTAGCACAGGGCCACCGGAGGTGGGTCCGTGCCGTCACGATCAGGGGTTGTTGGTCGCTAGTAGATGCAGAGCAGGCAGAGCAGAGCAGCCCTTGTGTTTGCCAGGCCGAGAAAGCACATGAAACGCACGTTGTGTGGTCAAACCTACAGACGTTCGCATACCGTCTCGCGGAGAAGCGTAGCTCAAAAGAGCCGGCTAGGCCATACGTGTGTGAGGTGTGGTTTGGTGAGATTAGCTACGTTAGCATGTGGGAACGCACTGCTGTTTAGCCAAACCTACCGTGGTCTGCTCTCGGTGGGGGAACCGTATCGCGGAGAACGTAGCTTGAGCCGGCTAGGCCGAGACTGTGCTGGAGACACCGCATGAAACACGTCGCGTGGCCCCCCCTCAGGCCGCTCGCATACCGTCTCGTGCATAACGTATTCGGCCTGCTAGGCCGATACTGTGTGGAGACTCAGCATGCAACGAACTCATGTGGTCACTCTATAGACGCTCTTATACCGTCTCGCGAGATGCGTTGCTGCGCGAAGGAACGAGGAGGGCCGACTCTACAGGCTTGGGTGTAATGGGGTATAAGCCCATAGTAAACCGAGCGGAACCCTGCTCTAATTGCCTGCCCTTGGGTGCGGGGCTCTCTACCCATGGAATGAGAAAGCCGGAGAGAAAAGCTGACTTACACCGTTGAATGCGTTGACGAAAGAACTTCGCTTTCACCCGGTACCAGCGCCGTGCCCGCACCGGACACCCGCGTTAGACCCTCCAACCGGCGGATAGAATTCCGACGGTGAAGAGGTCAGTCTCAGCAAACGGGGGACCTGACCGCACGGACCGGAGAGCCAATCCGCCTGTGGCCGACAGAGGCGGTCCATGGTTCCGTTCAACCCAACCCTTCAAAGAGCTACCGGGAGCGCGGCCGCTGGCTCGAGAGAGTCGAGCTGGCTGGAGAGTCGGACCAACGGCTCTGGACCGCCGGGGGTCGACCCACCGTTTCGAAGAGCTGCCCTGGCTTCGTATGTCAAAAGAGTAGGTAGGCTTGGGAGTACTCACAGTCTCACACGGAGGGCAGAGATCGACCACGCCTCGCCTGTGATTTCGGCATGTCCGTGTCCTCACACAGGAGGGCAGGAAGAGTCGGGCTCCAGCTATGCAAGCCCGAGCTGGCTTCGGATGGCATGAAGAGTCGTCCGCGTCTCCAGAGAGACGGGAAGGTCGAACTGCGGCTCGGGGGGTCGATCCGGCTCAGGGGAGTCAGAGAAATCGGATTAAAGGCTTTTCCGGAGGAGTCAGGGGGGCTAACCCTCGGCCCGGAGAGTCCCTTCTAGCCCAGGTGGGCTGATATAGTCAATCCACAGATCTGGAGAACCGGGAGTGCCGACCCTCGCTCACAGGAGAAGCCATGTAAATCAGGAGTGGCGAAGAAGTCCGACCACAGCTTCGGAGAGTCCCGGCGAGAGTCTACCCACGGCTCCGGACGGCAGAATAGACTATTCACGACTCGGCGAGCCAACCCCCGGCTCGGATGGTAATACCCAGTTCGGAAAGGCTGGAAGAGACAGTTTATCCACGGCTCTTGGAAGGGCATGACCCGGTTCGGGAAGGCCATAAGGAGACGGTCCAGCCAACAGTCACGGCTCTGGAGGTCTCTAGAGGCTAGAGACAGGTCCCGGCTGGGAACACGGAACAGGGCACCGCCCACCACCGTGGCACTGCGCTGTCAGTGGAGTCCGGCATTGCCCGGCCTGTATAGGCCGGTTGTAGATAGCACGGCTACCTCGGGGCGAACCGGTTTTGCTGCCTCCGTAATTGGGCCGGATGGTTTCTGTCCTCCACCGAGCATGGCGGGACATCGAGCGAAAACGTTATGGTTTTTGGGGAAGCACGTACGAACCGTGAAGGTGATGACTGGCGTCGAGTAGCCATTTGTTCCACAGAGTAGACGGCAGAGACTCTGCATAGAGGGCACGGCTACTCAGGTGCGCCGGCTGCTCCGTAACTGGCCTTATGGTTTCTGTCTCTCAGTGAACGGTGCGTTTCGATCGAGCGAACGTTCTGGCTTCGGGAAGCCCGTCCAACATAAAGGTGACGACTGTGCCGAAATAAGTAATGGGGTCCATAGAGTAGACGGCAGAGGAGGCGGGTGAGAGAACCTGGACTCGCAGAGAACTAGGACATCTGCCAGGCTCGGCTACTGGTCCAGAAGGCCTAACAAGGCGAGACGTATCCACCAGAAAGTTCCAGCAGCCCTATGTCAGCTGTTTCCGTGTCGTTGAGGTCCCCGCTAATCTTCAGTAAGCTGAATATGTAGGCGGAGCCCTCTAGAGCCGCGGCTACGGAGGTGAGCGAGAGTGGGGCTGTAAAGAATCCTAGGGCAGGGTAGAACTGCTAGGCTCTCCCTTCCCCCTGGACATTACTCTTGTAAGCCCGGCCCTGACCGGAATAACGGCCCAGTCCTCGACTGGCAACGGTTGTATTGTTTTCGCTAGGTATTAGCGCCTGCAACTCCGCCCCGATGGCCCTCCACCAGGGGTGGGAGGGGGCAGGCTAGATAGGAGACAATTTGCGCCTGCGAACCTATAAGAGTCCTCCAGCATCATTGGCCTCCGGAAGGGCCTAAGTCTGACGCAGGATGAGGAGGGCCACCGTACCAACGAACGCGATAAAGTTACTCGTATAGCGACGGCATAGCCAAGTCAGTTCCCCGAACGTTGTAACTATGTCGGAGAGGGCCGAGAACAGTCTCTGGCAATGCGGGACCTAAAGACGTCCCTCGCTGAAACAAGACCGCCAGCGTTAGTCTCGCTCTAGGTTGATCGGGGATCAATGGCCCCTCACATGATGCTGTCCATTCCTAAAAAAACAAAAAACAAAACCCCGAAACCCCCGGACTACCGGCGGGTATTAGCTTCGCCTGCTCCACTTGAGTCCGCAATGGCCCCTGACAAAGGGGGACTCTCCCGGCGGCTACGGCTGTTTTTAAAACGTAATCTCCTCGCACCGACCGGAGACCCTGAAAGATCTTCGGTATCGGGGAGCGTCTTGTCGTCCTCCTCCCCCCCTTGCCCGGACCCAACAGCTGAATTTTCTACGGGGCCGGCCTAACCTCTCGTTCGAGGAGGCCGGCGGGGTCAAAGTGCAAGCCTTACGTGCCCCCCGGAACGCGACCCTCTAAACTGTTCTGAAAAACCGGCGGAACTGGTCTGTAAAATCGCCCCGCTGGGCTCTCGCGGCTTGGCTATCCAATGTAAACTTCTCCGCCTAGCCGCTATCAGAATCCGAGCAGAAAAAGGACAAGGATCCTGCGTCCGTGTCGACTACTGTGGTTGAACTGCGTCGCTTGAGTTTGTGCCTTCTCCCCGAATGTGAGCGGACCAAAGCATCGGAGGGTTCAAAACCCCTTCTCCAGGGAGGGCACGGCAGAGGTAACTCGTGGAGTTTTCTGCCTGCCTCCGCTCGCTGAGGCCTTTCCTGGGAAGATGTTGATGTAGGCTGTGCCTGTTGGGCTTGATCGATCCCTGGCGCTGGCCCTGATGGCCTGAGCCGTACCGTCCGCCAGGATCCACGGCCGTCAGACCGAACCCGACCGTCTACTCGTCGGGACCTCTGGGCCGTCCTGAGGTGTAACCACACCTCGATCTGACCGGTCTGGGCCCCCGACCTTGCTTGTCGGGACCTCTGGGCCGTCCGAGGTGTAACCACCCCCCGTTCGGACCCCCGGCGGGCCGGCCCCCAAAAAAACCCCAACCTTGCTTTTCGGGGCCAACGGGCCGTCTCGAGGTGTAACCACACCCCGTTCGTGCCCGAACTGGGCCGGCCCCACCTCACCCGTCGGGACCGCCGGACCGTCCCGAGTTGTAACGACCCCCCGTTCGGACCGCCCCAACCTTAACCAGCGGGCCTGCCCAGGCCAAGACGGCCACTTCGGCCACCCCCCCTCCTGGGTCGGTCCCGACCATTACCTGTCGGGACCTCCGGGCCGTCCGAGTTGTAACGACAACCCCGTTCGGCCCGGCGCCGAGGGAAGGAACCTGCCCACGGGCCCCCGAAGGGGCCAAGCTCGGGCTCCAGGGGTATAGTCCCTCCGGACCTTCCCGTCTTCTTCCAGCGCCACCCTATCACTGGGCCTTCCCTGCCGTCGGTAGGTAGTCTTCGAAGACAAGGCGGCGCCTCCTAGCTTTCCTCTGTCCCAGGTAGCGAATGGCCGGAAGGTCCGGTAGCCGACACACTTTACCGTATCTGAGGAAAGTCCCCCTACGGAAAATATCCATCAGTATACCTCCTCCCGAAGATATACAATAACAATATCACAAATAGGAATCACTTCCGACATGATATGCGATATGTCATAGTACAAGTGTATTGCAGTATATAGAATTAGCAAAATACCAAAACATCAGCCGATAACGAACGGTATAACATAGCAATATCACAAATAGGAATCATTTCCGACATGATATGCGATATGTCATAATAGCACTGTATTGCAGTATAAGACTATATAAAATACAAATAATCGTCCGTAACCTAACCCAGCGCAAGACGAGTCAACTTAGACTCCAAGCCAAGTTAACAAAACAAATATCCCCCCATTCCCCAAGCTCTCACCCGTCTTGCATAACATTCCTTAGCGCCGCGCCGGTAGAGACACCCCCCGGGAGAAGAGGACAGGGAGGGAAGGGGAAAAACCCAAGGAAGGGAGGGAAGGGAGGGGGGGCTCAGCTAGTGAAAGCAAAAACCCGACACAGTCAGCTTACTGAACCTAACACAATAGGAGCCCACACACCGCGTTGTGGGGCTACGGGGGAAGCCATGCACAACCCCAATGGCGCTAGGAACAGCCTAGGTTAAATATGGGACTTAGCCAAAACGGGAGCCGAGCGGGGGAGGAAAAAGAAAGAAAGAAAAAAAATTCAAACAAATCATGCAAACCGCTAAGGATAAACTTATCCTGATAGACGACGTCGGAAGAATAATGCTCCTAGCAAGATTCTGAATGTCAATTGAAAGCAGATGGGTGATTTTCGCGATGAAATCGATGAAATTCTTAGCCAAGATGCTCATGAACTTAAACGTTCAACTGGTAAAATAAGAGGACGATAGGGTTGCCAGCCCGGACTACTGTAAAAAGTTCCCAGATGTTCAATGGCGCGGGGTGGGGTGCAAAGTGAAATATGGGGTAAGTTGAGTTAGTGAAATAGATTTTGTTTGCTTCGTTGTCGTTTCTGTCTTTTTCTCCTGTTGAAGTTTTTGAGCAACTTTCTGTTTGGATTCTGCGTTACAGTATACAAGATTCAGTATTATTATCATTTTGAATAATCTCTGGCTCTGGGCATTTGTTGAGGATAGATCAAAGCCAGGTCATCCAGGCTGAAGATGGCTTCCTGAATCCATGAACCCAAATCAAATTTACCTGCAGCATGCTTCTTCTCCTCTTGTAGCATCTTGTTCCGGTAGTCCCCGACGTGTTTCTCATCACCTGCCGTTTCTTGGCGATTGGGGCCTTCGTTGACTTGAGAACCTTCAGGACCTTCTCCGCCTCTTGGGCTGCAGCGAGAGGAGAATTGTTCGGTCAGAAGATGCCTATATGCCAGCCCACATAATCACCCATTCCTAAAAATTTATTTTTCCCAAGAAAATGCCTTATGAACTAGAGGCGTGTGGAGTTTTGGTAGGCCTATTTTCAGAATACAAGGGGCTAGACAATTATTTCAGATCTTGCTAGCTGGTAGTTGGACATACAGCACTGACGAGTGGTAAATTCAGTGCATCTTTGCGCAATGAATTTCACATTTTACAGCCAGCTACTCCATCTGAGCCATAAGTTCACATGCAAGATCACAAATTGGCCTACTTAACTTGTTTAATTCTGGCTGCACAGCACATGACCAACCTTCAGACTGAGGGTCATGGAGCGTAGGTCCATGGATGCTGCGGTGGCCTCGCCCTGGTTAGTGCAGTATAGGCCCCTATTTGGAGGTGTGCACATTTCAGCTTACCCATTCATCCAACTCCCCGACAAACTGGGACAAATTCCCTCGATGGGGGACCAAAACCCACCCTTCCCCCACCAGGTCTCCTGCTCATGCCATTCCCTTGGGCCAAAGTGCATTTCAAATTTTCAAATCAAACAAATCAGAGCGCGTCTGGTAACACTTTAGGAACTATGTGCTGGTGCTGTGGGGGTGTGAGGTGGTCGGGAGAATTAGAGGGAGATATGTCATTCTGATCAATATAAACCTATATTAGCATTTTAAGAGGCTAATATGATGACAAAGGAGAAAACAAATGTGTCAGGCCAAACCTGACATTCATCAGGCCAAACCTGACATTCATCAGGCCAAACCTGACATTCATACAATTTTCGATGATTTATGGAATTAGGGGGACACTTGCAGCTTCACAAATTGTGAAGATCAAAAAGCATCCCATCATGCACTAATAAATGTCATAGTTGCAAAACTCGCGAAATATCTTTCGTTTACTATTCACACACATATTTCAATTGCAAAAGGCAATACACGCGACTTCTGTAGAGTGGATATGTATCAGATGATGTTACTGTGAGGAATGATGGTTAGTCTTCGTGAACTACAGTGAACTATACAGGATGTGAGGGAAATTAATATCGATAAACAATAAAATAAATAAGGTATCTCTGTGTTGTTCACTGTGATGTCATGCAATGGGGACTCTGAGTCCTATGCATAGTGGACTGAATTTTGTAGGACAGGAATATCTTATATAAAGCCTTTTCAATGTTCTGAGTGTGCATGCTCACCCACCGAGGAAAAAAAAAAAAAAATCCAGGTATAAACAAGATTATTCTCACAGCTGGGCAATTCCACACTAATGTCAACCAGCATACTCAAATTTCCAATAGCTTTCACCACATCTGTTTCTTGATGAAATTAATGCATAATGTCTATATTTTCCTTTTCAAAGGTTGACATGGTGATGTACAATTTCATCAAGGAGAACGAGTGAGATTGAGAATAACCCTCATGAGAATGTTGCGGATGGGACACATTTAGCCTAATTTTGCAATCTTAATGTGTTTTATCTGAATATTAAAAACAGAAGTTGTACATCTGTGTGGTTATGAAGGGGAGTACTACTCTACTACTACTAGTACCATCATCATGCGATTCGGAACAAAAACGAACCAGTAGTAAGGAGTTGCGGTAAAACGTTGCACAGAGCCTGGGTGAAATGTCCCCTCCGCAACGTTTTACTCACAATTGTTCCTGTCATTTCTATGTATTGCTGTATTTTCAAATGATATTTAGGTTCTATTACAGCTGGTTAAATACCTTCACTAAATACCATCAATCACTTTTGTGAATGTTGTAGTAACCCAGTTGTGCAGGTCAACTTTCCGTTGCGGAGGGGACATTTTGTTGCGGAGGGGACATTCCAAAATAATGTTGAGCTTGTTGGGTGCTAAACCATATAGACTTTATTCATCTGTAACACTGTGATCGATTTTTACAGGATTTGCCTGTACACATAATATATATTGGCATGATTCCATTTAAGCTACCTGCATAGTACCGACATTCTTTTTTCAGTCTTTGTTCTGGTGTATAGCCTAGATCGTGATATGGGACTGCCCATACTTATGTATCTGCTGTATTCAGATGATATCAAGTGATTTAGCACCTCATTTGATATAGAATGCTTTTTGGAGTTCCACTTTATTGTGAATTCCCTCTTACCGGGAGTTAGGAAGGTGTGCAACTCCAAAATGCAATGACAACTGTTCTTAGGAAGTGTCTATAAATTCATAATTTCAGACTTTGGACTGTCCCGTCATTGGTCATTAAAGAGAAGGAAAGTTTACAACCGTGTATGGTGAAAGAGTGCAAATGTGTCTATAGCTCGAATACTAGTTTCACCTGGTAGCATTCCCAAATCACGACTTTCCACAATAAGCATGTTCCGTAGTGTCACTCTCCGTGCACGTCCCCTCCGCAAAGCACACAATAAGTCCCGTCTGGGATATGTTACTGCAACATTAAATTCAGTTCATATTATGGTGGACCAAGCATCACAACACTACACCCTGGAGTACACAGATTATTAGATGGGGAAATACTATCAATGTAATGAAGCTAGTTTAAAAGCGTCCAAATGTCCCCTCCGCAACATTTGTTAGTATGGAATTGCCCAGGACTCATCATTATTGCCCGATCGTTAAATTGTCACCACTCTCTGGACACAACCAAATAATTCATCTTTTCGGATGTTTATAATTGTATATATGTACAGAGGGAAAGCCGTGAAGTTTTGTGGGGGCTAGAATGTTTTGCACACTGTACGTGCATCATACCCTATGACCTCTGATACAATTGAATGTATAGTTTTTCAATTTCCACATGATATTGAAGTCACATTCAGAATGCCATTGTTCATACCTCATACTACAAAAACTTCAGTCAAAATCAAAATTACAGCAATCAGACCATTTCTATTCTTGGAGAAAATAGCGATCAGTTCAAAAATTTTCAAGAAGCCGGCTGGCCCGCAACAATTGTATATGTTCCCCTATTCCACAAGATTACGAATTTTGACCAAATACTATCGTTTTTTTTCAAATTGTAGTTCTTGTATCAGTCATTACAATAGATTACCACAGTATTGGTAGCTTTGTGGCTGCATGGAACTCTGCTGTCGCCTATCCAGCACTTCGCTTCATATCTCCAGCAAACCTACGCTTTTGATGTCATGTCATACCCTGATCACTTTCCACTTCAATTTTCACCTTCCAATAACGTGGACGGCATTATCGACGCGCTTATTTGTTAAGTCACAGTGCTCTCTTATACTGCTCCAGAGCTGTGCCTAATTGACGGTGACTAGGGGCACTTAGCGGTATTGATGGCAGTAAATGGATCCGGGGCTCTATTATGTGCTGAATGTACTGCAGGAACCAAGTCAACTCTGCAGAGAGGTTCAGCATCTAGAGGCAATTCCACTAAAAGCAGTCAAGGACAGACAGCAGTATGCAATAGGCATACATAATAATACTGCCCACGGGATTTAGGCATTCTCGTTCAATATCATTCCCCGATGCAAGGAATATTGATATTTCTGCTTGTATTGCAAGGACACATGTGACTGACTGTCTTTGGAGCAGCAGACATGACAATAAACTGTACATATTGTGTTGTATACACTGTAAATGCATATGACTACTGTATACAACAATAGTATGTTTTGTATACTGCTCTAGTGCAGCTTCAAAAGAGTTTTCAGTGCTCAGTTAATTACATGTAGTCTGAAGCCATACTGCTTAATTGCATTGAACAAATGTGGAAGGGCTTTGTAGTTCATAGGATGAGTTATAAATTGACTGGCATTATCCACCTTCATGCACTCTTCAATTGTATGATGCACCCCTATAACCAGAAAGGGCAAGTCTTTGTCAAAGGTGGATCATACATGAACTAACTGGCATTAGGACCCCTATGTAATAGCAATAGATGCCACCCCTAAACCAGAAAGGGCAAGTCATTGACATTGTTCAAAGGTGGATCATACATAAATTGATTTGCATATCGACAAATATGCAACTGACAAATTCGTATGACGCAACTAGTATTAACCTGAAAGGGCAAATCATTGACATTGTCAAAGGTGGATCATACATAAATTAATTTGCATTATCGACCACTATGCACAAGACATCGTAGAACGCACCCCTATAACCAGAAAGGGTGAGACATTGTCAAAGGTGGATCATACATAAATTGACTGGCAATATCAACCTCTATGCACTGACAATCGTATGACAAAACCTATAAAGTAAGGGCAAGTCATTGTCAAAGGTGGATTCATACACTGGGCATTATCGACCTATGTACTTGAAAGTCGTATGACACGCCCCCCTTACCCCAAAAAATATGGATTATTGTCAAAGGTGGGTCATACAATTATTGTACATTGACACACCAGTCAGTCACTTACTATAGATGACTCATAATCCTTTAAAATGACTCATTACTAAGTCAACTTTTTTGGAGTTTTATGACTGACCATTTAGGGGAAGTGATGCACATGTGATCCACAATTGACTGACCATTCTTGAGGGTATTGTGAATGTGTCATGCAATCTACAGGTGCATGAATGTGGCACCACATGGGAAACACATTGGCAGAACAAGAAACATGCATAGTTTATATCCATGGTAGAAGTACAGTACTAAGGCGCTTTCACACTGGGCGCGACGCGACGCGATTAAAAGGTGCAGGACCTTTCACACCGGTGGGCGATGTTTCTATCACTCAGCGATGTTTTTGTGGCGTGCGCGGGAGAGACCTGTCATGTGATTAGTTAGAGCATTTATATGTAATAACTATACCCTGCCTAAATCACTTACCATTATGTCATCGATAAATCCAGACGTGGAAGTTGATCTGTTATTAGAGAGCTTAAAACGAAGTAGTTTATTTTCGTTCAGTTCAGCGAAAAAAGGTCAGAGAGGGCAGAATTATCATGAAAGACCAAGAAGCCAACAACATCCCTGAAAAGGGAAAGAATAATGAGAGGCATGAAGAATTCAAAATTTTGAAAAATAACACATATTATATTACCAACCACGAGGTCGCTGGATTCATCCAAGTTCGCATGAGTGAACTAATGACAAGAAATAGGTATTAAAAAAAGCCTAAACATACATTAGGCCTTGCATATGATGGTACTACATTGAAAAAGCCATCGCCCCAGTGTTCGCTGGTTGCGCGATAAGTGATTTCTTCTGTAGTCACCATGCAAAAATTACAAGGCATTCCGTATGTTGCTTTCAAATCCCAATATCTCTAAATATTTCAACATTCATTTGCATCATTGACTCCACCCTTGATCCTACTTTACGTACCCTCCAAATAAACCAATACTACTGAGTTAATAGTTCCATTCGATTACTGTATGTCCAAACAATGTAAATGGACCCTAAATTAATAAGTTTATCTATATATTCATCAAAGGAAGTATGCATTACGGTATTGGACTCGCTAGAAATGAAGACCAGCGATAAACTATGTATTACCCTTATATCAATGACAGGTGGGAGGGCATGAGAGGAGCAGCTACAGCAATCACAGCTCTCACTAGTGGGCGACAGAGCGGGGTGGTTGATGGCGGTCTTCGATACCATACATTATTCATGCGCCCGGTTATTACAATATTCTGAGAGATACCAAACGTTTCGCACTGAGTGTGACCACAGACAAGTCACTGGTTGTAATAACAATTGCCTTCCTTACGTGTTTGTGATTCGCATACCAGTCTGCGTGGTTCGCTCATCATTCCATTGGGTTATTCATTTCCGAAAATCGCTGCTTTATGCCGTCGAATTCCTGTAGATTCGTACCACTTTGAACGCGACGAATTTGTGTATTCGCGTACGGAAGTTTTTGGAATTACACTAACGGTACCATCACTCACGATAATTGCACGTGGAATATCCTGTTGCGGAAAATGGTGAAAGTAAATGTTACTCCGTATAATTGTTTGGGCCATAGTACGCTAAACTAGTGGGTTCGACAAGCGGGTGCCGTTGCCCGGTGATTTGGATTGGAAGTTTATTATGAGTTTAGCAAATGGAGAACTGGAAAAATCGGAATAAAACGATGAAGAAGCCTCCTATCGCCTTTTCTCTAGGTAGCTTTCTTTTTTCTTCCCCATCGCTCTCTTCACCTTTTCTCCCGGACTACCCTCCCTCTTTTGACGACAGACCCAAAAATTGCTGGCAGGACAAAATGTACACTTTTAGGATTTCTCTCGAAATTCAGGCGGATATTTGGACTTACCCTTTCTTCCCTTGGATTTTTAATCCTGTCTTTTCGACAACGCAATTTTTTGGCGTTCCTGGCCGAATTCTTCAACTGCCGCACGGTGCCTCATAGCGATCAGTATGTGCCCCGTGCACCAAACTTTCAGCAAGTGGTAGCACCCATAAATAATGAAAAAGATTCTATCCCGCCCAAACACCCTCACCCAAGGTAGCGATTTGGCTGTCGTTGTTTGTTTATTCAGTACAATAACTGGCCCCCAGGAACGACAACCTCCAGAAGGGGCCAACACCACCAAGCTGGTAAAGCCAGTCTTATTCAAATGTTAAGGATTGAAGGAGAACCTTCTTTCATTGACTAATTAAAAAGAAACCCAAGTTAAATTTCAGGCCTTTTTTGTTAAGGCACATCATATGTCTGGCAGAAGGCACATTCATACGTCTGAATACTACCAGTACATAAAATACACGCCAGCGTAGAGCGCAAAGTTGGGTAAGAACTGGAGCAGCAGACTTCACTCAACTCATTATTCAGGTCATTATGCATTGTTTGAACACGGTTGCTGCTGGGATATGTCGTGATACAGTGTAGCGAAAGGCGTCGGGCCAAAATATTGGGGGGGGACAAATGCATTGCGTCCCCTCAACCAAAATATGGGGGACGCCGCCCCCCCCCGCCCCAGATCGCCGCCCTTGCCAAAGGTTAAGTGATTTCTTGCTTGATCCTGAATTGATGGAGATGAGCATGGTCAATTCCACAGCTACAAGATGTTACATTAGGTCATATAGTCAGAGGTCTAGAGTCCCATTTTTTAGGAAGGGGGGGGGGGGAATTCAGGGGGCTAACAGGAGCAGAGGTAGGTTCTTTTTTTTTTTTCCAAATGTTGTGAATAATTGGTAGATTGTAATATCTAAGAGGAGCCGCATCATAGGTGGAAACGCGTAGAGGAAATTTTTGGACTTCTTAACCTATCCAGATGGCCGGAAACGGCACTTTCACCGCGCGTCTATCCTGCATGGTCCCAGCTTGAAATATGATTTGGTCGGCAAATTTCTCACTTATCGGATTTTTGTATATAAAAAAAATAGTATCAATACTGATCCACATGGGTTTTGCTGATATAAGGGAATTATTATTGGGGTGGAAGTGACAACATTAGTATAGTGCCTAACGCAAAAATAGTAGGGTTGCGCTGATCGAAAGAACCAGGAATACACGGTAAAACAGTCAGGTAAACTGCGTGGTATATAATTTCGGCGATATTCTAAGCACAGTGTCTATGTCACATCCTTCAAACGACACATGCATGTAGTTGAGGCACATTGAAACCATGGAATTACTCGGGAGAGACAGCAAAATGAGAATGGTTTATTAGATGAGACATACGGTATCTCAAGTGGAATGAGCGCAGTACGGGTCACGTGAGGCATCGCAAAGATATGTGCCAGGCGCGGCGTGACGGGAGAGAGGGAGGCTCTACAGTGAGATAGCTGTCGGAGCAACACACCAAGCCTGGCGGGCTTCCACTAGACAATATCCCCAATTTTGACCGTGGATTGACAACTCTCAAATACAACTAGCCCCAGTTCTGACAATATTACGTACCCATGACCAATTTCAGTCCTGCTTTTTATGTATCTGTCTCTAGTAATGAACATTCTGCACGCATGACGTAAAGTACGCAGCTTTGTAACCATGGCGTTTGTACCCACAGTACGGAAAATGCGGGCGAAGCGTGGTTGCGACTTGACAGTGTGCCCTCCTAGTTGTAAGAAAATATGAATGGCACTTACTTTCAAGACATTGAGGAATAGGCGTAACCTGGTTAGACCGAGAGAAGTGACCTGCGGGGGGGAAATTGGTAGGCCTAAGGGTGTGGACGGCGGCAGGACGCAATATGTTGGTTCATCTATGACATCGGCATATTCATCTTTTTCAGGGGGTGGGCACATCTTTTGGTGGGTGCGGGGCCCTAAAGGCTTGGAGCACCAAAGCCCCCCTCCTCCCCTAACCCGTAGAACCGCGCCTGCATGTAGTACTTAATATGCATGGGAAACCCCACATAGGGCCTACCACGTAGAGACATCCACGCAGTTGAGGTCGTGTTAACAAGCTCAGGAGTTTAGGAGCTATACATTACTCACATTTTCCCCATTTCCCCAAAAAACTTGCCCAGTCTACACTAAAAACGGTAGGGTCTTGTACTTCCCATTAGAAAGCTGCATACTAAAATTAGGAACTTAGCGTGTTAACAAGATTAATCAGACTGTGACCTCCTACGACCTCAGAGGACTTCAGATCTGACCCCAAAAACAATACGGTCATGTTATCATTATGGAGAATTCAATACCAAGTATGAACTTCTCTATCGGTGGAGTGGTTATCGTGTTAGCGAGCGAACATTGCCAAAATTACTCCACTCGCTTAAAACAAATTTCCCATTTTTTCCGACATGTGCTGCCCCCCTGGAATTACACATGAACGGAAAAGGTTACCCGTGCTCTCAAACGAAAGCTGCATATCCGAACTTCAACCTGATCGAAACCCAGGATTCTGGACCTATCGTGTTAACCAGATTTCATACTTTGACCACTATTGACCTAATATGGACCTTGACCTGGACCCCAAATGATAGAGATCATTTACTCATTGTGAGGAACCATATAGAGTGGAACTTGAACCATCCAAGCGGGGTTGAGTTATTGTGTTAACAAGGGTAGGTGTACACACACACAACACCAACACAACACACACTGTCATGACTGCATAGATTCCTTGGACTTCGTCAAGGAATAAAAAAAGCCTCATATGACATAGCCAATTGACTTTCAAAAAAATAGTAAAACTTAGGAGCATTTATAGTTAGCCCTACGTGATCCCGGATTTTGTGCAATTAAAACAGCGCAAGCCCACTGCCCATGCGACTAGTCCATGGTACAGACATTCAGACAAATATAGATAGTAATAACTCCAGGGTAACTGTACTTGCCATGCAAAATGATACAATAGCAGTGAAAGTGATACTTAATGAAAAACGATAAATTGGGACAGGGTCATCAAAGGATAACTGATTAGCACTTAGTGACAAAAGTAAGAACACATTAATGGGTGAAAACAAAGTAACGCACACATGCACTCGAGGTTAACTGTTGACGCAAAAAAGTACTAAACATAAAAGGTAGGCAGTTGCGGGAGAATCTAGAAACCGCGTTACTCCAAAGCCCCAGATAGACAAACACGGAGCGACAAAGTATAACAGGTCAATCTAAAACAACATAATGGCCAAGGGAGGTCACTGCGGAAGACCTGTCAGCTCAAATCCAAGGGTCATTAGTCATCTGGTTAGTATTGCTTACATTTATAGAAATACTGCGGGAAAGCCCGAGTCCAGTGCTAAAAGGAGCCCTACATAGGCGGTGTCTGATCAGGGAATTACTACTCTGACAGAGTAGTAATTCCATGGTAAGACAGAGTGATAAATGCTATCTGTATCAGAAACTGCTGGGCCAAAATTAAAGACCCATAGACTGGTAGTCAAACGAAATGCAGGGAACAGTAAATACTGTAAAAGGCATAGGTAAATCACAATACATTGACTAATATCTCAACCCGTTAATTAATTAATGCAGTATATTTATTTATATTTTTTATATTTTATATTTATTGAGGCGGAGGTGAACCTCAAGGGTAAAAGGCAGGTTTTGACAATTGATGAAATCTGTCTGTCACAGATGGGAATACTAGTTAGGATGAATGGAAATAACATGCTGAGGGGTTGAAATGAGTATAAAAATTTTGTTATTGTATAGCATGTATAATAATAGTGCTTCAGCATCATGCTGGGCAGCTGGGGGCCCAAGACTAAACCATTCTAAAAAAGGTAGCGTACTGTCTCTGGAGGTTGTTGCAGTAATGTTATTATTTGACAGTTTTGGTCAATAAGTGACCGTGAAGGACCTTGATTGACATAACGTTTTATGAAAAAATGCTACCTCGCTCATATGAAACATGTCCCGAAATTTCAGTATATAACACACAGTCACTAACAATGATTGCAGAAAATGTTAACGATTTGGCAGTTTCTTGGACCTCGATGACGTTGATGGGACATGACGGTTTTTATGAAAAATGCCTGCCTCAATGTGATGCACCAAGCCCAAAAGCCATTAGTAATCAGGTACACCACCACCTATGCTATCGCCCAAATAGGTATTAAAATCAACCTTAACCCCTTGAACTCAAGCAGGTGTGTCAGGATTGAAGCAAGAGTTGGGTTTTCCTCTCTATGTGCCGATGATAGAACGATCAATATCCAAAAATCGACAGTTTTATCTCTTTGGCCTGTAATTCCCAAAATAGCACATTTCCTAAAAACTGACATTTGACCTTTGACCTTTGACCTTGTTATAGATGGTGTTTGATTACTGAAACCCAAAAATTACCATGACAAATCTCTACCAGCACCCTAGCTGCATTCAGTCCAATTGTTACTGGCCATTTAACAAATTCAAAAATTGTGTAATGTATGCACATTATTCAAATGAATGACCTTAAGTGACCTTACACTGTTGTTAAATTTATTTTTTTTCGGGGGATCAAAGGTGTAACCATCTCCACCAAGTTTAATGAGGATTCAAATGAACACGCCTACTGTTATTGCGAAAAGATATAAATATAAAATTTGACCCCTTGTAACTTCGAAAGTATGCGTCCGATCGAAGCGGGAGTTGGTTCCTCCATGAAGCACACAAAGGTCTATCACATAGCAAAAATAACCAGTCTTTCTATTTTTTTGGCCCGTACTTCCTTAAATAACGCACATTATTCAAGACTAACTTAACCAAATGACCACCTGACAGAGGTCAAGTTGAGGTCAGAAGGGCACACACCATGCAGGTCACAATTATATGACAATGGTGGAACCTTCCAGCCTTCAGGGATATTCAATTCTCCGATTATGGCAACAAAACGTTTTTGACCCCTAAGTGACCTTGACTGACCTTTAATGACCATGGCAGTTTTCAGGAAAATTTGTAAAACTCTCCATGTGAGACAATCCACTCCTGGGAGCATTTGCATTCTGATGAACATGCCCAGTGCTATTGCAAAAAGTACTAAAATCAGCCTTTGACCCCGATACGTGACTTTGATGACCTTCAAGTGACATGGCGGTTTTCATGAAAATTGTACTCTACATGTGATGCATCCATCTAGAAGCATATTTGCATTCCAATGAACACGCTGATGTTATTGCAAAAAGCTATTAAATTAAACTTTGGACTCCTTGTAACTACAAAGTATGCGTCCAATCGAAGACTGGAGTTGGTCTCCTCCATTAAAGCACACAAAGGTCTATTCACTATATCCAAAAAATAACAGTTTCTAATTTTTGGTTGCGGTACCTCTTAAAATAGAACATTTATTCAAGACTCAACTCTCAACCACACGACCACCCGAAGAGGTCAAATTGACGTCAGAGGTCCCACACATGGCAGGTCAAAATTATATCACAATGGTGAACCTTCCAGCTTCACAGATTCAATTTTCCGATTAAGGACAGAAAACAGTTTTTTGACCCCTAAGTGACTTCGAATGGAAGATTAGTGACATTAAATGACCTTGGGGCCCTCTCCCTACTGTAAAATTCATTGGGACTATAGATAAACCATCTCCACCAAGTGTCGTCACAATCCAACAAAAACTCAAAATATCGCAGAGAAATTATGCACCTCATTAAGACTACTTCAATTAGCATATATCAGGCCAGGACTCTGAACGACTTCGTGTACTCTTCATAGCTTGTTACTATACCTGAAGGCATCACAAATGCATCTACGCTTCAAGAGATATCTGTACACACGCTTCCGGGCCAATTTTAATTAAATATGCAAAGTTATGCAAATGAGAATGGTCTTTTGGGCTGAAAAGTGGATGCACATCGGCAAACTCTTCACCGCACACGTCCACAAGAAGGTCCCAGCATGATGGCCTTTCACGGTTCAGGAGAATCTAACACAATACGGACAGACAGACAGACAGACAGACAGACAAACACACAACAAGGGACCACTATGCATCTCCTTGAACAAAGTTCAGGCGGAGACAAAAAATGACAATGACACAGGTTTTTCTGATATGGTGCGCTCCGCTTAGATAGTAGACGAACTTCCCCCATGGGTAAAAGGGATTGTACGAAAACTGGCAGTGAACGCAGTAATGCATGCTTCCATTACTCTGCCGAACGGATGGGCAAGGAGGGGGGAAGGACATGCACCCAGGCCCCTGTAAATACGCTGCGGCTCCATCCCTATTTGCTCACTTTCATTTCAATTGTACATTTTTCTTCTTCGGCTTCCTACTCTCGCTCTTCTATAGTGACATCACCATAATTTTCTTCATAGCCTCCATTCCAACGGGTAATAACCATCCGGTTCCTTCTCCTATACATCATGATATCCACGTTTCTAGAACGAGATAATGGACATATACCAAACGATCATGGATCTTACCCAGAGCGCTTGATTGGTCTACCGAAAACTATCGCTCGCGACACTCGGCGACAAGTGACAAAAGTGAAATTATTTCAACTCAAAAAAATCGCGTCGCGGCCCGCGCGGTGTGAAAAGACCTAACTAATCTTAGTGTTTTCAACTTTTTTATCGCGTCGCCCAATCGCCATTCGCGTCGCGCGCCGGCGTGAAAGCGCCTCTATCCTCCAGTACCGTACAGTAGGTACATGGAGGTGAATGATTGGTATATTACCTTGTCGAGCATTAGGTTTCATGTTGGCCAGTCCCATATCTAAGCTGTTGTATGCACCAGCATAGCTCCTTCTGGAATTTCTCTGCAGCAGACTGGGAGATGAACAAAAACAAACCCCCTAATTAGACATATACAGTAATAAGATCCAGTTCTTATAAAGCACTCTATCCCTGCTGACAGAGAGCGGATTACAAAGAATACCAATCATGGTTAAACAGGTATGTCTCTGACGATCCGGTGAGTAAGTTGATTGTCGAAAGGGGATGCAGGGTGTACTCAGTATCTTCAAAGGTCAACTACCGAGCCGGTTGGCACAATTGGTTAAGCACAGCCTTCACCCGGGAGGAAAAAAACTGGATCTGATTTCTAGGTGGGTTATACCAAAGGACTTTAAAAATATGGAACCTGATGCCTTCTTGTGGGCACTCAGCAAGGGATGGAGCAGGGACAACGAGGGGTAGCAATTAACCCTCACCCCCACATTAGGTACCACCAGAGACTTGCCTATTCATGTACCTGGTGAGGGTCCAGCGTGACATAAGGTTGAAGTATCCAGGTCTTGCACCCCTTGCTGGGGCTTTGAATAGGATCGATCTATGTCGGCAAGTATACCATAACAAGGCGATCGCCAAAAAGTGTCTTGCATGGTTGTGAGAACGGTGGATTCTCTATTCACTACCCTACACACTATACACAACCAAATAGTTCAAGCAGGCCATCGTCAGGTCAAACGAAACATCTCATATTCACATGTAACACTAAAATTCCTAAAATAACTGACCAATAAGTTTGACTCTATTACAAAAGTCCTTAATTGCTTTTCTTCTTCATGCACCCCCCCACTTTCTCTCCATAAATACACAAATTTGAATAAAGTTTTACCCCCATCAGGTCACAACTCACTTTTTGACTCAAATCCATGAAATGTGCTAAATTCCCCTTAGCAGCCCGGCTTCTTGCCTTTTGAAATCGAAATGCTTCATATATCATTGCCCTTTTATTTTCCAAGCAGCAGGACATGCTATCCCCCCCTGCCAGACCGCAAAATACGCCTCCCCCGCCTCCCCCACACACCACACAAAACTATCCCAAGCAGCAGTAAAGGATGTCCCAAAATATATCTTTACGGAAACTCCACATTGTCCCAAGTCTCCAGGCAAGTAGAGAGGGGAAAAAAAATTGTTACAGTATGCTAAGTCTCATCAACTAATCAAATCGGTTGGGTATGAGAGGGTTTGCTGTGGGAGCTTATTTATAACAGCACAATTGTCAAAGCAGCTATGGTTTACTCGTTCCTCCGTGCTTATTCTAACAGAAGCTATATGATGGGATTCAATCAAAATTCATGAACATCAAAAAATTCAGATTCAGAAAATGTAAAAGGACCATACGTAATGAGTTTGGCAAAAATTCTTACCAATTTGGATATTGGAATAAATTATGCAAATTAGGCACATACAAGATTGATAAACAGCAGTAAAATTGTCACAGGAGTAGGGTTACTGTTCCTCAGGTCTTATTCTAACAGATTGCGAGTATATGTTTTTTTGTGGAATTCAAATTCCTGAACATTCAACTACATCAGATCCAGAAAACGTTAAGGACCCTACCAAGTTGGCGAAATTCTTACAGAGTGAAATTGGAATATAATATGCAAATTAGACACATACAATGACCTACTGACCCCAGTTGTACTTCAAATATATCGAGACCAACGGTGGATCACATCTACCAAGTTTGTGGAAACCAACAAACTTTCAAAAATTGCGTAAAATCTGCAAATTAGACACATAAATTACCCAGTGACACGAATTCACTTTTAAAATTTCTCGGGAACCATTAGTTAGACCACACCACCAAGTTTCGTTTAATTCGACAAATTGGCATAAATATGCAAATTTGACCTCTTAATAGCATAATTCAGGCTGAAAATCTAATCAGTCCATTACCTTCATCCGGTCATACTGCCAAACTACATCATGTAGCACATACCGGTTCTTGCATAATCTGCTAACTCACCCACACCTCGAAATCTCCCTTGAGCTTCAACAATGAATTACATTGAATAAGCTAACTATCCCAACTTAATAATTGACCTTGCTGCCCAAAAATCTAATCAGACGAGTGTAAACAACCCCGGTGCCTACCACACAGAATGTCATCATAATCGGCCTCACGGTTTGTGGAGAAAGATGCGAACAAGAAAGTGTGACAAACACACACACACACAGTCACACACACACACACAGGCCATAGTGACCACTAAGTCGTCTTCCTGAAGTCATCAGGCAAGACAAAAATTCTACAATTATAACCCTGCGGAGGGTGGAAATGTCTTGCTGAAAGACCACACTAGAAAAGCTGTGCCGTGCATACTGGTACCAGGATTAAAATCCCAAATTTATCCAACTAACCAACTAAGCTAATCCAGATCAATCTTATGCAATATCTAATTTTCTATCCACAAACTACAGTATTCCATATACGATTGAAAATTACAATGTTGGCGCCAAAATAGCTGGATTTCTCCCTCAAAAAGGCCATGTATGGGGGATTCGTGCATTATTCGGATGCTAATATAGCCAAAGTCTGTATCATTCCTAAACATCAGGACATATGTATACATTATTGAAGGCATTAAAATCCTCCTTCCATATTGTCTCATGAGAGACAGAGAGCACCGCAGGCCACAAACGTGGGTGAGTGATTATACTAAAATAATATTTGATCAAAGTTCCATTCAGCCTTCATTTCATTCCCCTTTTCAGCCATGAAGCTACCCATATGTAGTAATCTATTGTATTGATGTATAAAATTACAATTGAGAAAAAAATCTGTTGAAAAAATAGTATTAGGTCAACCTTTGTAATTTCGTGGAAATATATGTATGTAGGTACCTGTGGCGGACAGGAATATATATATTTAATTGGTGGCCAGCTTTTTTGAAAAGTTTGCGATATACTCACATTACGAACGCGAAAACAACTGCTTCAGGAGAACATAAATTGAGCTTGGCCCCAGATAAAAATGTATGGCACACAGTCACCAGCCCTGTAAAGGGGAAGGGTTACAATCCCAGAACAACAGATTACTTTGACCTGACAATGAAGCCATAAAATGTTCAAAACATCAACACTAACCCTAAACATCAATCAGGCACAAGGTAGCTTCATAACCCCCAGTGAGTATTGTTCGGATGGAAACCCATGCAGTCGTTGACAAGAATAAATGGGCAGTTTCATACGGTGACAGACTGACATTGGGAAGGAATTTTAAATTACTGTTAATTGCTCTGTAAATCATCATCGAATGGACAGGATCAAGTGGTAATGTTTGGGATGTTTTGTGGCAATGACTAGAGATCTTCACAGCCATTACTCTAGCACTGAGACAGGGTATTCATGGTGATGTGATCTCTATTAAAGGGCAACTGCAGGCTTGGCTCCAACAGAGGTCATATTGTGGAGGAATGCACAAAACGTATCTATAGGTCCAAAACCCCATTCAATATGATGTTTCTTTGGGAGGATGGCCAAGTTTGGGCCATTAGGCAGAGAAATTGCGGGAGAATCCCAATTGCGCAAAACGCATGACGTCACACATGGACAACGCAGGAAATTATTGTTTTTTAAGTATTTGAGTGTTTCATTTTGTTGAATAAAGTCAAAGCTTAGCCCAAAGTTCTGTTGTCCATCTTTTTCTCACCAGAGTAACCATCAATACCTACCAACACACTACAGGCAATCGCTCCAATAGAATAATGTTTTTAGAAAGTGAATTTTTGATGTGAATTTCAATAGAAAACAAAGAATGTTTTGCAGGGTTGTGCAATAGTCATCACTTATGATGCATGATGGGATGCATTCGATCTTGCGAAATACTCATGCCTCACAACACACAAATTCAAATGACTATAACTCCGCACCGGAAAGTCCTAGTCAACTTCCGGTTTGGACTGAGCATTCAGTTTTTATCCAGCTATTAAAGTAGTCCTTAAAACAAGTCCCTGCAGTTGTCCTTCAAAGGACAACTGCAGGTCCAGAACAACAGAGGTAATCGTGGCGAATTGAAACTCGTATCTATAGGTCCAAAAACCCCAAGGTTCATTACTGGTCCATGTGGAGTTAGTGCCTTCAAAGTTTGGTTCCATTAACGCAGGGAAATTGGGGAGATCTCACGCACAATAACGCATGACGTCACACTCCGACAACCCGAATTATGTTACGTATTTCATTGTTCATTTTGTGACTAAATAGCAACATTTAGCTGAAGTCTGTGTCTTTCTCTACCAGAGTAACCCTCAACACCAACCAACCCACTACAGCAATCCTCTCCAAGGCATAAATGCTTTCCAGTGAAAATAAATGGCGGAATTTCAAAAAAAACAAAAGATTTTGACAGGGTTGTTTCAAGATAAAACATCTTCTATTATGCATGACGGGAGCTTTTCTATCTTGGCAATACACATGCACAAAAACTCAAAGAATGCAAACTCCATAACAAAAAGTTGTATGGGTTTGGACTGAAGCATTCAGTTCTCTCCAGCTAATATATTAGCATCTTTATAATTATCCTGCAGGTGCCTTTAAACGACTGAAATCACAGCAAGCCTATGATCATGATGACGTGGTATGTAGCTTTCTGGAAATGCCCTCAATGCAATCACCATGGAATTCTACACATCACTAGTAATAGGGAATAAAAATACAAGCAGTGTTATTACTGTGACAGAATGAATCCAACTGATAGACGCGCACTGCTTCGGAAGATCTTTTCCCAATGGCTAGTGGTTATGTTGTAAACAAAAACAAAATGTCCCACGTTTCCCCGAAAAGAGTACCACCGAAAACATTCATTGGAGACAGGTACAGTAAGTAGTATGGGAATATCCTGCAAGGGTGATACACACACAGACTGACACTGGCAGTAAACTGGAGAGCTAGCTATAAATTAGGAATTAAATTTCGGTGATTGGGCTACATGGCACTAACAGAGAAATGAAATATTATAATCATACAGGACAGTACCATATTAGCTTAAATTTCAGGTGATACGATAAGGGCCGGTCACACTTACGATATCGTGTCGTGCAACGAATCCTCCCAATATTATTAGTTCAGGCCGATTCATACCGGGCCATTACTATGAACGGGCTGGAAACCACCCTGCCGCATGGAATGAGACTTGATTCGCATTTGCCAAACCATTCCAGTGTGGAAAAGCCCTTCCGGCATTTGGATGAATCCACATATTTCCTATATATCGTTGAGCTCAACGATTTAGCGTACGACTCTTACATTTTTCGATATGACGTTCTTAGGAATGGCGGTTTTTTTGTTAGAACACTTTCGATCTTGAGAAGGTATTGTGATTAAGTACTATATGCATGATAATTGTTACCACACAGACCCTCTCCTTCCTGGTCAGGCATGAAATCTATAAAAGATTTGGATAGCGAACGATAGAAAATCGGTATAGTGTGACAGCCCTTTCTGATGCAGTAATTCAAAGGGGCACTCTGTAGAAATTGATAGAATTGAATAAGCCTTAAATACATTACCACATAGATAGTGTCACTGGAAACCTCTTACCAACTTCTCATAGTGCACCACTTTGAAGGTACCAGTCATATGGGGGATCTACAGGGTAGGGGGAGGTGGGGCACAGTGGCGCATGGGGCCAGTGATCACATCAAAATTTTTTCAAGCATTAGGGGAATAATTTCATTCACCCAACCCTTTATTTTGTCGTAGCCTTACTACCAGTATTAGTTGAAGGAAAAATATTTTGGGCTGCTGTTAATTAACTGTCAGCTATAGGAAAATTTGGTTTTATGAAGCAGAACTATTTTTGACCCATCACAATTCTGACCCCATTAAAAATATGCTACAGTAGGATCTGTTGAACTTGTTTCCATTATCGTGCACTTGGTGTTGATAACTACTTATGGACTATAAACTGGGATTCAGCTCTAGATTGTTCTCAGACAGTGTGCAATTGAGATTAGGTCAGGTTAGGTCGGGCACAACAGGGATCGGTACCACAGTAGGTATATTTTTTGTTATAATGGAAAAGGTGATTGACATCCGGAACGGTAATGATGTTATTACTTCGATGTAACTGGTAGTTTTGCTGTTAATTCCCCCCCCCCCCCCCCCAAATACCAGTCGTAGGCCTGTATGGTATCACCGCAGGTGCGAGATAGGACAAATCATTTTATTTATGGTGATCCACTGTGCCCGTGAGTCACGGTGCCCCATACCATTGGTGCGGAAGTTAGCTGGATGAGAGGGTGGTCTTGTATAAACTAGATGCCAGTAGGTACTCTTTGTACAGAACTTTTGTTTTTATAATCATCTGGGTCATTATTGTGCATGGGGTCACAACACATTACCACGATTAAGTCACATCGGATATAAATTAATTTAAAGGGTGGAATTGTCAATTATAAAAATTTCTGAGTCACTGTGCCCCCCCCCCCCCTCCACTACTCTATTATCTTCAAGATATGATAGGAGAGCTAAGCACAAAGAAATTTGATTTCCCCAAGAATCATAAAAACCACGTTACTGTGCCCACACAATGTTCATTTTCACAACAAAATTGTCATTCAATATTGAATATCCCCAAAAAGGTCATTTGTGGTGGATTATGGCAATTCTTCAAAATTGAGCCCAATAACCTGATTGGGAATTGCAATTGAAAATGCATTTGTTATTTTCAACATAAGAGATCAGTATGCCTTGAATGACCTGGTTTATCTTTGACCAGATCCCTGAAACACCCATAGGAAGCATAGTCCATGATACAAAGGATGATTGTAATCCAAATTTCATTCATTTTCATTTATTCGTCTATACAAGAAAATGTATAAGGCAGGCCACTAGAAAGCACAGTAGACTGTCGAATCAATGCTAGTGAGAAACAAACAAGAGTCTTACAGTAATATAATGTAAACAGAATAATACAACTAACATAGATGTAAGGTGTAAACGAGATAATGAAATCATCAATTCTGATATGATAACTCTCCAAACAGGTATGATTTTAATTTGTCTTAACCAGGAATAACGAGATACCCAAACTTTGCGTATCGGTAGATCGAACCAGATTCTGTTGCAAAAGTTGTTCATTAGGAACCTTCCATGTGTGCGCTATGTCTAGTGACTGAAAAGCGAGCACGCCTCCTCTGGTGTTGACACTGGTGATTACATTGTCTCTGGGGTTAATATACAGATGACAAATATCCAGCAGCATGCCGTTAACAAATCCAACCAAATTTGTAGGAAGAGAGGCATTTCACAGATTTTTTATATAGTTCATAGCTCTCAGCCCTCTCTAATAACCGTTGTCCAGAAAGACCTGAAGTACAGTTACTAGCACTGTCCATGAATAAGAATATAAGGGGACTTGATAGAGCGCCTTAATGCAAAAAGCCTTAGGCACTTTACAGACTAATAAACAAACAGAAAGGCGAATAGAAACAAAGAAGGAAACAAGAAAGACACGAAAGGAACAGAAAGACAGCCAAGGGGAGAAACACACAACAAAGACAGAACGAATGGATTAGTCAGACAGATAATGCTGGGTGAAGAGGAACGTTTTAAGACAAGACTTGAAAGTAGCCACAGACGGGGCCAGACGAATAGATTTTGGGAGAGCATTCCATAAGTGAGGAGCAGCAGAAGCAAACGAATGATCCCCATAGAACTTGGGGACGATCGTGTCCAGAATTTGAGCTGATGCTTAGATGCTGACCTTAAGCTTAGAAGGAACATGCAGCGGAACAAGCTCTGAGGATGGAATCAGGAGCTATACAGCTGCCAGCTTTGTAAGTGAGTAGGAAGAATTCTAAAAGCAATCTCTGACTATAGGGAGCCAGTGAAGCTGTAGAGCAGTGGAGGGATATGCACACAACGAGAAAACACAGAAGGAACAAGTCGAGCAGCAAGTTTTCCTCGATGAAGCTGGTAATGAGGTTGTCAGGGAGTCCAAACAACAAGAATTACAAGCATCCAGGCTAGATGTGGCAAAGGCATGGATCAGCATGGTGGTGGTCTTCTGATCGAAGTACTGACGATGATAACAACTGACCAAGATTGATATCACCAGCCTCATATGTAGGGCGAGTAGTATAGCAGCTCCCCACATAAGGTACATCATGCTACTCGATCATCGTGGACCATACAGTGGTCAAAAAGATGTCCCATGGACAATGGACAATTGTGTCCAAGTTTCAATGTTCTCTCGGAGGGATGGATGAAAGCAGAGTAGGGAAGTAAATTCAGCTTTGGAGAGCTCTTCTTGAACAAACTGGTTGACATTTACTCTGAAAGAGTCTTCCGACACGAAACTATATAGGCAAATGGCTGTACTTGGAATGGCTAGTTGCAGGTATCGATGAGAGTTAAAAGCCCTGAGCCCCCGCCTAATTCTAGCCGTGATGGATAGATGACCCGGCAGAGGCAGACCCACAAAAGCTCCAACCAGCAGAGCTTATTTGAGCTAAAAAATCATGTTCTGTTCAATATCCCACTGCAGTGAAGTTTGCTGATTGACAGTAGAGAACTCCGGAAATGGTAACAAATTCAGCAGAAGTCAAGTACCTACAGGTACTGTACAGTAAAATGACATTTACATGTGTATGTGGGCATACTCGTTGACTATAAATGGAAGCCCACAGGCTTCAAATTATGGCTGCACCAATGATGAATTATATGTGTGCTATTTGATACAACACACAGGACTGTACAACACAGAGAAGGATCTGATGATCTGAAGGCGGAAGGCTATATAAAATATGCATATTTTGTGTAACCAGAATATTCATGAAGCCTTCTGGCCTGATGACTGGCAAAGAGATTCTGGCTTCAAAAGTTCCACTATCCATAAGACTCTGTTGATACTACTGTAGACTGTCTATGTATTTACAATTAAGTTCAGGGAACAGTATGAAGGGATATTAAAGAAACAGAATATAGCGGAAGTTGTCAATAAGGGGATAAAGAGATGTCTGGCTTGGGTGTTGCAACTATAGATATATGTGGTTTGTTATGAGTAGATGAGGCTTGTGATGTGACCAGAAAAATGGGAGGAGTTAACTGGAATAATGAAATCATTGCGGTGACCAATAGTGGGCAAAAAAGCCTAAGATCATGCAGACATAAATGTTGCAACCTAGTAGAATGCTGAGAATTGTACTCTGGCACGAAACCACAGGCAGAGTGTGTGCGGGGGGTGGCTGGGCAGGAGAGTAGATGAGGATGGAGCCTGCCAAAGGCCTGAATAATTTTATCTAGTGTTTGTGTGGGAGCCGGAAACTTGAGGTGTTGGGATAATTATGACTCTCTAATTAAGGCACGAGTCTGTGAAGGGAAATCTCAATTAGCTTTGGAGTGAGCATCTTTGTATGGCTCGGGCCATCTAATTTGCATAATAGGCCCATGTTCTATGTGACAGATGAGTGATGACTGAACTTCCTGATGGATTACCACAGCCTACAGCTGTACCAGAACTAAAGTTTCTCCATATTCATCAAGCACATATCAGTAAAACAAGGGATTGGATTCGTTTGTGGTGAGTTTCAACAAATATGGTATCCGAATTACGTCCACTAATGCATAAACTCCTCAGGATTTTAGCATGTGGTATGTGCTATTATACAATCGTGAACAGAATTATTTTTTATTTCTCAAGGTTCGTCAGATTTCAACAAAAACTTTGGAACATGGTCTACTAATGTGTAGTTTCCTTAACCTGAAGAACATCGGTGGGTGTATGTGCAGCATTCGAAATAGCTGGTGGCACATCACGAAATGCTTTCCCCTCCCCAAAATGTGCAGATTGCTACACACTGGGACTTGGGCAGGCAGGTCAGTTGTACACGAAACTGAGATATCATACAGGTTTTCTACGATCCCTCCCACCCTCAGCCTACCCCAACAAAAGTCCGGCACTTTTTAGATTGCTGGTATGCGTACTACATTGATTCTGATGACAGAAAGATGCTCTGCTCACGGGTTATAGACTTCTCGCAGCAAACACAAGACTATATGGTTTCTAGTGCTAGCATAATAAAAATGAATATTTCCTGATGAATATATATACTGGGAAAGAATATTTATCTTACAATATTCATTATTAGACCGAAGTTGCAAAAAACCAATTGCTCCTTTAAAAAATCAAAACACTCAGAGGACGCCCAACCACTCTCCAATTGAATAATATTGGTGCCCAGAGATGAGCTTTCCACACGGCAGGATCGAATAACCCTGGCTTGCAAAACATCACTTGATGAACAGTCCAGGGGCATTTTGCTATCAACAAATTTGATTGATTGATTGAATTGACTGGTGGTTGATGGAGTGGTTAGAAGGAGGACTGGGCCACTTCACGAGTGCAAACATCAAAGCAACGTCATCAGCAGAAATCCATGTGTATTTTATGTAGTTGAACAACACCACAGAGGAGAGGGAATTCATAAACAGCTATGCACTTGAAGAGTGTCGATAATTGCTAGATGTACACAGTTGATACACCGGTTAGAAAGTATCAACAGAGAGGACGACAAAGCTAACTGCTGATGAAGTGGGCTTGATCATGAAGGGAGATGGAACAGAAAAGGACAGCTGGAGCTGAAGAAAATGGATCAAGTCTTGGCATGGCTGAGTCAGTTTAAAAACAGAATAGGGTAGCAGGCTGGAGTCGAGTCCTCTAAATCAGTACGAGTCATCAGTATCGGAGTCAGAGTCAGCGGCTTCCGAGTCCAAGTCCGAGTAACAGTGTCCGGGTCCGAGTCCCGAGTCCTGTACAAATTTGACCTTTACTGATTTACAAATTCAGGGCAAAACGTAACAACCGCTGTATTGTTGGCTATATACCGGGCAATGTTTCGAATGCAGCGGCTACTAATCGACAATATACTGACAAAACGAGAACTTTAAATAGAGTACTGGGCTGATCATTGACTGATGACAGGCATGTGTTTTTGGGCCACCTCCTTGTGCCGAATATAGAGGTTCAATGATTTCACTCTGATAGCTGAGAGTACGGGCAATAATGACTATACTTTGGGTGCAAGAATTGTCTTGTAGGCCTGGGATCCCTGGAGCTACAACACATTCCAAATAAAAATATACATTATTATTTTGAAACGTAAATTGTAAAATATCGATCGCCACGATCAACTAGCTTTGAAAAGCATTGAGAATGAACTCCTCTTCCACATTCATCTACTTTTCTGTTTATGGAAGCTTGCTTATAATTGAAACCCATTCCTTCCCCTCCCCGTTAGTCACTCTTTTAATCATAACATTTTCTATTCACTACGCCACTATTCGTTATATATGGCCTTGCCACATGATTAAATGAGCTGACGACACATATTGATCAAGAGTCATCGGAAAGTGTTACTGCAAATGTTCGCGGGGCCCGCAGAAGCAATTGCACCCCAATGAATTATAGAAAATCACCGCCATAATCGATTCCCATTGATTTACCATGTAGGCAGAAAAGTAGAATACTCCACTGGGGGGTCCCAGTTTACAATAACAGAATATGAGAAGCCACTGGCCTAGAAAGTATCCCACATATACATGGCAAAGGTGAGGTGAGAGTAGGCTATGAATATTCCCGAAAACAGTTTTTTCCGGTTGTGTTAATGTTCTTGTTATGTATCATTTATAAACAGAATAATAGTTGTAACGATCGGTTAGTAGGGCACATTCTTTTGATTCGTTGAAAAAAAAGGATGTATTTGTCCATGCTGATTGTAGTGCAAACCCGTTTTTTTCTCACTAGAAAAACTTTTTTGGCACAAAGTATTTTTCGTTAGCATGTATCTGCTATATCATAATTGATTAAGTGACTGTAAAACATGCACCAGCGTGTGAGAATGATGTAATTCCCCTTGATTAGACATCGGGCAGTCAGAAGTCATGGGATAAGTTTGGGCTACTTTTGGTAGAGCGTTGTGCAGTATTATTTGGATGCTTGTACGATCGTAAAATCAAGTTCTGTATTTGTAAAAAAAAGAAAGGACTCGGACCAGGACTCGGACCGAGTCCCGATCTTGGGTCGAGTCCGAGTCATGAACTTTGAGTCCGAGTCCAAGTCCCTGAAAAAAAAGGAATCGAGACCGGACAAGACCGGACTCGAGTCCTTCATGCACTGATGGGTATTTGAAATAACCAAGCTGAACACAATAACACAACATGTTTATTGTTTAAGCTTGTTTTTGTTTTGTTACAAGTATTCCAAATTCCAATAAGAATAACGGGTATAAAGAAATACAACCGAAACAATAAAACATGTTCAGAATCCAATAAGTTATGTGTGAAATTGCGTTAGGTACAAAATTTCATTATTCTCTGGTATGCTCTTGAATTTCCATCATATTCTTTTCAGTTAGGTTCTTCTTTGAATGAAAAAACTGAGGTTGTCAACTTCAGACTATGAAAAGAGAGAAAAAGACAGATGCCTGAAAAATAGGGAATGTGGCAGACAGTCCTGCTCAAACCAACCTCACTTAATAGGAACGTTCTTTGTTTTTGACTGAATCACTTAGGCAAGAGGCAAGTTAGAGAACCTGAGATCCTCTAAGACCAGACTTTTTAGACAAAATTTCAAACATTTCGACCACACATATATATTTATATGTATCATTCATTAACTTCATATTCAATATATATATATACCGGATTCATTCCGCTAAGCGCCCATCTCCCGTAAGCGCCCACCCAAACGTTTTTGCAAGTCTGTGAATATAAAGGCGTAGTTGCGGCGATAAGCCTGAAATTATTTTCCGTTTGCATGCAGCAGTAAGCACAGCCACTATTGCTCGATTCACTGCGAGTAACATACAGCCATACACCATAACAAACACGTGGTATGAAACCGAATCGCTCGAGCACTATAGCCATTGCCGCTCCGCGTAACGATGTTGTGGCCTGTGACTCGCGTAGACAGATAGACGGTACTCAATTCAATGAATTATTCGAGTGGTTCAACAATTACACTGGATACAACGATTGTATAAAAATAATAATTCAGCAAAAAAAATTGATTTTAGCACTTTCACTATCAAATGCCAGGCCGTGTCTCGCTTCGGTATCCATTGCCCAATCGAGGCAAATGGTTAGGTGGCATGCAGTATGTCCGTTATTACCATGAGGTGTTGCCCATTGAGTAGCTTGAGCGTGTTATATGTATAGCGCAGATGCACAAGCATATTAAACTATTTATGTTACGGCTGAATGAACGATGTTTCTGGGAGTTTATTTATCGGGAAGGGGGGGGGCGGGTAGGGAGGTGGAGGATTACACTGCTTGTGAAATAGCAAGACAGTGTTGCTTCAACATTCGATATTTGAAGGTGTTTACGTACAGTCTCAGTCCCGCAAAAATACACCCAAAACAAATTACAAATGCAGTGTAAAGTTATGCGCTCGTAAGCGCCCATCCTGAAACTTCGCAAGCGCCCTGGGTGCGCTTAGCGGAATGAAGACGGTATTCTATTCAAAATTCAACCCTAATGAAGATTTTTTGCAACTTGTATATAACTGGGTGATGAAAACATCTGTCAACTGGCAGTTCTGATATGGTCTTCAACGAATCAACGGATATACAAACCACAATCCTGAAGAAAAGTTGTTGATTCAGAAAAAGATGGTATCCTTTTGTGGATCCCAGTATTTTGATTCAGGTAATTGGGGATAGCCCAAAGTAGCTGTGATATTTTTTTAAACAAACTGTTGTTGAGTATTAATGCCGTGGTGGTCCTCAATTGCACAGGTTATGTTTGGACACGATGTTTTGATGACCTGCGGCCACCTACAAGAATGGCACTCTACTATACCAATTGTCTTCATGATTATTAGCACCTCTTGTTATACGTCTATAATTACACACTGTATGTGCCTAACAATCTTCTCGTATCCATTGTAGAAAATGTCTAAAACGGGGGGTTGTGTTAAGGTTAGCCCAAATTTCTCGTATTTTATTACAATTATACTGTCATGTAAACCAAAGAGCCCAGAAAGCTTAAAATAGTGATTTCTCATTTGTCGGATTAACATGTTAACAAGTTTTACAGACTCTGACCTCTCCTGGCTCTTGATAGCCTTTAACCTGACCCTAAAACATATGGTCATGTAAATAAATGGAGAACCCACATACCGAGTATGAGCTTGTTCCATGCCAATGGGGTTGAGTTATAATGATTGCAAGCTAAAATGCAGGCCACTCAAATCAACTGTCAAGTTTTTGCATTCGCCACAATGAGTCACACCATAAAATAAAAAAAAAAAAAAACAAACAAACAGAGTTAGATTTGTACCCTGATAAAAAAAAAAAAACCCCCAAAAAACAAAAAAGAAACCTCCATACACATTCAACTGAGAGGACTATTAAAGCATTTGGGTCTTAACTGATAATCACAATTGTAGACTTTGACATGATCCCAAATCAACAGATATCATGCACTGATTCATGGGGAGACACTCAAATACAGTATGAGATTGATCCATTCAGGGGGTTGAGTTAATGTGTTAGTTAAAGCTAAAAATTAGCCGAAATATCAATTTTTTCACAATTCCCCCAGTTGATCCAGCACTGTGGAGGACTCATTAAGCATACTGGAAAAGATTTCCAGACTTTGACCTTCGATGACATGTTACATGTTTTGGACCGACCCTGAAATCCACTAAGAATTCTTTTCTCTAGTCCCCCCAGTCCACACCAACAAAATAGAGCTCACGTTCTCCCCATAAGAAAGCTGCATTACCAAACATCATCTGATGGACCAAGCATTCTAGATTTATCCCAGTTAACAAGACCCAGGACTTTTACTTCTTTTGACCTTAGATGACCTGGACTATGATGACCATCCAGAAAATAGGGATCATGTTCGCATTGTGTTAGTTGGTGTTTCTGATGATGGGCGGAGTGTGTTGTGTGATTAGGACTTGCAAGGAGGGAAGGTGGACGGTGATATGTCGAGGTGTCAGTATCCTGTTCAAAGAAAGATCATCATCAATCGTCAAATGAACTAAATTTTTACAGGGTTGTCTTGGGAATTGAATCGCTGTTACAATAATATTGTCACATTTTCGTCGTAGGCGTTTCCTTCAATCTCCATTCTTGGAAAGGTAAAGTCCTTCGATTCCATTTTAGCTGCGGGAGGCAGCTCTACAAGTCATCATGTCTCACCTTCCGTTCGTTCGTTAATGCGTTCGTCCGTTCGTTCGTCCCTTCTGTTGTCACGTTCATTCAGAACTTCTAACCATCTGCGATCAGGTTGAAACTTGGTGGAGTGATGAAGCTTGCTACTGGCTAGCCTTAGCTACATGTATGTTCGATAGTGTTATTAGATCTTATTAAATCCAATTAATTACCCCATTTCCAACTTTATTTTGACCTTTCCTGCCGTCAGACAAGTTGGTTACAGTATCCTCATCTGCTGAGCAGTGTTTACCTTATCTATTCAGAAGGTCCAGTTCTGCAGAGAATAGTTGACAATAAAACTATGTCCAGGGGTGTGATTTGATCTTTCACGATCTCGCCCTAGGTACAGTAGACCCTGCCTCCAAAGATTTGGTTACATTACCTCTCGGTCCAAATCCTGAGTGGTGACCTAGAAAGGGGGCTTGCGCCCTCCCCCCCCCCTAAATATGTTTGTGGTAACTTGGGAGTGGTTAATATAACTATGAGTGTCAATGTCAGATATTCATTCTGTGGGAAGTGTGGTCCACTGTTCACTGCCACAGGCTTAGGAATGGGCACTGATAGCAATATTAGGCTAATGTGGTCGACATGTTCCAAGTCATTCCATGGTTAGACAGATGTAGTAGAGTCAGTTTGAATGTGAACAAACAATAAATGTGAAATGGCGAAACAAAAACAATTGCAGTGTATTGGCCACACGAGTTTGCTGTCCGCATGCTACCAAGACGTTCCGCTTGCACTTGTGTTACATGGCCTATATACATCATCTTTCTAACACCCTAGATGACCTGGGCAGCAATGTGGAATGGTTCCATCATGATCAATGGAGTACAGTAACTATAGCCATCACTGAATCATTGAAGGCAGGTAGGCAGAGGAGACAGAGATATTGTAGATGATGGGGTTGTCTTATTTACTCACTCATTGTTAAAATTAGCCTCTCGATTCTCAAATCCCCGGAAAAATATTAGGATGTTGACAATATCACAGTCCAATGGGCCTAATTGGACATCGGAGCCCCAATCATGAAGCCAGTGCCTGCCCAAATTCAGAAAGGAATTTAACAATCACGGACAGAGATACCACACTAACAGCTGAGCCAATGTTCCCCCTAATACCTCTACCTCTTCGTTGCCATCAGGCCCCGTCTTGGTGGTGTTCTTGCCGGAGCGCCCCATCCACTATCTTCTCTCCCAATGATCCTGTACAGAGAAATTGGGAGCATTCTAATTTTATTGATCTTAACTATTATTGGTTTCATTGAATGTTATTTATTTGCAGACTGGAAATGTTCAGTGAATCGTGGCATATTTGATCTGGTTGAAGTGTGTGGAGGAAGCAAGCAGTGGGTAGGCCAGTCACAATGGCTTGTATAGACAAGCACGTTGTGACACGGTCACCTAAGAGACACAACATGTGTTTGACAAATTTTGTTCAGCATTTCAATACAGGGATCTCACTTCAGACTCTCTATGAACAGACCAGAATGATGTGAGCTTATTCCATACCCTAACAACAAGTAGTAGATATACCAGCAATCAAACATTATTTGTGCACTTGTACTGTACTAGCAAACAATCGTAGCCAGAAACTAATCAGTCACTTTCATCAACCTGTGAAGACTTCAGGGAAATTGTCGAAGATAATGACAGGTTTAAACATGCTGAGTGGCAATTTATGAGAATCGGACTGATTTCTTCACTCTTCTCATGATAACCCTAGTTTAATGCAATATGATCTGACCATGGTCATTCTGATCAGCCAAACCAACCTATGGGGGTTCCGGTTCTCTTGATAAGAAAGCGAAACACTAAATTTCACGGTTTTCGACTTTGACACTGGGCCTCGATGCCAGACCTGACACCCAAACAATAGGGTTATGTACTATCATTGGGGAACCCACATACAGAGGATGAGCTTCATCCATTCAGGTGGGGTTGAGTTATCTGTTTAATTATACAGCTGGCGTACATTACACTGTGTGTGTGTGTGTTATGATACACACACAAACATACAGACACTGTCATGACTGCATGAATTCCTCTGACTTCATAAAGGGAATCAACAAGAGCACCCATGGGATGTAGCTCAAACTGCACAAATGAACCAAGACAATTCAAAATTATGTGTCATATGTTAGAGATCATGAAGTAAGATTGGCCTACTGTGCCCCTGTAACAACCGTTTGACCTTGATCTTCGTAGGCCACAGCGTCTGAGCAGTAATACACATTGCTACTTAGTCGGTCAGGCCAATCCATTGAAGAATAAACCAATTGAGAGAGAACAAGGCATGGTGATCTTTCCAGGGACTGTGTTTTGAGCAGGGCCATTGCCGGCCCGCCTCATTGCCCGGCTTTTAGGAGCAAAAAAGTGTCCTACTGGGGCCACAAATCGCCCGCTATATTTGTGATGTGCAATGTTTTGCCCGCCTATGTTGTGTGGCATGTATTGCCCATGCAAAAAAATATTTTTCATTACCCTAACTTCCATGAAATAAAAGCACCTAAAACATTGTTTGGTAGGAGAAAATTGTTAACGAAAAGGACATCGTGAGAAATCTGCGAATTAGTCGCGATACAGCGCGCTGTCCAATACTGATCGTCAGCCACCGAATATGCAATAGCCGACTGCTGAAGGTGCCGATGTTAGCGCTCATTCAGCCGAGATCGTCGGCTCCGCGTGACAGGGAAGAACCGCTGCGTACATCGTGACCATACACGTGGTGAGTCGATCTCTGCTGAACTTCGTCAGGATGATTTAAGGGGTCCAGGCTATGGCATGTCAGAAACCAGTTTTTACTGCAGTGTTTATGCTGTAGTAGCGAGTCTCTCACTGTCTCACGAACGTAGTGTGTTCAGTCGATCTAAAATTTACACGCGGGCTGCTCTACGAAGAAAGGCTATTTTGCCGATGCCGAGGTAAGCGGAGAAGACGTTTAATTTATATGTGGTGAAACTCATTTGAATGTGTAGGACTATATATTTGGATCATGAATTGTAGTCTTCTGTGGAAATCTTGTTGGATCTCTACATACACTGGGGTGGCCATTAAAAACATGCTGAACAGGGAAATAATTATTTCCATATGTTTCAGTTGAATGAGGCCAGTTTTTTTTTTTTTCGTTCGTTCAGATTCTTTCGTTTCAAAGGGTTGACAAGGAAGATTGTTGAAGGGAACACGTGCGTCACAGATCACGGAACCCATCGCGGAACGCGGGGATAAGATTCTCCTTGTTGAATAGGCTCCATTCTGTACCTGTTCGTATTTACCACAAATATAAACTACATCGTAGCTATTTTTAAAGCTATATATAAGAATGGGTATGAGTGGGCAAGCCGTTCATTTTGAGTTCCGACTCACGGTATGTGTTCCGACGATCTGAGCCGCCAAGAAGAAGGCTTGTTCACCACATGATATGAAGTTGTGTATACATGGGGGGAGCCAGGAATTTTTGAGGGAGGGGGTCTGATATGTGGGCACTTGAAAAATCCATGCACGGCGGGCGGGCAGGCAGGCGTTTTTGTCGAGTCACGCACCTCTTCTCACTATTAGTGTGTATATGCGCTATATAAGAACGATGTAGCCTACGATTATTAATATTGTTATATGTTAGTATGATTATTTATTATATTGTAAACTATTATGTGTTGTTGTCGTTGTTGTTGGTGTTGTTGTCGTCGTTGTCGTTGCGTTGTTGTCAAACACCAGACGCATACTAGTGTTTAAACATAAACACCGTGTTATTTTCTGAAAACCATGTTTCTGAATGTCCAAGATTACGGCCCACCATTAAAACTCCCAATTGACAAGTTTGGAGATTTAATTAGCAAGTACTTGACATATCATTTTTGGTTAAACATGTAGATATGGTTCAATAGGTGTCTGGCCGTTGAATATCGACACCAGCTGCCTAAAATCTCACCCTAGTGGTTGAAACAGTTATGAAGGTTTTTGGAACAGTATTTGACCAAATTGTCCTTAATCTCTTATCCGCTTCAAGCCGGTAAGATTGAGGGGAAACCTCGGGAGTGATTGCGAAATACCACGCGGACACGCGGGCGGGCGGAAGACATCGCTACATGACCAATTCTTTTTTAATTTTTTGTTGTTGAGGGCAAAACGCCCGCCCGCACGCCCGCCCGCCGCCCGCGTTGATGAAAAGGCTCCATTGGAAAATACCGATGAGCGATTTTAGACGCCCGGCCCGCCCGCCCTCGTGCATAGGGAAAGCTGGCTTTAGGACTGAATGTCAGCACGGTGCACTAAATTTGTAAGAGGAGATGAGAATTTGCAAATCACATGATGGCCTTGGGCCCACACTGGGCCTTGGAGAACCAATCCCTGGGCCACTTAAAGGTATGGCTATTAGACTACCATACGACTGAAATCAGGCATTGTGCAACAAAATTTGTTAGGAGATACAAGATTTTAGGGTATTCATATAATGGCCCTCGGGCCTGCTAAGTGGGTACTGACAGCCCAAAGTTCCGAACACCCCCGGTAGCCCTCTACCAAGGACCATTACAAGTAACCTGAAAAAAAACATATGAATTGTGTGGGGAGGAGACGCATTCAAGTACTATTGTGTGAAAATTTCAGGGGAACGGGCTCTGGGCCCGAGTGGGGCCTTAGACCAAAAATCCTGAAGACCCCGGGTACGGCTGTTAGACCATCATAATGACCGAACATCAGCACGTGCACAAAATTGTAAGAGTGAGAAATTTTAACATAATGGCCTAATCTACCCTTGAAGGGCTTTGACCTTGACCTTCACAAGGTCAAAAAACTTTGTGTCCAAGTTTGGTCGACGTCCATAACAGGCGGCAGGCGGGCAGGGGCGAGCAGGCGGCTTGGGGTGGTGGGGGGAGGGCGGGCAGGCGAGCAGGGGGCAGGCAGGAAGGCAGCTAGATAGATAAATAGATAGATAGATAGAGTGACATGCAGATGCCAATAGCTCAACCAGCATAGCTGTTTGGGCTAAAAATGGGGTTTTGTACCCCTCACAGGAAGTTGATCGGATAGTATTTGGACATATTGTGTTAGCAAGGTTTTCAGACTTTGCCCTATCTTGACCCCCATCCATCCATAGTGAGTAGAGTAGCGTGTTTAAGGGAGTGTCACATAACACACAGCAAACCACTGTCAGACGACAAGGATTCCTCGACTGTGTCAAGGAATTAAAAATGTATAGTGATGTAACATCACAAGATATGATTTTTTTTTTTAATATGAATTGCTCACATGTCAGCAAGTCCAGTAGACTGGGAAGACCCAGGCTACATGTTGCCCACATCTTGTGAAATATGTAGCAAATAGTATTCTGATAAAAATTGGTGGTACAGTCAATGTAAAAAGGACTGAATTCTTCAGATCACCTCAGGCTACTCACCACTCGCCTCCTTATCCTTTTCCTGTTTCGCTTCTGCTTCTGCATTGGCCTCTGTTTCTCCGAGGATCTGACCTCACTGTCGAGAGCGGTTAGTCCCTAGCGCAGCTCTCAGAATGGGATCATAGCAGGACCCCCTCTATGTTTACTGGATAGAAAGTAGCCAGGTCCACCTACTGTAAAACTATAGTTACGTACTGTCGAGTCCAAACATGCCATATCCATAAATAACATCTGATGTGCAGCAGTGAATCAGTTGTTTTTATGGTTCCTGATGAAACGTACAGGAGAAAGATTTCTCTCTAGAGGGAAATTACAATTATTTTAGAGGGGTATCTGACAGTAAATAATATTTTTCACCAGATGATTTATCATTCTCAACAAAGGCATTGATTGCAAGACATTTTGTGTATATATGTGCGCTCAGGAGTATCACAGGCCTCAGTGGTGTAAAGTGCAATTTCAAAATTTGCAAAATGCGACCTGAATGACTTCTGGTGACCTTACAGGGGCTTCTAACTTTCTGAAGACCAAATGGCACCAACACTTTCACGGTGAGTTTCTCATAACCACCATATTCTCTAAAGTACACTGGACACTAACGACAATCTATGTGCACCTGTCTGATATAACGCGACATGGAGGTGTCCCGGGATATAATGGTTCTGAGGGTTGTAGCCGCCGCCGCTGCCGTCACAGGCTCCGCCGCTGCCGGAACCTTTAGGCGTTAGGGCAACTCAATGACTCTAACATTTATCCGATGATCTGAAACTTGGTTCACATGGTCCGCTCCAGGTGAAATGCACAAAAAACTTGGTGGGGGGGACAAAAATGTCGCAACACGAGCACCAATGGTGCGGAGATCGAACCGCACAAATGTACCAGGAAGAATGTACAATTATAAATTGCGAAAATGTTCAAGATTCATTGAGGGCTAAGAAGGCAGTTGGCAAGCAAGGCCTATTGTGACTTTGACAATGATCTTATAGGCCAAACAGGGGTCTTAGCAGTAAGAACATTGTTACCACTTCAGTCAACATCCACGAAGAATACCCAATTGAGAGGAGAAAAAGGCCAATTTCACACAAGGGCCTATTGTGCCCACCCCAACCCTTTAAGACCTCTGACTTTGACCTGCAAAATCACAAAGCAATTGAAATCGGGTCAAGTTTGGTCAACATCCATGAAGAATGCGTCTTTCATCAAAGTACTGTTTAACTCACGACCACTATATGATGCTGTATCCAAAATCTGCAAACAAGCTGAAAAGAGCATCTCAACGGAAACATCATGAACCAGTCAAGAAAATCTAATGTACTTTGCAGGAGGAGATAATTGGAAATTTTATAACATACTGGATTATATGCCCTGACTTCACAAAGTGAAAATGTCTCATGGGTCAATTAACAATGTGTCCAGTTTTGGTCGACCTCCATCACAGAATGACGTTTGGGGGCCCAAAAGGCAATTGTGGACATACTGGATAGATAGCTAGATGGCTAGATAGGGCCAAGTGGGTCCTGGACTAAAATCCAATAGGTATGTCTATTCCATCAATATGGATAAGCATCAGCACGAGGAGAAAAAACATTTTGCGTGATGCAGTATGGGCCTTCGGGCCCCAAAAGTGGGAACCACGTCCAAAAATTCCTCAGAGCCCTGAAGGTTATAAGGCCATCACTATGACTGGACATCAACACTGACTTGGCATCAAAATGTAGAAGCATTTGCATGATCTACATGGTGGGCCATAGGGCCCCATGGGCCTTAGCCGATGTTCGCAAACACCCACGATGGACCACTATGGCACCATTAACCAAGGAGCATCACTTGTAACTTTAAAATAAAATCAATTAGTACTTGTGGAAGGAGATGCATTTCAATTAACAACGTGTGAAAAAAATTGCATGACGAGGCCCCCGCGGATCAAAAAATTCTGGAAAAACACCCCAAAAGTAGGACTGTTAGACCATCATTATGACCGATTCTCTACTGTGCACCAAAATTGTAGAGGAGAAGCATTTGCGTTAATTCCATGGTGGGCCTTGGGCCCACACTAGTCTTGGGCTGCATCCCTGGGCACCCTGAAAGTACGGCTATTAGGCCATAATTATGGGGGGACTGCACCTCAGCTGGTGCAGCTAGATTTGTAGGAGAATACAAGATTTAACAGTAATTATATAATGGCCCAAATGGGCCCTGGGTCCAAAAAGTCCTGAAAATTCCAGTGGCCCTCTACCCAAGGACCATTAACATGTAACTGTGAAGGCACATAATGAAGCTTGTAGGAGGAGATGCATTTCCAAGTACCAGTGTGGTGAAATTTCATAAATGGGCCTTGGGCCCAAGGGGGACCTTGGACCAAAAAATTCCTGAACACCGAAGGTGTGGCTGGATAGGCCATCATTATGACCGAACATCAGCCACGGTGCACTAAAAATGTGTAGGAGAAGTTAGCGTTTGCAGTTTTCACTTATTGGGCCCATTGTGCCCCTTTAATGCCATTCGACCTTGACCTTCAGGTGGTCAACGATGACCCATCAGTCACTAAACATGTGACCAAGTTGGTCGAGATTCATCAGAGCACAAACATTTTGTGGCCCAAAAGCAAAGTTTCACTGGATAGATAAGAGGATAGATAGATAGATAGGGGCTGGGCTCACATAGCTAAACCAGCATAGATGGTTTGAGCTAAAAAAACATGACGGTGATTTCAAGGTAACGGAGGTCTAATTTGGGTTTTTTCTTAACAAAATACGAGTTAGGCCCGATTCAACAGGACTGGTGGGTGGGGGGACAAAAGTTGGGTCCCCGAACAACATGACGTTGGTTTCAAGGGTCACAGAGGTCAAATTTCTGGTTCAGCCTTTTCTAACTTTGTCGGATTGAAATAACTGGTGGATGTAAATGTTGGTAGTCCAAAACAACATGAGCTTAGTCTCTGACAAAATGGAGGTCTTATGGGGTGTAAATGTAGAGTTCTTCCCAATGATTGCTCAAAAGCGGGGATCGTACACTGGGGCAGTTTACACTTTACCCGGCCCTACACTGTCTAGGATACAAAATAGAAGCTTTAAATGGAATGGTAGCTAACCATCAATTCAGTAGTTGAAAGACCGGTGATGTACAAGTTACCATACAATTGGCGAATGATAGCCATCTGGTTTCGAAGACTTATGCCAATTATGCAAAAAGAAATTTACAGTTCATGTCTCAAAGCATACTGAATAAATTGAAGTCTGTGCACCTCTCAGCCCAGTCGGAAGCAAAGAAGTAGTTCTACTGGGGGTTACATGTACGAATCATTTGCCATTATTTGATCAGTGCGTGTTTTGGCCGTCTATACGGGCATATACATTGCATGCGACAAGGGATTTTTTTGATCCAGAACCTAAAAATATGGACCCATTGCCAGTGCTAATCAATCTGTTATGTAAGAGTAGAACACATGGACTATTTAAAATGCGGAAAAGGACACTCTGATTTGCAGGAACTTTTTCACTTTAGCATCCCATATACCTGTACCATACCTAGCGTGAACACTGGGTCAGGACTAAGGTGCGGGAGATCGTCATCTGCGCACTCAAACTCAAAATCCAGACACAAAAATTATTCATATGTGGGAATGTCCGCACTTGTTTCCATAACAGGAATAGTAAATTTTGCACTCTCCTTGGAAACCCTGTAACAATCTATCAGTACTCAGGCCACAATGATGATTTACTCATAATAATCAGGGCTGGAATTAACGACGGCACGGCGGCCATGGCGTGGTGTTTTCAGGATGGCCGCAGTGCCCTAAAAAAAGCGACTATAGCTCACGGCCACGATGGCAGTCAGGACCAAAATTCCTTTGACGTCCTTGCTCTGCAAGTGGGTCTTCAACATTAGACTCTTTTCAAAGAGAAACATGGTTCGAGATTTCTGTTGCAATGATCCTAAATACATCTTAAAATTATCCTCATAAACACCTTGAAATTACGAGCAAAAATTTCGCAAAACGGCCGAAATTTACCGGTATAGGCCTCGATTTTTGCCTCTATGCAACAGTGTGTGTTAGGATAGCTCTTTTTTTCAAACATGTGTATCTAGGATTCAGGATCATAAATCACGAAAATACCACTTGTTTTCTGCCTAAATATCAAAAACAATGTGAGCAGAGTATGGGGAAGCTATATCCACCTCTGAAAATTATTGCGGCACAATTTCGGTGGATGTACTAAGTAGGCCTACTGTGGCAAAACGGGGGAGGGGGCTGCTTGGATGTATCTGTATGTCTAGTACAAACGAAACACCTGCGAGGTTGTTGTCATACTTCCGGCCATGGTGTAGCAGCAAGTCACGTTTCAAAATGAGCACTTACTAACTAAACTCAATGTCTATGTCACTTAGAGCCGACTTGAAGGATTTAACATCGGCGGCCTCCTGAATCTCACAGGGTAGCCTTTCCATTCAGGGATTGTCCTCGGGACAGATAAGTAGCAATCCTTATTGTGGCACTGGGGTCATCAGGTCTTTACTTAGTTCCAGTATGGGTATGAATAACCTCTTCTACCATGTGGGCACCAGATGATAAAACTGCATACCCCTTCGGAGTTTCCTTATGGGTCACCATCATATTTGTAGAAGCATTTGATGCATTAAGCGACATTTGCCAGTCCCTTTCCTATTGATTTGTGTAATGTCCCTCTCGAGTTGAAGACATCAGTATGGGACGTGATCTCACTCACGATGAGAGAACCCAACATTCCCGCAAGCGCTAGTCCGAGATGATATTGGGAAGGGTAATGTATGTATTATACCACGAAAGATGGGGGCCCAAAACAGTTCTTGATGGACTCCCTGATGTACTTTCCACTTCAAATGAGATGATGTCTCTCCCTGTCGGAAAATCTTGCTGTTGACAATTGGTGAGAAATGACTGAAATCCACTTTGAAGGCGGTGAATCCTGATACCTTCACTTTGAAGCTTGCGTACGAGACGTTGATGGGGCACAAACACTGTCAAACGCTTTTGTTGAAGTCCATAATGATCATTCAGCAGCCTACTCAATGCCATCCTGTTCAACTCAGTAGCCATTATTGCATGTGTTCATGAATTGTGCTTCCTGCAGGGATGAATTCAAGTTTCATTTTGATATTACTTCCCCATTCGTAGCAGCAATCGCTTGTTGGGCTTTGAGTAACAATGACACACCTCGTAGATCAAGAAATGGGAGTAGCCCCCAGCAAGGGAAATGTTAGGTAATGGTGGTAGGAAGCCGTAAGGGTCTCCTGTCAGTGTGGTGGCTTGCAAATTTTTTGGTATGGCGGGATATGGTTTATGCAGTGCGTTAGGATGGAGGACCCCCCTCCCCCAGAAATGCTTGCAGGTGGACTAAAATTATTTTGACCTTCATATGGCTTTTGCAATACCCTGTCCTGAGGCTTTTTTACATCAATTCACATTTTGGTATTTTGCCTTGGTGCCCTGCCCTATAAACGGAAATGTTTGGCCTTGGTGCCCTACCCAATGGCCTTGGTGCCCTCCAAAATTCCTAAATGACAAGCGCCAATGGCCGTGCCCTCCCTCAAACCTAATTTCCAGCCCTGTCATATCATTGTGTGTCGACATCGCAACACTTCCAGGACAGAGAGAAAACACTATTTTCCAAGCCCATACACCTGATGGTTCACTTTGACATGATTTGTAGAACTGGTGTCCGTATGTACACATTCGATGTAACCATGTGGGAATGGGACCAATTCCCGCTGTAAAATTACGTTTAAAATCGCGATCTAGAAACATATTTAAAAAATATCAATAAGTAAACAAGCAATGTAGTGCGTTATACTTGGTAACACATTTTTCACAAAATTGGATCATTTTATTCCGCAAGGTGTCTTCAGACAAATCACTTTGTCTGATTTCTGATATTGCTACGTGTGGTTCCCTTTACAAAATCATAGCAAGCTCACTTAGCTTAGGCACATCCTGCCGTTGTCTCCTTGTGGGAATTAGTTAAGCATCGAAAATTATCATTTTGTGTTTCTTATTTATTCACACAAAATACAATTTGCCTGTGAAGACATGCACTATGGCAGAAAATGTATGGCCGTGAGGATTCGCCCTTTCGGCGACCAAGTTTCCATGTCTTGGGATGGAAAGCAGAATGGTATGGGGGCATGGGTGATTTATCCCTCAGGTACCCACTCTCTATAGGAAGTGTAACTTGTGTAGGCACCTAGATATTTTGCAATGCGTCGTTTCGAGAGTCCAGAGTCAGGAGGACAACCTTTTTTGGGCGGGGATAGTAGAGTCGGTATCAGTGTCGCTTTGCGCATCAACAGGTCCCGGGTGGGTTTTCGAATTCCAGCGATCATCACCGGCGTTTTTCCAGAAGTGGCTGTATTTGCAGTTTGACTGGCGTGTTCCTGGTCGTAGGTTTCCTGTTTCCTGCTGTTGAGCAGTGAGGCTTGGTACATTTCGGGGGTTGATTTCGGGGGCACTTGCCATAGGTCTGGTCGGTCGAGGCTGTGAGCAGTCCGCTTCGAACATCCCTTTCTTCCGCTCTGCCAGGTTCTGAGCAAGTGGTCATGTCCTGGAGTTCACTGATCGTCCGTCGGATGGGGACGTGAAAATGAGGTCCCAGAGCAGGGATTGTGGTCTCTCCTGCCCTCGATAATCCATCTGAGCACTAGTCGAGAAGGAAGCACGGTTGTCGCCGGTGCTCATCCACGATCAAAAATTCGGTTAGGGTTCAACGATAGTCAAATTGGCTTCCTGAACCCGTAGCAATCAAACTCACATCAAATCAAATCAAATCAATCAACTTGGGCCAAGAGGGAGCCTGTTAACCCGGTGACAGCCCGATTTTCATAAGGGTTTTTTATTCGTAAGGTCGTGTTTGTCATAAGGCCTTTATTCATAAGGGCTTTTGTTCATAAGCCCCTTATTCTAATGGCCCGAAAATGTTTCTTTTATTCATAGGTCCCCGATATTCATAATCACCACAGAAGGCCTGATATTCATACTATTAAAAACAGTCCCTTATTCATAATGGTTAAAACGGTCCGTTATCATAATAGGAAAAAGGGTCGTTATTCATATCGGGGAAATTTCCGTTATTCATAATGGTGAAGAAAAAAGGTCCGTTTTATAATAGGAAAAAGGGTCCGTGATTCATAAAAGCAAAAGAAGTCCGTTATTAATAATGAAAGAAGGTCCGATATTCATAATGGTATAAAAAGGTTCAGATTGATCATATAGGAAAAAAGTCTATCATAATAGGGAAAAGGGTCCGGATATCATATAGGAAAAAGGGTCCGTATTCATAATAGGAAACACAAACAACTGGTGGGGATCTGACAGGACGCAAGTGGAGAAAAAGGTGCAGTTGAGGGTTCCATACTTGCCGGACCTCGGCATAGGTTAGAATCATCTGCTCGACAAGTATATCATTGAAAAAGAATAACACATCGGAAAACGGTCCTTTATCGCGTTATGAATAAGGACCCTTTCGATAGGAATACAGACCCTTTTCACTATTATGAATACCGGGCCTTTTCTGCGATTATGAATAAGGACCTTTTTGCCATTATGAATAACGGTCCCGTTTCGCTTTTACGAGTTCGGACCTTTCGCCATTATGAATATCGGACCTTTTTTATATATGAATATCGGACCTTTGTGCTATGTTTATGAAAGATAACAGACCCTTTGATAATATGAAAATTCGGGCCTTTGGTCATTATGATATCGGAATCTTGAACGAAGACCCCTTTTTTATTAGACTATCGGACCTTTTTGGTCATATGAAATAACGGAACCTTTTTCCGAAAAAATTTTTGCTCTGTTATGAATAACGGGCCTTATGAACAAGAGGCTCTTATGAAAATAAAAGGCTTATGAAATTCGGGCGGTCCCCGTAACCAATAGCAAACACATCAATTGTTAAAAACTGCAATTGAGGCAACGTTTGGCGGTATGCATGGACTGTAGCAAAGAACTGATCTATTTTCTGAGAACCCCCTCCACCTCCTTAAGATTTCAAAATCCACCTTTGAAAAAATGTGTGTCGTGGGGGAATCCCCCCCACACATTTCGAAACCTACGTAGGTAAACCCGGGCGTGAACACTTTCACATGCGCATTATATAGTATACATGTACATTATGCCTATATTTATATGATTGACTAATTTAGTGCCAGCAGCCACCCCACCACAATACTGTCTGACCTACAAACAGATCGCTGAGACATAGGGCATGGCTGGACGATATCTTCCGAGGAAGACCAACCTGGGGAAATATTTTTATGTTTCTTGATCATATTTTCCCTAATTTATCACAAGACTTAGACCATAAAAATAGGGAATCTTGTTTGCGAGCGCTGAATTTAAGCAGTCTATCAATCAATTCATGTCAAAGACAATGCTCACAGGGCTTTACAATGTGTACCACTGAAGTCAGAAGATTCTTGGCATTTATTACGTCATGTGGAGGCACTTTGTCAAATTACAGCTATTAATTAGTTTATTTTTTTTTTTCAAAATTTCTAGGGCCTACTTATTTTCATAATGTGAAGTGTGTCGAACTGTGAGTATTTATTTTCTGATACCGTATATACTCGAGTTGTTTCGCACATTGCCTATTCATACTCATACTCCTGGTGGGCTGCTTAGGTGTTAAAAATGGCGCTCATTCGAGTTAGAAAAATCATATTTTTCATCGGAATTCAGAAAAAAATATCAGTATTTGTTGGTGGCGATACACCCCCCCCAGTGAGTGAAAGGATCAAATAATTGTTCTGGCTTGCTCCATGACTGCTAACAAGTTCCCCTATGGAATTGATTTTTCGCAGTGCCTATATAGCCTAAAATAGTAAGAGGCACGGATTTTGTATATTCGAGGTCTGCCTCCGAAAAGTTGCCGAAGCATATTGATGTGGTGGGCTCATTTTCATCAACTCGGGGAATGGGGGGGGAACTTGCTCCTTCCCGAAAGCTGCGTTTTCCATGCGGGCGGGCCGGAGGCAAGCGAGCGTTTTTTGAAGACCTCGTTCCATTGCACTCGGGCGGCATTTTCTCGATTCACGCACCTCTTCTCACTATTAGTGTTTATATGCGCATCTAAGAACCGATGTAGCCTACTTTATTAATATTTGTTATTATTGTTATTATTATTGTTATCATGGTTATTATTATTGTTTGTTGTTGTCCTTGTCGTTGCCGTTGTTGTTGTTGTTTTGCCCGTTGTCCGCATTGTCGTGACGTTTGTTTTGTCAAACAAACACCGGACTCTCTAGTGGTTTAAACCTAAACACCGGTGTTCATCTTTCTGAAAACTCATTGTTCTGAATGTCAACGATTATCTCCCACCATAAATAAAACTTCACAATTGACAGGTTTTGGAGCATTTAATAGCAAATCCTTGACATAAAAGCGGTTTAAAACATGTAAATATGTGTTAAAAAGTGTCTCGCCCGTTGAATATAGACACATCTTATAAAATCTCATCCCTAGTGTTGAAACAGTTATGAATGTTGTTTGGGAACATATTTGAAACCTCAATTGGGCCTCTACTCTCCATTATCCGTTTTTCAAGCCTAAATTGCCAGGGAATCGCCGGGAATGTGATCCGAAATCCACGCGGACACGCGGTCAGGCGGAAAAAATCGCTACCAGACCGATTCGATGAAACTCCCGCCCGCCCGCCCGTCCGCGTGCATGGAAAACGGCTTCCATTGAAACTAACGATGAGCGATTTTAGACGCCCCTGACCTCGTGCATGGAAACCGGAATCTGCTTATGCATGTGTATGTGTGAACCTAATAAGAAATCCGTGGTGAATAAAATATCGTCAAATCCCGAAAAAGGGGGGGAAAAATGAAGACCCCCGCGAGGCGTGCATGGAAACGCGGCTTATGCATGTGGATTTATGCCATTCCCTCTTGAGGCACAAGATCAACCTCCTCACTGCTATAGTGATACTGCTGTCCAACCCTAATACTGATTTAATGACATTGATACCAACGTTAGTTTTTTGTAGTGTTAGTCTCGTACGTGTTATGTAGCCTAGGCCAAGCCTAGGCAGTCTAGCCAACTAGTTAGTAGTTATAAATGTGTGTCATCATTACATTGATCGACAACATACGAAGTACACAGCCACGACGCGCAACAGGAAAGGTGAAGACGGTTCGAGTTCGCTGGTCGATAATCTTGATTCCTGCAGTTTACTGCAAAAGCGAGACAAAGCAGATAAATACACTCTCACGCCATAATATTGTATCATAAGTGTTGAAAGAGAAATAGGGAAAATTTCAGGTATCCTTCGGTTAGCCTAGTATCAGCCTAAATCATCTCTTCCGCCTCAGACAAGCGATGAATTGAAGCGGTCGGACTAGCGAGGTCAAGACTGGACCTTGGAGCTAGCGCTATTCAGCTCAACCGGTACCCATACCTCAACTGATGTGGAACCCACGATTTCTTCTGTATTGACGGATAGTCTTCTATGAACCTGCATAGTTGGCGGGACAACTGCATGAATAGCGGACATTGCTTCTAGATCGAAGTAACCATATAGTAACAGAGGGATATGGTGCGATCCAGAGCCCTCTAAATAGACGGCTCAGGTGCGATCTGCAATAAGCGCCCTCCCATCAGAGAACCCACAACGTACATAACGTTCGCACGCAAAACGCACCAGTATATTTCTTCTTTCTTATGTATCGCCTAGGACAAGATGCCGACTTGCGCGCAGCCATAAACTTCATTTGAGATTTTAAGGGCCGGGGGATACAGTCTTCTCATGTTATACGGCTGCGCAGCTGGATCGAACATCCAAGGCCAGCACGAAATTTGGTATCCGGTTTTCGATCAGCTGACTGCGTAAGTTGTTGTTTAGTGTACTTGAAAACTGAAGGGAGGATATTACAATATGACCCCAAAGTCACTGAATATTTTGATGATTGATCTGATAGTATCGGGAAAGATCTCTGGAAACTTTCCGTATAATATGTCTATATGTTTTATAGAATCTTCAGGGCACCTACAACTCGATAAAAATACCGAAAAGTTGAACTTTTCGAGATAGTGAGCTAAAATGTACAGAATAGACAGGCAACATATTTCCCGAAAAAAAAATCGACGGCCTAAAATTGGAAACAGAGGGCAATCCCAAGAGCTGCGGATCTCATCGGCAAAAGTGGGACTAATCAGTTGTCTACATGCTGCATTTTCGCGAGGTACAAATAGACAAAATTCATCAAACTACCGTCTGGGAACCGCTGTTTCCCCATTTCATATTCATAGAAATTCGTTCAATGTACAGCATAAATGATGGGAAAACCTTGTTTGATACCCAGTGCCTTGTTATAAAATTTGGAATCGTTCAGTCTCCCCAATGTGTGAATATACTGAAAAAAACAGAACAGGTTTTCGAAAATTCCCAAATTTGGCAAAAAAAATCCCCCCCCCCTAAATCCACATTTTTGGTAATTTGGCCGGATTGCATAGGAGAGTTATAATTTGTGCCTTTTTACATTGCACAAAGGTGTGAAATCATTCAGCCCTCTCGAAATCAGCGAATATTTTCAAAAATAGTGAAAAATTCGTAAAAGTTAGCAAATTGCCCCCAATCATTTTTTGCCCTCTAAATCCCACAATTTTGATAGTTCCACCAATTCTGAGAACAAAGATGTGGTGTGTGATAGCAGTGTGCGCAAAATTGACTTGTTCAGCCATTCCAAAAAGGAGATATTTGCGGAAAAACATCAAATCTGACGGAACCGCCACGGCACACACACAAACACAACGCACGCACACACACGCACGCACACACACACCACACAAACGGACACTTTCGAAAGTGCACCTCATTCTGGATCACCCGGCACCCAGGGTTACCCCACCAATAGGTACCCTAGTGGACAGTACCGAACCACTAGTATGGTTACCATAGCAACGGTTGCTCTGGCAAAAGCAGCCGTAAATCTAGAGTGAAATGGCAAAGTGACTCCAGTGTCTCATCTGGCCCTTCGGGGACGATGGAAAAAAAAGGTACGAGAATTAGTTCAATTTAGTTAATATTTGACTCGAAGTTAATAATAGCTTAGAACCTATTGTAAATCGATTTCTTGGTAGCGTCAGGATTGGCCTTTATTCCCGGAAAAGAATACTGCTCGATTGCGCAATATTTTGCGGTCGTATTGGCCAGAGAAATCATAACTCGTGGTATTAAAGTGAATATACATTTCAATGGTGTTGATTAGTGGTGTTCCACTATTATGACCTCTGGACTTGCGTACAGGGGTCAACTAAAGTTCACGGTATCGGTATTGCGTTACTATCAGCTATTCATCCATGACCACCATTATTGGGGGGTAGGGTATTTACAAGAAGCAGCAACCAGCAAATCCCTAACACCGTTTGTCCTGCTCCAAACCCTGTGCTAAGCGTCAGGAGAAGGCAAAACAGGTACCATTTGCAGAGTCTTGGTATGACCCGACCGGGAATCGAACCCCGTATCCCGGAGGGAAGGCCGGACGCTCTAGTAACTGTGCCAACCACTCGGTCTAGGTGGGCTTCTCGGAAGTGCTCGCAGGAGAGTGGGACGTTTCGTCAACATCCGGAAGCCCTATAGCTCCTCTATCGCGTGAACCGATGGATGGGGAATGAGAGGTAGCCATCTAGGAGAGGTTGGAAACTCCGTCATGAAAGAGCAAGGGTATAATACTGTCAAACTTTCAAACTTCTCCAACGAGGTACGGAGAAGAATCCGAAGCCGTCTGCATTACACCACGGAACCCAATACAACTAGGTTGGAGGCTTCGAATGCAACCTCGGAAAACTGCGGAGGACCGTGAGTTCCAGATGTTACTTTTTTTATTCCTTTGCGAAGGCAGAAGGACTATACGCCATGTATTGGGTTGGTGTGTGAGTGTTGTGTATAATATGTGACGCTTCTTCTAGAACAATATTTGAGAAAGCAAGCATCAATAAGTTGACATTAGCCATGTTTGGTTACAGTTTAAAGAGGAAGACCATATTGTTTTGGACTCAGGTCTGAAGTTACCTAAGTTCAAAGTCTGACAAGCTGGTAATGTCGAGGTGGTGCAACGAACGGATGTGAGAGCTCTACTGGCATGAAGAGTTCGGTGTAGAGTGATGGCATTGTTGTTTCTGGGTCAGGTCCGAGGTAAGAGAGGTCAAAGTCTGGAAAGCTATTGTTGGCCTACTAAATTTGTGTAGCCCAATATCTGTTTTTGTTTTTCTTCAAAGTATTATTCGCTTTCTAAAGCTGTCGGTCAACAGATCTTAATTTCTTATAGATTACTAATAATATTGAAGGGAATAGAATAAATCACTAAAGGAGTATGTAGGTCAAACAAAATAATAACGGATTATCTAGGCTTACTTGAAATGCTAACACTCGAAGGGGCTCTGAACAATAGAGCGGTAATTTTAGGGGGTACGGCACTAACTTCCTCGCGCTGGAAGGACACCGCAAAGGAATCACTGAGCCCTTGTGTTCTTTCTTGTCCTAAATTTCTCCAGTATTACTGGAAACTAGTAGGTTCCAGTAGATTCATCCACGATCTCATTCAAAGCACGATGGAAAGAATAATACTATAATTACAGTAAGAGATTTTATCACTTGCATACACAAAGTGGCTCGCTTCGTTCCGCACACAGATTATGGTGCTCTTGAGGTTCCACGAACCATTCCCACACGTTACTAGGGTGATCGTGATTTTCGGTAGCGGCACCAATGAACAAGTCTTTGGAATTAATGGCCCATCAACATCCGGAATGCCAACTCCCTCGCTAATTTTGGGAAACTTTTGAAAATCGGCATCTGTTCGCATTTCAAATTCGTTAAGTCATTGTTGTTTATGTGTGTGTATTTCAAGTGTTTTACCTACTAGTTTTCTATTATTTTCCCAAACCCGTTTCACCACTGTATATTTCTAATTTTTCTATTTGTATCAACTTAAACAGTGTATTTTTTGTGGGGAGGGGGGGGGGGGGGTTCAAGCACGTTTTTTTTTTTTCTAGTGTGCTGGAAAGCGCCAAAGAGGCCGCCTTTTGATATTCGGCGCTATATAAAGTACGGTTTTTAATATTATTATCATTATGTACTGTGCAGGACGACAAGGCGTCTACTTCAGACTTGTGAGAACTAACTGAACCGCATATTAAACGATTATATGTTATATGATATTAATTATTATGGTTTTGGGCGTGGAGCCGCCGTCTCCGCCGGAAACTTAGGCGTTAGCGCTATAACTCTTTAACGCTTTACAGATGGATCTGAAAATCGGTACACATGTCCGCCCTAGTGACATTCGAATGAGTTCGGAAGGAGGGTATCACTGCATGGCTGCTCACTTTTTGTGGGTTTTAGAGAAAATACCGACTTCATCCGATTTACACGAATGTGGACCACAGAACGGTCTTGAACAACCAGGTCGGACATTTCAAAGTCAATGGAGGTCAAATGTGGATTCTCTAAACAGGTCCACAAAAGGCCGTTTTGCGGGGCGGGATGTACACGTGGCGGTGTTTTAACACCGCATGCACATGTCAGTTCGCAGTGTGACGTATGTAGTTAGTGCATATATCTCAGATCCATGGATCGGCACTAACCTCAGGAGAGGATTTTACTCGGGCAAATCAGCACTGGTCCTCTACGGTACTCTGATAATGTTGAAGTAGTGGGCTTGTTGACCTCACAGACATGACAGAGAACATGGGCAGTTTGACCCAGCTACGGGATTATCTTTGGTGGTAAAAATGGCTGCAAATAGGTCCACAAAAGGCCTCAGTATAGCCTACAACTGATCGTTCCCAATGGAATCAAGTTCAAAACATGACCCTGAAAAAAAATCCTCGTTACATAATTTTTTTCACACACCAAATAATGTTCCTTGTTAGTGCATATTGGACCCAATATCTTTCAGTCAGTGGCTTGGTTCTGGCCTGGCGCAGATTCTGGAGCCAACAAACCCTGCACAACAAGGAATCATGCGGCCACCCTCGCATCCACCCCCCTCCCCTTTTCACCTACATATACTGCATTAATCCTGGCGTGGAGAGGATGTACTATTTTCCCGGGCACTGGCTTAACACTTGAGCAACAGTTACCCCCTGGTTTTACCATACTTAGCATACGGGTATTAGGAACTGTTACAATCATGGAGTTATAACAATACTTACTCTGTAATTCATGGCTACAATGATATGAATTCAACAATGTCACGGCATGTCATTGGGCTGTGCCTGTCAACACCTGGTGCTAAACGGACCCTTTTTTGAATTGCAGTGTATGCATGGCAGCTCAAGAGACAGGGGCGAAGCGAAAGGTTGATAATCGAAACGTCCTCAAATGGCATCCGTGCATTTTCAGTAAAATTAGGCGGTCAGTGATACTCGACCCCGCTCACCACGTGCGCCCTTTCGATTTTTTAGGACGCCTAGAAATTCTGCCGCCGAATCCTAACACATGCCCGATGGTCCTGCAGCTCGTTGAGTATGAAGGCAGACCCGGCAAAAATATGACATTCAATGGTGGAGGGGGGGGGGGGATTGATCAAATTCTAGGCCTTTAGTACAAATTTGACAATCTTCTCACTTTTGGGTAGGATAGGCCTATCTCGAACCAGATTTTAACTTATCTGTGCACAAGGTGGGTAGTTTCCTGCTGTATACTCCAGCTATGCCGCCGCATGATTTCCCGCTAAAAACGATGTTAATTCATTGTTTGGTCTGGAAAATTCTTTCTTAATGTTTTAGCAAAATGGCTTGAAAAAATGTAGTATCTGGAATGAGGACAGAAACGGCAAAGAACTATCAAAACTCATGGAAAATAAAATGTCAACGCTAACGCCTTTATCCCCTTTTGCCGAATTGCCGACAGAATCGGTCAATCGTCAATTAATTACACGACGGCGAACGGGGCCGACGTGCCATTTTCTCAGTTTGCCGAACGCTGACATGGCGATTTAGATGAGAGCCCAAACAGTCAAATAGCGGTAATAAAGTCTGGCTCCGTTTTCTTTTCGATTCCACTTTCCCATCTCCTCTTCCCTTTCCTTACTTCCCTTTTCCTTTCCCTTCCCCTCTTTTTCCTCCTCTCCTGTTCTCCTCCTCTCTTCTTTTCCTCTTCATCCTCTGTCATGCGACAGCGACGAAATTATGGGGGGGGGGTGACACCCCACACCCCCCGCTCGCTACGGCCCTTGTCGAGAGAAGGGCAGATTCAAGGGCCCTTTGGTAGTTATCGATGACCAGGGAAACCACTTGTGTTTTCTTCCGGAAGGACGGGCAGTCCCTGCATGGGCCTGGGGTAATGATGACAACACCATGCCTATTGATCGTATACTTATGAAGGGAGGCCTTTCCCACTTGCTGCAGTATAAGTTCATGGTCCGCTAGGGGACTGTAGTAACTTTCGTTACAGCGGCCTAGTCAAAAAACTGTCTGTCTGTGCCACTGGATGCTTCTTTATGCAAACTGGAACCGTAAACTGACCGTCACACCACGTGCGAGAACAACAATGGACGGCAAACGTAAACCCTGTGCGTGTACCATATAGTTAACGACAGACGGCATTTTATGCCATTGGAACAGTAAATGAAAAGTTACGTTTACAAAACCGATTAGTGTCAAAACAGTAGTGAACGAATATGGTATTCTCAAAGGACTGGTGCGCTCGGTGAATTGCGGCAATGGCCACCGTGGACGAGTGCGGAACCGCAAATAAATTCTTGGAGCGGGATCACTGGAGCGACTTGCTGAGCATTCTGTAAGCAGGAAAGCGTGCAAGACAACACTCGACTATTTTCACAAGCTGTTCTGGTAAGTGTCAATCAAAACAACATATTTTCTTTCTAATCGGTGAATGGAAGGCAGGTGACCCCCCGCTACCTGGATTTTACAACAGTCCGTCTACTCACCCCCCACCCCAACAGGGGCTTGCGACTGGGCTACGTGGCGCACACATACCAAGTTCACAAGAGGTGTCACAAGAGGGTATTTCAAGCCTGATAGATCGATGGGGGTCGCCTAAGGGGACGCGCCCGGTTTGCAGGCGGTGAGCGGGCTCATAGACGCCCAATACATTACTAGTGTGGTGCTAGGTGCTTGGCTGACGGGGTTATGAGAATCGATTGCTAGTTATATTCATAGTACAGTAGCACAGTTTCCATTTAAGTAGCGTGAAAGAGTAACAAAGTTATTCTGGGTATACAATAAGCCTTCAGAATTCGCCGCTGGAGCTACTCAGTCCAGAGGCTATTACCGCAAGCCTGATGAATTTAACCTCTCTGCAGTGGCCTATACTGCGAGCGAGATTCTTTCACCGAGACATGCTAAAATTGCAACGAATCATGAGATGATTACTGCATGATTTTCCGGTTCAGATTTGTTTATCATTTTTTTTTCGCCAAGAGTCCTAGTTCGTTGTTATCGTATCCTCAGTTTGATTTGACAACCTGGGTAACTGGTAAGCCTACTTCCACTCACAGGGGACAGTACAGTTTAATGACGGAACTAACGGGACGAATTAGACTACCCACGCCGATATCAACCAAGATATGCATCAAGAATATCTCCGTGCTGGTGTGGGTTTCCAGAACAAGGTGAGGGCACAGGATCGTACTAATGCATTACCGGAGTGCCTAACAGCTGTACATTCTTGTATCGTGACTCGATCACCGAAGAGGGGTGCGACCGTGCCGAATATTAGTGGAATTTAGGCACTCCGTAAAATGTCTAATCGGTACGGTAAACACTGTAATAGGAGTAGTTAGGCACCAATTAGGCTGAAATCCAACTTGTGTCTTGCACATTATGCATTTAATGAATTTTTTCAAATTATGCATTTCTAATATCGTAAGATTTTGTGGGGAAAATAAGAAAGTAACTGACGACACTTCGTTGGATTTCTTGACAAAGTAGGGGACCTACTCGTCAATTACACTGTGTGATGGGCGGGAGCGCCCGCGTGGGTGGGTGTATGCGTGTGTGCGGAGACGCTTGTTTTGTTTACCAAGATAACTCAACCTGGACAGAAGGATGATCAGCTTGGGATGGGGTTCCCCGTAACGAGTACATATCCTATTCTTGTATCAGAGCAAAGGTCATCTGAAATCAACAGAGGTCAAGGTCGGGAAACCTTGTTAAAAACGATACTCGGCATTGGTCCGAGCAGGCTGAAATTTGGCATTAGAGCTCTTTATGGGGTACTAACCCCTTAGTTCGTGTAGACCGGTTTGGATCTTGTTTTGCTGTTTTGGTTCATTAATTGGCTGATTGAGTAATGGAAAAAAGGGGAAGGGAGGACAAAATCCTCATGAGCGACCATTGAAGCCAAAACAACCCAAAAAGAGAAGGAAAAGAATATGATATAAGTAAACGGAAGCCCATGATTTTTAGATCGACCTTGGGTCATTTCTTTGACAAATGAGGAAATCAATCATTTTTCTGCGGGATTTTGGCTTGTAATACGATAAATCGACCTCACCAGGATGGTCGAGGACATACCTGGGCATAGGGTTCCCCATACATGCCATACTGAGTACATCATCCCAGAGGTCTGGATTTCCTTCCGCGCGGGGGGGGGGGGGGGGTGTACATGGTTCTCATTGTCTTCCGTGAAGACGGTGCATGGGTCTCTTTTAAGTTCAAGGAGGGGGGGGGGAGAGGGATTGTGAAAGCTTGATGCTTATATGAAAAAAAAAAAAAAATACAGCTCGTTATCAAGACAACTTGGAACTCACCGGTTCATAAGTTCATGATCTCTATTGGGGCCTTGGGGTTCGATCGAAGGTCATTACAGGCCAGAGAAGTCAAAGTCTGAGAATCTTGTAAAAAAGATAAGTTCAGAATGCTGGTTTGATCAGGGTGAAATTAGTTGTATAGCATTCTTATGAGGAACTACATGAAACACAATTTGTGGTGGTGTAGACTATGCGTCATTTTCGGGCAAAATTGATATTCCAATCAATTGAGCTTGTTAACACAATAACCCGACCTCATCACATGAATGAAGCGCATTCCTGGTATTTCGGTTCTTTTGTTGATTACACGGGGGCCTTGCTCGTTTTGTGGTCAAGTCAAAGGTAAAGAGAGGTCAAAGTCCTATAACCTGGTTAACGCGATAAGACAAGAAAGCTTGTCCGATCAAAGTGGAACTTCGGTAAATTGAAAATTTTGCTAGAACACCAATGGTGCTGTAGCTCAAACCGCACAATGTACCAAGACGAATGCACAAGTATTCAAAGTTTCAAACGATGGCCTATTGTGCCCCTGTAACGACGAACTAGATCTTTCATATTCCCAAGATGTCTCTCAGCAGTCAAAAACATTGTTACTCAGTTTGGTCAACGTCCATCTATAAGACCAATCGAGAGAGGGAGAAAGGCAATTTAACCAGTGGCCTATGTGCCCCTGTAATAACCTTAGACCTTGACCTTCACAAAGGAGTCAAAGATGTCTTAAAGGTCGATGAACATTGGGTCCAAGTTTGGTGAACATTCATGAAATATTACTGTTTTGCTTCTTTCCCATCAGATGTTACCGTTCCAATTCTAACAGCAACTATTGATTGTTGGCATCCAAAAATATGCAAACAAGGTGACAAGAGCATCTCCGAAGAACATTGTGACATAGTATAAAAAAAAATCTAATGTACTTGCGGAGAATGCCGTGGAAGACCTTTGACCCCGACCTTCACAAGGCTAAACATGTCTCATGGGTTAATGAACATTGTATCATCAACGAAGAATGACTGTTTGGGGACCAAATGGCAATTTCACACCGTGGCGTATTTTCCCCTCTAGTCATTGACCATTATCACATGATCACTTCACATGGGTCAAAGACGTCTCGAAGGTCAATGAACATTGGGGTTCGACTGTTTGGGGGTCCGCAATGCTTCTTTTCAATTAGGGGTTAATCAATGGTCGAGCGTGTTTTATTCACTGGATAATGCACGACCGGGGTTAATTCAAGCGAGGCCATCCAGCGTTAGAATTAACCCCCCGTGGAGTGCATTATCATGTGGATAGAACACAATCGACCGGTGATTAACCCCGTTCATTCATACACCGCGAAATTTAGTTGGAATATTGCATCAAACGACTCTCGAATTCACCACTTTATGATAAAAAGGAACCCTGATGACATTGCAAAAAGAAAAAAAGAGTCTGCTCCAATGCGCCAATAAATTAACAACAACAATACGCGCGTCTCTCAAATCCATCTGGAAATATAAGCGCATAAAAAGCGCGTGGCTAAATGTCGACGCATACGCGTAAAAATATTTGTCTCAACCCAAACGCGTCCTCTGAGAGCAACGCGCATTACATCGCGCGTGAAACAGTCCATCACGCGTGTTATTTCAATCTACTTGCGTGAATGATACATACAAGTTCTATTCAAAACGTTTCTGATCTGTACGCTCGTGGCCCTCTGGTAATCGCGCCCAATATAAACATCTAGGCACAATGGATCCCTTCACCATAGCCAATAAGTGATAGCGCGTTCCATTTGATATGTTGCAAACATATGCGTGTGACACTAGCAACAATCAAAATTCATACACAACAGTTATTCGCTGTGCCGATCTACCGTGCATTAACACCGTGCATTAACACCGTGCATTAACGCCGGTTAATGCACGATCAGCTGACTTGTTTCAGCCAATCAGAGGGGAGGATATACGGCAAGTATGAATGAATTAGGGGTTAATCAATGGTCGAGAGTGTTTTATCCAGGGTAATGCACGACCGGGGGTTAATTCAAGCATCCAGCGTTAGAAATAACCCCCGGGGAGTGCATTATCATGTGGATAGAACACAATCGACCGGTGATTAACCCCGTTCATTCATAAACGCGAAATTTAGTTTAAATATTGCATCGAACGGCCATTGTTATCTCATCGGTCCCGAAGGGGGCCCCCCCCAGGGGGATGAGATGAATATTGTAGTCAACTTTGCCATTCACCTATTTACTGGTGCCGGGTGGCCCTGACAAAGGTGATATGGTAACCATAGTGGTGGTTAGGTACTATCCACTGAGGGGTACTCTATGGTGGGGTGCCCATGGGTGTCGGGTGGTCCAGCAATGAGGTGCACTCGCAAAGGTGTCCGTTTGTGTGGGTGCGTGGAGTGTGGCGTGTGGGTGGTATGCGTTTGGCGGTGTCCGTCAGATTTTTGATGGTTTTCGCTAATATCTCCACTTTCAGGTGGCCGAACATGGTCAAATTTCGATACTCCTAAATAGTCACCAAAACACACGTTTAGCCGCTCCAAATTGGAGATATTTCTTCAGAAACATGGAATTCAGGGGAGTCAAAATGGCCATTTGGGGGTAAACGAGTCATTTTTTGTTTGGTGCCCATTTCTCACTGTTGTTAAAGATGTTCGGTGATTACAAAATGATACCCGAACAATTTGAGTTCTCCTAACAAGCAGGAGTAACAAAATATGACCGTTTCCTTCAATTCAAGCGAAAATTGCAAAATAAATTCGAATTGGAAAGAAGCACACTATTTTTCGGTCAAATTGTGAAGTTTTTCTTTGGAAAATTTGGTGACTGGAATGACTGAATGGTTCATAAGTGAATTGTGATACACTGTAAGTCAGAAAATCCCCGAATACAGATTTCAACTTCACTTATATGAATTTAATTATGATATTGGAACTTGGGAGAGGAAAACTTCATTAGATACCCTCACTGGACTAGACTAGGCATGATTGAGTAAAGGGGAGGGGGGTGGCGGTAAGTGGGAGGGGTAGAGGCGAGAAGACAGTGATTATCCCATTGATCAGTTACCACGTCATTCAAATCAGAGCAAGACAAACCTGGAGCTGGAGATTCCTAGGCGGGTGTGTACATCAGCTATCAGGCCACGCCTGGTTCATGGCTTAATGCGGTACGAAATTGACAGTATTATAGTATACCCATGTGTAACTGGGTGTATGAGATTACTGTTAGACATGTAATTACTGGTAGGAATTAGGGGTAGGGTTAGTGAGGTTCAGGGGTTAGGTTCAGGTGTTGGTAACGATAAGATTTGGATCTGGAATCTGGCCCTAACCATTCCAACCTGAATAGAATAATTATCATTCAAACCCCTTTTGCTCACTCGAAGCCATTGATCCACACTAATAGAGGCTGAAATAGGTCATTTTGGTACCTAACTGGCCCATTTTCGAACTCTATATCATATGTTGAGCAGGAAATGGAACCAAACAGTGAAAGTCAATTGGTACATGGTACAAGCTCATAATTACATCATTCATACAATATAATCCCAGGTCAGCCTTGCTGGCCACATTTTTATCTCATCAGGCCGAATGGCCAATAGATATGTAGTCACTACTTTGCCATTTCACCGTATATTTACTGTTGTCGTTTGCCATAGCAACGTTGCTATGGTACCAAGTGGGTTGTTAGGTACTATCCACTGAGGGGTACCCTGTGGTGGGGTGCCCAATGGTGTGTCGGGTGGTCCACAATGAGGTGCACTCGCAAAGTGTTTGTTGAGGGTTCTGTTTTAGTGTGTTGGTACCGATAGATTTGGGATTCTTGAGCTTGGATTTTAAAACCCTAACCCCACCCTAACCCCCACCACTAATTCCTAACATCAATCTCATACATCCAGGTAAAATGGCTGTACATTATACAATCTTGCCAATTTAGCCTAGCCTTTCGCCTAATGTTACAAGCTACCCTGAGAATTTACCTCTTCCAGCAACAGTCATAATAGCCAAAGGCCCTGCTTAGGCTTTAACGAGTATACTATATAGCCCAGGCCTAGCCTAAGTACTTGAACTCCACAGTGAATGTTTTCCCCTAGTCAAAATACTGTATTGTGCCAAAAACAGTACTGAAGACCTACACTTCACAGACGGCCCTTTTTCTGAGCCCAGAGCAAATTATAACCAGGTAAGCTCACTCTCCGTTTTGAATCTACACCACCCAAACCATTTGAACAATTTCCATACGCAGCTGGAGTCTGACCAGTGATGTTTCGTACTGAGACTGCTTGATGAAGTTGCTTAAAGTTACGAAACTTTTATAACATGCAGTCACAGGATGAACTCTCACATCATAATAAGCAGGGGGTGGTTTTGGGTCGCAAATACATCAAAACTGCTGCCAATTATGTAATTGTATACAAATTGCACATACGAATATGTTCTCCCAAAAGGGCAGAATGGATCCGCGAAGGAGGCCCCTAAACCCCCAATTTGTCCAAAAACGAAAACATTATGGGTCTATTTTTTGAAGGGGAACACTGGGCGGATGTACATCAGTGGTTAAGGTGGTGTTCTGCTTCATGCAGGTTATTCCTCGAGAGAAGATGAAAAATGACATCACACTCCGGAGGTCAAATAAAGCTCCAAGAACGGATGGAAGAAGGGAAACGCAAGAAGATATAGTGGAAGCTTGCCCCCAAAATCCAGTAAAGTTGGGAATAAATTGATACTCTATACTCTATGTACGGGGAATCCTGCTTTGAATGACCTCTCATAAAGTTTGAGGTCACCTGACTCCGCCCACCCACCCACCCCACCCTTCCCCTCCCCTCCCCCACTCATCGTTGGCCCCTGGAACCCCAGGAAGAAATTGTAGCCTAATTATATTAAATATTGCAAAATATTTGGAGAATGACTGCTAAAGATTTTCGCTGTACCCATTCACTATCCCGAATGGTAATCTTCTCCCAGCCGATCTGTAAGTGGCGGATAACCTAGAAGACTTAAAGTTTAAACCTAACTAGTCCTGGAAGACTTGACCAAGAAGCTCACACCAGAATCTTGACTGTCTGCTTCCACTGCTTACTTTTATTGCACCAACTGTATGTTCAGACAGCTTCCCATGCGATTTCAGCAGTATAATTTTCTTAAGGTTCTGAACTCCTGAGCTGATTTTCATGGATGCCGATGAGATATGCAACTCCGGGGATTGCCCTCCTTGTACATGCGCGAATAAATTACCAACAACGATATGCGCGTCTCTCAAATCTATTTGGAATTATAGACGCGCACAAAGCGCGTGGCTGATAGTCTTTGAATACGCGTAAAATTATGTCTAAACCCGTACGCGTCCTCTGTGAGTAACGCGCATTTCACTGCGCTTGAACCTCCACGCATGCATCGTGCATGTTTTCTTGCTCTACTTCGGTGAATGAGCATGCTCGTTCTATTCGAAACGTTCAAATGCTACGCTCGATCGTGGCTCTGGTAGTTGCGTCCAATTCGTGACAATGCACATTGGTTCCCTATACCGTAGCCAATACGTGAGTAGCGCGTTCCATTTTTAAGGTTATAAACATATGCGTGTGACATTTACAACAATCAAAATTCATACACCAGTTAATCGCCCGTTCCGACATGAGCTATTCTATACCTGTAGAGGCAACGCGCCATATATTGTAGCACTTTTGAAAAATGTCCCCCATTCCCTGACTGACACGCGATCACCCTCGAGTGCGTTAAAGTGTCTGACCATCTACGGTATGACCTACTCTACCGGGACAATTGACGCGGAATTTCCCCTGGACACGGACTGACACGCGGATTACATTTTCGTTCGTTAAATTGTTTGATCAACTACGGTCTGTGTTACTCTTTCGGGGCCACTTTCGGTACGCTTCTGAAGACAATGGAAAACTGCGCGTACTGCCATTTTACACCACCGGCGGTCAGCCGCACATAGGCCGTTAAGCTTTGGATTACCGGGCCTAGGTTCCGATCTACTGTGATTAACACTGTGCATTAACGCCGGTTAATGCACGATCACAGACCTATTCACCCATCAGAGGGACGTTTTACAGCAGTATGAATGAAAACAGATGTTAGTGTTTAAACTTCAACGGCAACCTATGACGTTTGCTTCTAAAATCTGCGCACATCGGAATTGAGCACCCACCCAAGGAGCATTATGAACAGAGTTTGCAAAGCAGTTGCTAATGACACTTTATCGATGGAGATACACGTGAATGTTACACATACGCCTATTCATAGTACCCCCTTTAAAGGATTTGACTGTGACCTTCACATTGTCAAACATGTCCCCATGGTTTCCCGAACATTGTGTCCAAGTTTGGTGACATCCGTCACAGAATGACTGTTTTGAGGCCCAAAAGGACATAGTTGACACACTGGATAGAGTAGATGAAGCTAGAATGACATGCAATTCCCAATAACTTCGTTTCAACTACTATAGCTGGTTGAGCTGAAAATGTGCTGTATTGCCGAGTGTGACCTTGTAACCAAAAGTTCCTGAACACACCGACGGTACGGCTATTACACCTTCTGCATGATAGAACATCAGCACTGTGACAAAATTTGTAGGAGAAGCATTTCCGCTGATTGCACATGAATGAGCCTTCAGGCCCACACTGGTCCTCAAGTACATAATTTCCCTGAGAACCCCGAAGGTACGGCGGCTAGACCCGTCATTGATGACTGACCGCAGCAACTGACCTGTGCAATCGAAAGTTTAAGGACGAAGCATTCTGCATGATTTCACATGATATGCTCCCCGGCCCACATTGGGCCTCTGGTCAGAAGTTTGCAAACACCCCCGATGGACTATAGACCCAAGGAACATTACATGTAGAAGAAAAAAAAAACGAACATCAGTACGTTGCAAAATAATTTGTGGGAGGTACAGATTTTGCAGTATTTCTAGAAAGCAATTGAAGCTTGTGAGAGGGATGCTTCCCAGAAACAGTGGTGTGAAATTCATAAAATTGCCCTCGGGCCTAAGTGGGACCATCGGACCAAATTCCTGAACAACCAAAGGTACGGCTGTTCGAAAATCATTATGACTGAATGTCACCACTGTGCAACCAAAAATTCGTGAGAGAAGTATTTTGCGTATTGCACAGATTAGCTTCCAGGGCCAACCACTTGGCCTTAGGTCCTATATCCCGCGGCACCCTGAAGGTACGGCTGTAAGACCATCTTCCCACTACCGAATGTAGGCCCGGCAACAGAATTTATAAGATATACACGATTTTGCGGTATGTCATATAATGGGCCCTAGGGCCAAAACTGGAGGACCCCGATCCCAAACTTCCGAACACCCCCCTTTGCCCTCTATACAAGGACCATAATTTAACTTTTGAAGGAAACCATTGTGAAACCAAACGCTTGTGGGCAGGAGATGCATTTTCAATACATTGGTGTGCATTTTCACAAAATTGGCCCTCGGGCCCAGGTAGGACCTTGGACAAAATTCCTGAACACCCTGTTCGAACAGCATTATGACCGAACATCAGCACAGTGTACAACATTTGTAGGAGAAATTTTTAATTTTCACACATATCGCCCATATTGGCCTTTAATAACGTTTGACCTTCCTCCCAAGGTCAAACTGTCCATGGGTCAATGGACATTGTGTTCCCAGTTTGTGGTCGACATCCATCCCAGAATGACTGCGGGGGGGCGGGGGGGTAAAAAAGGAAATTGTTGACTTGATGCAATATCACTAATGTCATACTGCGTGTTCTGTATCGTCCACAAGAATTCTAAAGGCAGAACTAACATGTGCAGGCGGGTAAACCGCCGACGTGTATATCCCCGCACAATGGCCTACTTGTCCCCTCAAATCCGACAAAGTTACAAAAATCACGATAAAACTCCAAATTTGACCTCTGGTGACCTTGAAATCACCGTCAGGTTTTCGGAACCAACTTTTGACCCCACTGACCAAGTTCCATGTAAATCCTACTTACTCTGTCTTTTCGCGAGAACCAAACACAAATTTGACCTCCGGTGACCTTGAAATCACTGTCATGATTTTCGGGACCATGGTTTTCCCCACCCACCAAGTTTGTGTAAATCGGACTAACTCTGGTAAAGTTGTTGCCGAAACATGTTGGTGATTTTCAAGGTCACCAGAGGTCATTAAGTGGTGTTTATTTTTTTCCTTTTTCGGCGAAAATCCAAGTTGGCCGATTCCATGTAATAGGCTCAACCTTGAGTGAGTGACGATCCTTGATGTCCGTGTGATCTAGCCAATGTTCGGTCAGTTATTGATCACATATTGATTCTAGGACACCGCTTAACAATCATATGACTGATCAAGATTGAACAACCAGTCGGGTGGATGACGGTCCGGATCGAAGGCGCTCATACTTGAAATTGGACAGGACAGAGAAATTTACCGCTCGTGTATACGAGTGTTCATCAAATAACTAAAATATGAGTCACGTTTCGAAACGGACCGTCCGAAAACAATAGGTGTGTTTCCCCCGGCCCCGTTTTTAAGAGGGTGGGTCCATATCAATGCGGATGCATGTGCGATAGACTCGATGAATGCCACATTAACGTGAGCATGGTTAAACATGAATGGTCCTATACATGCTGTATTCGGTCTGCAGCGTTGGAGATCATGATTATTCCAAGTAAAGAACAAAACGAGCACCGCGTAGGCAATGTTACCACTTTTACCAATGCGGCGTTGATGCCGCATATCGCAAATGGATTCCATGAAATTCGGCTCATTATACAGTTTATTTGACTTCATTCGCTTCCATATCAACGTGAAGATCCGCTTTCTCTACATCCATACCCCTCATTCTCCACTTATGGAATTCTCCCTCTAGTCACCGCAGGAACTAACTATTCGAACCTTCTCATTGATTCTTTATTGCAGGACCACGACTGTACCTACCAAAAGAGGACGAACCGCCCATGCTGGCGTTACGACGGTACCCACCGTTGGACCATAGAGTTTGGGAAACGCGACATTGAAGACATCGTCGAGACCGTGAACGGTGTTCGGGCTTCAGTTGTTGATCTGAACTCTTCACATAATGGTAGCGAGGTCGCTCTCGTCCGGCCCCTTCGTCTATACACTGGCGGAGAGACGTACGCGACGGGAGTGATTAAGTCTTCCCAGAATTCGCATGATTCCGTACGACTTCATTGACCACATCCAGGTAGCGGAGACGCAGTCGTCGTATCAAGAGGAGACGATGAGATTCGTATGAGATAGTAATGCCCTCGCCGTGTGATTCCAACACACACAAAAAAAAGGATCGAACAGACCGATGAAGCATTCACAACTTCTGAACGAAGCCTCAAATTCAAATGAAACCGCTACCTTTGACTACTGTACCCGCAAGTCGGCGGAGAGTCGATTTGCAGAACGGTTGAGGATATCAGGTACGGGTTATGGATGCTGTCCCCGGATGTGTGCCTTGACTATCGTGCCCCGGTTTACAAATGTGCAGAGCATCGGTAGAGATCATACGGATTCGAAGGGGTGCTGCGAACTGCGATCCCAGTCAACAGAGAGGAAGAAATACAAGTGGCGGGGGCGATGGGTGTGATCGGGGATATCGACATGACCGTTAGATACCTTGATTGAAGGAGTGGAACAGCAGTACAGTAAGGCATGTGATGGGTATCTGTGGGATGACGCCTGTTAGATTAATTTCGTTTGGCCAAGTCGGCCGTAAGTTGCATGATGGATTTCGGAACATAAGAAGTCCTTTTTACTCTCGACACTCCATTCTCATTGATTGCAATTCGGATATGTTGTCCGGTATTGTGTATGAGGATAAATCAAGACAACAGTATAAGACTCACAGTATACGAAATATATGGAACCGATTGGTACACATGCACTTGAACAAAAACCTGGGCAAAACCGCCTTCGAAATGAGACCGAACTGAGAGCTACTTTTCCTTCTTCATTCCCCTACAAATCCGATTTCCCTCTTACCCGAGGACACTCTACCCCTCACCCTGTGCAACTCTAACTCTAATCGCCGACTCCACCAAACCTAATCCTGAGTCCTGATTCCCACCCTACTACAAAATAATGATTCACAACTCTGGTTGATTCTTGTTTAAATCATCAGGCTAGGGTTGGTCCCGCCCTGATTTTAAGCGATTGATTTTAGTTTAGAGTAGAATGAAAGCGTTAACCCAGTTAGATACTATAGCCCATCTGAGGTATATATATATGTTTTTTCTAACTAACATCACTCAAAAAATCAATTGAGAAAGAAGACCCGACATAGTGGTGGTCGACCGATATTAAACAATGGTTGACAACATTTTTATTCATAATTTATAAATACCACTGGCCCAGGATTATTTGAATGAAAGTTAGTGTGTGAAATTGAGTTATAACCTGTATAATTCTAGTACTAAACCCGGCTATAACGACACAAGTAGTCTTGAGAGAAATGAATTGGCAATCAACGGATCTTTTGGAAAGTTTTCACCGTGTGCAATATGCATACACTTACAGAATGTAGCGCATATAAAAAGTGTATCGTTTCTGTACCTTCTTTTGCTTGAATCGTTACGTAATCCATGACATACTAGGCCCTATCTTGATTGTCCGAAAGATCGATATTTAAGTTAGGCCTATTAATTTCCATCAACCCTTCCATTTGGGCATCAATTCTTTCGTCGTTCTTTCACGACACTATAAATTAAGACTGGTCCTGATTTACGCCGATTTCATTCGCGATGGTCCAGGGAAATTCTACTCTAACGTTAGTGTAGCCTTCCCCCCCCCCCCCCCCAAAAAAACCATCAACATAGGCTTAATTGTGAATATGAAGGAGAGCTTGAATCTCCGTCACAAACTGTCTCGCCTGGGAAACATGAAACTATCATGCTCTCGAGGTTTTTTCTCTCCGACAGAAAAATCAAAGAGCCATCTACTAGTCAAATAAATGCACTCGGTCCAAAACGGTAGAATAACCACAAGCAGTTTATGTACGCCCACAACAACATCGTCCTTAACACATTCGCAAAGCAACCCCCATTCGTCTCGACACGTTCATACATTGTGCACCCCTACTATTTTTCACGCAAGTTCCCATGTTCGATGGTCCTGTGAATTTAATACTTTTCCAAATAACTTGAGTTCCTCGTATTCTCCTCCGGGCCACAAGCATGGAGTCGATACCGGTATTCAAAATATAAATCCACTGCACTCAACGAGAACGACACGATCAAGGCCCATTTTTGTAGTGGCCTTCTTGACTGTACATTCGTAACTAGCCACTGTACCTATAAGTATACCTGGATATCCCCGCCGGACACCTGGGTCAAAAGCGGGCACTTCCTCGAACTTAACGTTCCTTAGCAACACGATAATTGAACAGTTTCGCGGAACTTATGCAGGTGGGAATTATATCCCGCGAATCGCCGATTATTTTGAGTACTTACACAACATGGCCGAATGAAGGATCTTTAACTCGCTTTTGACAGTGACCTTAACTTTAGAAGGTTGCTTCACTTCACGTATCGGAACTTGTGATGAGCCTGATAGTATGGAACTGCATATGGATCATCCATCATTACTACTGAATCATTGTGCCGTTTCCTATCCAGGTTCTTAGGATCGGATGTCAGCGACGTGACTGCCTGGGAAACTTGAAATCTTCTTGATCATTTTGGAAAGTCGATCTCCCGTGTACACACCCTACTTGACCCAGTGCTTTTCTTTTGGCATTTTGGAATCTTCAAAAATTCGAATTCTCTTAGTGTCCGTCACTGTCTGACCAGCACCTACACTGAGGGCTGGCAGTTGCCGAAAACCAAACTTACCTGGCCAATCTACATGTAACGGTAGAGCATGCCGTTGTCTATATCGCTTTGTTCTGTGTGAAATATTGTTTGGCCCAAACATTGCATGCATTTGTGTGTTACCTTGCTGCGTACTGCACAAAACGTTTCGTTAATCTGTTAATTGAGCAGGAGAATTGAATAATGATAAAATAACCATGTTCTTTCCCTGCTGTTATTTTTCACGCATTTTTCTCGAGAAATGATTGAATATTTATAATGGGAAAAAAAACAAATCCCTCGCTACCCCTCGGGTTTTCATTACCTCCTATTATGCGTCTACGGTTTCAAATTCGGGCAGCGAAGGCCCCGTATCTGTTCATTAATCCTAGATTGAATACTTTAGGGGGAACGGTTCACTCGTCTCCTTATATCCCAAAAACCGTCCAATCACGAATTATATCATAATCAGTGTAATTAATCGTCGTTATGAAATAGCAGTAAAATTGAAATATTTATATTCTGCAGAAATGCTTGGCCTCTATAGGCCTCGGGTTGTCACCCATCAATTCACAACAAAAAACGCTGGAGCATGGGCGTCAATCCATTCCGCCTGCGATACTATCTAATCGGAGCGCCTCCATTGGTTGGGGCGTAGCCTACCGAGTCGATGTTTGCTTTTTATAATGCCCCAGATCGCAGGAAAATGAACCTTGCCAAGCCTAATTGCAAAACATCTAAATGTGAAACTTTAGTGAAGGTTGAACGAGTTGGCCACCATTAACTACCTCTTATATGTTTGTGAAAAAAAATTCAGCAAGTTGGACTACAAACTTATAAGACCCAGAACCCCTGCAGGTTTACAATATACTCAAAGGTTGTGTTAAAAGTTTACAGATTGGCGAGTATATACGGTGTACCAATTGGGGCGAAAATGTCTGTGTACCGCCACAACTAGACAAGGAACTCGTGGGGTCAAGCCATCGGCACACGATTAATGAAGTCTTCATACAATCTGGGGTCACGCTGTCAACAGAAAGGCTATTAAAATAGAGCAAAGCTGTTAATGTTACTCCGACTATATGAATGCTTTCCGCCGACATGGCAGGCGGATTTGAGAGAATAAGAGGAATGTGTGTGGAGAGGGGGTAGTAGAACGATGGCGTAGGAACGAAATTTTGAGTGGGGGAGCTGAAGTTTGATGACGGATCTGGGTGAGGACGGCTAAAGGGGAGGGGTTTCCTCCACACCCTTGCAAAATTTGTGCATTTTCGGTGGCCATAGAGGCAATTTGGTACAATAGAGCACTCCAAAACACCTTACTTCATTCCAGAAATAATTTTCGCATTTTAATGTCCTTAGATGCGACTTGCTGCTCTGAATCTTGTGCCTTTCTCTGCCAAATCGAATCGAGGGCAGTAAGATTTTAAGTTAAGTCTAAATCTCACTTTTCAGAGGACCGCCTCAGCTTCCTCCCACTTTAGAAAATGTTGCAATTTCAGTGGCCTTAATGCAGTCTGATGCAATATGACCCTCCTAAACACTCACTTTGTTCCATAAATAATGTTGAATCTCCGTCCTTAGATGGACTTGACTATCAGGATCTCTGATTTTTTCTACTAATGTACTGGACTCCAGGGGCAGTAAGTAGACTTATTCTTTGTGAGTGGGTAATCGCCCTAACAGCGGACGCCAAACATAGGCATACGGGACAATTCCTATTTAGGGCCCGAATTTCTGAGGTGGGTCACCGGAAAAGGATGGTACCGCGCGGAAAATTTTTGCATGGTTTGTCGAGCATTTATTATAAATTTGGCCAGTCAGCCAGAGGATTCGAAGATTGTGCGGATAAGAGGGAGGCGGAGCTTTTTCCTCGTATGTCCACGCCTTCAGCTGACTAACCAGGACACTATTTGTATATTTTAGTCCCATGAAGCCTTATAAAATTGCACTAGCCTTGTAAAAAACATGTATTTGAGGGTTAATTTGCAGATTTTTCACAAGTTTCATTTCCGACATGTGGCGTGAATTCTAAGTCCTACCCTATCCTATAATCAAACAATAGACACCAATTGATTGTTCTACAATACCGGCAGCCAATCACAGGTGGTAGTGGTAAATATGGTGTAATTGATGAAAAAAGTATATATTGCGAAATTGTGCACATCAAAAATAAAAAAGGGGTTTTCACACTCGAGCTAGTGGGAGGGGGGGGGGGTGGATGGACGGCTGGAAGGACGCACCTAATCGATTCGGCGCATTGAATTGTTATGTGGGGTATAACTCTATTTCTCCAATTCGAAGATGTCGGTGTAAGGGAGTTAGACGTGAGTAAGAAGCTGTTCGGCGATGGAGTAGCAGGGATGTTAGTCGAGGGACCGTCTCGGTTTTGAATTATTCTCGGCTAACTGGTAGCGGTCTCGACTTTCAAGACGCGGACCGCATACTACAGGTTAGACTCAAGATGGAGGCTGATTCGCGGCTATCCGTCTCGATTACATCTGGGCGTCGGCTATAACTAAAAGTAAATCGTTCAAAGATAATGCACAAAAAAAAAATCGACCAAAACGGAAATTTTATGCGGTCAAGTACAGTGAATTGGAAGGAAGTCTGGGCCAGCAGCTCATCGAAGGAAGTCAATTTAGGCGTGTAAGTTGAGTCAATATGGCCCAGCGAGTTGTTGTGGCGAATCCTATGCAATTTCAGCTAGTGTAGTCTGGTTGTGAGGTGATCAGGCCTGTAAATAGTTTATAGCGTGGCCTATTCCTATTGTTCAGTACAAAACGAACATTAAATGAAGGATTGATTGCAGAAGTTTAAAAACGTGAATAAGGGCCATTGGATGCGAACCATTTTCGTAAAAAGTCTAAAAAGTCGAAACCTACTGGCGCGCCAAAAATTTGCCCAAAACTCGGGCATTCGATGGCAAATTGTACATTTTAGGACCTAATTGCCATCATCTGCTATTGCTTTTAATGCTTCAATCCCCCGCCTAAATGGAGATTCACACAAAACCCAGGGGGCAATGCCCGGCGACCTTCTTCCCTCATACGCCAAACATAGGGGGGGGTGGACAATTTGATATTGTTTTTCCCTCACCATCGAAATGTGCCCCCCTCCGAGGATTGAACGCCAATGGCCTTGAATGTATAACCAATCCTTCATAAGAAGACACGTACCGAACTTTTATTTAATAAGTATTAACAGTCATCCGTCCGTGAGCACGGTGATAATCTCCGTCTCTTCTCAACAAGGCCAGATGCTACAGAGGTAAGGGTGTAACCATTCCCAACATACTCCCGGGACCGCCATTTTTAGTCCCATCCGAAAGAAGATCATTGAATTCCAGGACCCGACCACTTTCACCGGACCTGGAGGAGTGGAAGTTCAAAGTTCAACGTGCCTGCTCACAGCCTACAGACGAGACTTATTGCTAATAGCACGAGCAACTCCCGGTACCCCTCCCTCGCAAATCCACTGGCAGTACAGCGGGGGCCAATGTAGGAAGACCTCAACCTCGCCCATCGCAACTGGCGTACAGCCACCCGGGGTAACACGTCTGTTCACAGGCGGCTGATCAGCTAACTAATCAATGGTTTCTACTAACGATTTATTCGAAATCCCGACAATCCCGACTTGAAGCCCTCACTTGGATTCACTCCAGTACTGGCGCAAAAATCTTGGAAAGAGTGTCGAGTAGCTTCCATGGCAGAACACACCACTTAACACGAGTTGAGTTCGCTCATTTCATTAGTATTTCGTCATTGTCAATAGCCAAGTAGGGCCCCCGAATCTTCCGTCCTGATCAGTCGATATTCGATGTCACTACCACAATACCAATTACAAAATACGTATAAAACAGACCTGGTGATTATAGGCGTGACTATAGAGCCGACCGCAATCGGCTGCCGTGATTCCCTGACATGTGATGACACTGTCAAAAGGACAGAATTTGACCTGTTTCATCATGTTTAGTTTCATCCAAAAGTGACACCATACCGTAGTCGTGTTTTGTCTTTATAGCCTTTTGTAACCTGACCATCTACGGTATGAACTACTCTACCAGGGACAAATTGAGTAGAATTTCCCCTGGACACTGACATGACACGCGGATTACATTTTCGGCGTTAAATTTTTTATCAACTACGGTCTGTGGTACTCTTTCGGGACATTTTCAGGTAGCGCGTCTGAAGACAATGGAAAAAACTGCGCGTACTGGCATTTTACACACCGGCGTCAGCCCAGCATAAGGCGTTAGCGTTGGATTAACCGGGCCTAGGTGTGTGATGCTGTTCCCACGTCTGACTTGAAGGTCATTCTGGGTGTTTCAATGCCTCCACGGTGTCAGTAGAGATGATAATGAGTCATGTCTGCCCGCATGAACCTGGTCGCCTGGCAATAGCAGTCTTAGGCTACTCGACTTTGCTGGAATTCGTGGCTTTGGAACTGCTGGTTCTTGTTCCAAAGATCGATGCGAGCCTAGACTCGGTACTCCAATGTTGTGTTTACTGGCAGGAGTCTCGACCATGTAAATAAGAGGTAAGATAGGTCATATAGGTTGGTATAAATCCTAACAGAACTTTTAATTAGAAAAAAAAACCGGCATCCAAACGTTCCTCTCCTGAAAACATAATTTCCATACATTTCAACTGGTTGGAATAAGGGTTGAGATTATAATACACTGATGAATAAATACGTAAGTTACAACTGTAGTGGATTTACCGGCACTACATAATCTTCCCTCTAACTATTTCAGCCACTACGCCGACAGTATGGCATATTCATTATATGATAATGTCCTTTTTGTCCAAGTCAGAGTTTTGATACGTGAAAGCTGTTTCGAGGCGGCCCACTGGTCACTTCTATCTCGTCAGTAAATTCAGTGGCAGTTCTTTATTTTTAACCAAGTGGAACTAAGAGCCCACTTTTCCCCTTCCCCCACACCAAGGGATCCGGTGCAGAGTTGTTTCGGTTTATATCAAGTATTTCCCTTATTAAGCATTGTAACATCTTCAATTTCCCTCGGACCATACAATAGGCGTAGGCCACTTCATGGTGTTGTTTGGTTAGGCTATAAGTCCTATCTCTTCAATAGTCCAGCTATATTCTTATTATTATTATTATTATAATTATTGTCAATTATTATTATTATTTGCAGGCGCGAACCGAGAGACTTGTCTGGGGGGGGGGGGGGGGGGGGGGTTGTGGTCGAACCCAAGGGGCAGTGCCCCTCAAAAAAGGGCCTCACCCACCCTATTGGCAAATACTACAATTTTGGCCTAGAAACACATGCTGCTGCATTATTTGCTAACTAAAACAGCTGCAAAACCTTCTTAAAACTGAACGCAAAAAAACAATCAGTTTTGAAATTTATGATCACTTGGTTCGACCCCCCCCCCCCCCCCCCGTGGGTACGCACTGTTTATCAGGTCGGTTTCCTTGCAGCTATGATCCTATCAGTGCGTATTTCGAAGTTGTACAACAGCTTGCCTTCATTTTGTCCCCAATACCGCATCCGGACGGTGTAGCCATGGCTGATATGCTACCACAATGTCGTAGTGCTCGTACTCTCAAGGAAGGCTGATGCTCACTGTTGTGTGAGTTACTCCCGGTGGACTAGCTCCTGCATCCCGCCACCAGCGGATTGACAGTTTCGTTTTCCACTGCCCGCAATACGGCATTGTTTGTCTGTTCTAATCCCTAGATTTTGCTTGTGGCGTTGTCGTGTTCGGCTTTGTCACTGGGCAGCTGTTATTCGAGCGCCTCAGACTCTATTTGACCCCAATGCGGTTGAGCCATCCGTATGCCCATCCGGACTGGTAATTTCCTCGCTTGGCCGGGGGTATTGGCCATTAGGCATTTCCTTCCACTTTTCTTCACACCGACGCTGCCACGATGTCTTCTATTCTTTCTCACTTGCGACCCCAGCCGCCTCGTTTTGTTGCCAGGCTGCGCCAGAAGGGGCTCTTCCTCAGTTTTACTACTGGGTAATTATCATTACTACTGGCATTCACATCCACAGTCTTAGCATTTCCATCTTCCAGTGTTGGTATTCCAAAGTTTCAGTTGTCCGTTTCATTTGATGACTCTGTCATTTGGAAATGATGTAGCTATTATGGTTGTTCTCTTCCTGCTTGTCCTAGTATGTCATGTTGGATTTTCTTGCTGTGGTGATCCTGTATGGTCTTACCTCGTGTTTTTCGAATTGTCGATTTCGGGAATGCGTCCGTTGTAGTGATTGCCTTTGGACTAGTTGTATTTATGTTGCTACGTTGTGTGTCACCAGATATTCTGGCCCTGCAGCGTCTGCAGCCCGATATCAAATGATTTACGTTTTTATTTTTTTTTAATTTAGTCTATATCATGATAAGAGTGGTCCTGTCAGACTCCTGGCTCTTGTGTGCTGGGAGAGAAGCTCAGTTTCTATCTCAGCCCCCACTGTCTAGGAAAACCACTGCAGGTCTTAGTTGGTTTTGACATCCTCACCGCGAAGATACTGATCGTGCATATGCTTGTTCTTTCATTCTCCTTCATACGCTGTGCTCGCTTCGATATCCATTCAAAAGGCAGTATCTTTCTTGGCCATCTTGATAGTTTTCGCCTTCCATGCTGTTCCTAGTGAACTCCTGCCTCGTTGCAGGTTTATGAATGGGACCGGCAAACATTCCCCTGTTCCGTATCGTCTGCTCTTCAGTATCTCCCACTCCCCCAATCAATAAGGAATTGTCATTAATGAAAGTGCACAGTCTCCGGGACTGAAAACAGGACGTAACAGTCTGTATGCTGCTCGCAATCAGCGCCCTGAGAGTCGGGATTGAATGACCATATTAGATACTGATAAAATGTAATGTCCCAACAAAAATTCGAGAAATTCGAAATGCCCAATGTAACCCTAATCAACCTGTCAACCACTTGAATCCCTTCCTAATCGATCGATGGGATCGCATCGAATTACCTCCGAGGAATTGATCGCACCCACGAGGCTGACACGATCGCCCGCTCGCCGCTGCCCCAGTGTTCGCAAATATTCGGAACGCTCCAGTGGCCTCAGCCATGAAAATTTAGCTATTGCTGCAGAATCTGCTCCATGGAATTGTCGCAGTAGTCGAATGCGGGGGACGCAAGATTGAAATTGACTCTTGTTGTGGAGTCTATGTGTTATTGTCAAGCGTGTACGAGGATTGTTCTTTTAATTCGTTTTTATGCTCCACTTGAGTCAACCCCCGAACCACCCCTTGGCGTATGAGGAGAGAATGGGTAGCGTATAGCGGCCCGCGGGGGTGACACGTATAGGAGCAGCGAGCTACCACTGAATTCGTCGTTCCCCTTTTGGACAATCAGCATCGTCGGTACTGCGTTGAAGGTCGTCCACAAAAGTGTAAGGAACGAGCACGTAGTTCGGTAAGGGCCCCCTGCTCGGGTCCCGATAGAATGTGGGGATAGTACTGGAATGGCGGGGCGAAGGCCCAGGTAAGCAATACGCGACGATAATTTCAGTGTCAGACAGAATGGTACGCACTCGATCACCGTTGTTAGTTTCAACGGACGCCTTCGAAAGTAGCGATTGCCAAACTCATGGGCAGAGGATGCATGTGCCCTAGTGTGAGATTGTTTCTCACGGCGTGTACAGTCGTGAAGCCGTGACAAAGAGTGCAAAAAATATTGTGTTATATACCACCAACCCCCTGACATTCACAGCGATTTTCGGTTTTTGTAGCAATCCTAGTTCCCATTAGAACTAAGCGTGAAAGCATACTTGGGGAGGAAGGGGCTGTTAATTGGCTCGCAAGACAATTTAGGAAATTATGCCTCTCAGGAAATGGCATTCCCAAGGCCTTGCAATTTTCCTTATGCTTTCAATTTGGGTGTGTTCTGGAAAATGACTACTGACTATTGAACCAACAATCGTAGCACATGTAATCTGTTTTCCATATGTACTGGTCCAATAGCTGTCTTCTTGACTGGAGAAGTAGCAGCATCCCGTTTAAGCTGCTCATCAGTGTTGGAAAAGGTGTTAGCAACGACGCCAACTATTGACCAATCCTTGGGGGTATAAGAAAAAATCATGGAATTTTGTAATCCACCTATCCGTGTGAGACTAGGATTCATAGATGCGGATGCGTATCCTCCAGTCGACACCTGAATAGCAATTCATGGGAGTACAAACATGACCGTTGCCTAAATGAGCCTGCATTGGGTTTGCAGAGATATAAATAAGTTCCATAGCAGCGAAAACTATCCAAATAAGATAGAACGAACATGAGAACACAAAGGTACCACACGTACCAATGCGGCCTAGATTAATTTCTTCTAGATTAATTCAATTAATATTTTCATCATAGAGCAATGCAGGTCCTTAGGCCTATTCATCTGTTGCTCAATTCTATCGTCCTTTTTTCTCATCAAACAGTTTAATCCCTCTGAATAAACATTCTCCCTCGCAAAACTGTGATTTTTACATCCATACCGCATATCACACCCGCATCTATGGAATCGTAGCCCTACTCTGATATATGATTCTGTTGTCCAGCTGTAGATTTAATATTGGAAACTTCTGAATTGTGGAACCGTTTCACTTCACTGGGTTTCTGAACATGGTGTTCACTCTTCACTTGGTATCATAACGGCGTCGGGCCTAAACTTGAGAAATGGAATTCAAATTTGAGAGATATATGTGGAATGACCTTCCACGGTACTATCGGGTGGAAAAATATACATGAGAAAGACGCCTTGTTCTGATTAGCTGCAAAACACTCGGAGAGGGCGAGTGAATAGGTATCTTGCGATGGTATTAAGTCGGCAGCCAAGCTGTCGCAGATATTATCCATAGAGTGACAAATTTCCCTTCTTTCTCATTCTGAACGTTTAAATCCGCGTCTTGAAAGCTGTTGAATGTTTGGATATAACCTTATATGGCCTGTAAAAGATGCGGTTGTGTACAATTGAGTGCTTCATCGCCCCAACTCTCATCATAGGATGCTGTGCAGTCGTTTTGGTTGACGTTTAAAATTGACATCTTGAAATGCTTAAAATTGCGACTAATATTTCTTTATAAATTGAAAGCTTTAGATTGAGGTTTCACAGAGAGTAGGCACTGAGCAGTTGAAATAAACTTGTGTTTTATGTTGGAACTGTGAAAAAAAAAGGTAAAATACCTAAATTACCATCAGTTAGCGCGAAAGATGATAAAGGTCGCGAATTGCTTTAAAGTTCGCAGAGAATTCTATAGAACAGCATATAGGCCTATGCATGGCGCCTTGCAATTGGGGGCTGAACGTTGCTTTCAGTCAGCCGCGGGTTTGAAGATGGGTACTTGTAATCACCTGTAGATCGTATACAGGAAGACCAACGTAGACTTCCATTTGGGGTGGAGAATCGTTGCCCGAATCTCCCTACACTCTAGTTACACTCTAGTAACACCTTGGTCAGATTGGAGAGACCCAAACCAAATGTTGGGTCAAAATATGACATGAAACATGTGGAATGTAACTCACTCTGGGTCGAATTTTGCCTCCAAATTTGGTGTAGTTCCCTGCTGTCCCAGGTCTTGGTTCTGAAAGGCCGTCATATGAGAGGCAAATATTCATGCTAACTGCGAGCCATACCTAGAAGTCCAAAACTCCCCAGACTTTGAAACAATAAGTACGTCCAAAAACTTGGCAACCTACGAAACAAGTATGGTGTGATAGTCCATCTAAAGGCAAGCCACCCCACCTCCCCCCCCCCTCCCCCCAAAAAAGATACTTGACCTAAAATTATGTTGTATAAATAATTATACCAGCGCGTCAATCGTCCGGTCTAGTTATGATCTCTTTGTGCCCCCTGCCGGATATTGTCCGAGGTTTGGTCGATTTACTTAAGATACGCCCATAGGAGTGAACCATCCAGCACTCGAGTCAATGAACAATTCATGATACATTCAATAACATTGATATTGATATTCACTATGACATGAATACACTTATATAGCGCTAAGTAAACGCAGATCTTGAGTGCTAAGAAGGGATCCCAGTGCATGGTGTCATGCGCTCCAGCGAAGCACTGACTCTTGTACACAGGCTATCTGGACCTTGAACATTAATAAATTTGATGGAAACACTTTGCCGCTGGGTCATATTTCGCCCGCCACTTTAAATTTCAAAATGACCGCTATTCAGCACTCATCCGAGTACAGGTCAGATTTTGGTGGTGAAATTCATATTTAGGTGGTCAACTGACCATGTTTCGCGTTAGTCCCGCACATGCCGCCATCTCGGATTATTCCAAGATAACGGCCATTGAGGACCTATTTTCATTGAACCGAGGTAAGTACGATAGTTAGGATCGAATTAGATGGCTAAGGTCACATACTGGTAGCCATCGAATTCGATAGACTATCCGAGCCTGGCCATTAGTTGTCGCTTAGAAACCACTTGATCGTCCTTTCGGAGCCGCCATGTTGGATTTCGAAATGGCTGCCATTCCAAAGACTTCTCCTCCTGACTGCCCGAACAGTGGTAACCAGGCTATAGGGCCAGGATTAGGGGTCAACGGAACAAATCGGCTATTTTCCCTTCCGGCCCCTGCATGGCCCTCATCTTGATTCAGTGTGGCGGACACAGAAGACCCATTTCCATCGAATCGGGGTCTTGAGGACGGGTGTAGAATGGAATTTAGGTAGCTGACACATCTATTGGTTAGCAACAAATTCAAGAGACCTTTCCAGGACAAGTCCTGCTGGACAGACTGTGAAGACACTATGAGAGGGGACTTTCAAGGCCGACTTTTCAATTCCGAAATGGCCGCCGTTCACTGAGATCGAATTTTCTAATAACCAGAAACAGGGTTGACAGACCGTACATACCTGCATAACGGTGTAAGAGCGGTTGAATGAAGTATTGAAAGTTGACAATTGAAATATAAATTGGGCAGTCTCGGTTCAGCACCTGTAGAGTGGATACTGTTGTGTGCATTAAATTAGTTCAAAAAACTAGAACAACTTCATAGAATGCCATCTCGTGAGCTATTTATTTTGTCGCCTGTATCTCCACCCTTCTGCCGCACCATCGAACTCCCGTACCTCTAATTTATAATCTCATTCATAGGCCTTTTTGCCTGCTATACTGCAATGCCCGCTCGTGACAACATATTCATGATGATCTCTCAAGGGTTTCGAGGATTTACGGGTATACAAAGTCACAGAAATGAGTCTATGCCTAAATCTATTATAATGTGTTCTTGGATAGCTCGTGATAGGAGTGTTGTATTGTATTAGTCTAATTCACTCTATGGTTTGTCCCAACAAGACGAATCTAGTCATCACAAAAAATTAGCACTCAATGTCACAAGGGTCAAAAGGTCAAAAGAGGGTCACAACGCCAAATGGGTCAAAGTCAGTCACACCAGATGTAGTGTGCCCAGACGAACAAAACTTTCCATAACGACATCCCTCTAAAATGTTCTGTTGGCAAGATATATGGGGATTGTCCTATGGTGACCTTAAATGACCTTGACCTTACACCAAAAACAATAGGTTCATCCTCACCATGCGTCGACCCACATACCTAATTTGAACTTTATACATGCTTGCGTTCGTTAGATATTGTGCTCACAAGCTTCTTGAACTTTGCCCTCTCGTGACTTGAATGACCTTGAACTGACACTAAAAAAGGGTCAAAAGTCGGTCAGCAGATGTAGTTTTCCCAGACGAACAAAACTTTCCATAACGACATCCCTCTAAAATGTTCCGTTGCCAAGATATATGGGGATTGTCCTATGGTGACCTTAAATGACCTTGACCTAACACCAAAAACAATGGGGGTCATCCTTCTATATTTTACCCCCACATACTCAATTAAACTTATCATGCTTGCGTTTCTTTAGATATCAGTGCTGACAAGGGGTGTCACACACACAGACGCACGCACACACACACCACACACACACACACACACAACACACACACAACGCAGGTGGGCGTGACTGCATAGATTCCTTTTGCCTTCGGCAAGGAATAAAAAAAAACGACTCGTTTACTTCAAACTATCTGGCAAAGTAATTACGACCTAAAGGTCGGCATCTGTGATCCACTCGCAACTCGGCAAAACAGTTTGTTGTAATTAGTTATGCATTGTCGCTACTCGCTTTCTCTTTTTCTATATGAATAAATCTAGCAATCACGTTTTCCTTTCTCTCAATCGTATCGCTTGATATTTAATTTTATCCGGGAAATGAAAATGACAGGAAATAGAGAAAAATACTTTTGCAATCGAAGGAATATTGACAGTTGGCATATGATACATGTATATGAATGTTTCCTGAAAATGAAAATGAAAGGACAGTTTTCTGCATCAATTCAATCCAATCAGGGATGCTTAAGATACGAACTTTTCAGTACGAGAACAACTGAAACACTGTATCATGCTCGTGGCATGTTGTTGTCCGATCTTCACTGTAAGAACATCATTGTAGAATTTACAGTATGATTACTGGCAACTCTGCTGCAAGTAATTTATTGTACATTTCACACGCGGTCGAAAGTCCCATAGCACGGATCGAGTTACCCACTATTTTGGGGTGGGCGAGGGTCAATTCTCCCCCCGAGAATTCGTGTTGGCGATTGGGAGGGAGGGGGGGGGGGGACGGACAAACCGAATACTATCTAAGCGAGCGCCACCACAGGTTGGCGCGGAGCGTACAAGAAAATTTTCCGTTTGACAGACCCCCTAGATTGCAGGGAACGGCACGTCCCGTGCCTTATGGGACAGGAAGCAGCAATTCCTAAAATTGATAAAAAAACAAAAATTATTCTGGGAAAGGTTCTTCCAAAACGTATCGCCTCAGGGGTCAATTTCAAGGTTCTGCGTTGGGTGTTGTGACTTTCTAAATACATGCAATTGAGGTTACGGTCATGAAAGGAGCATGGGAAATGGGCAATGGCACCCACACTACGTTTGGCGAAGCGCGAGATTTTGGCACGATCCAATTCGACCACACATGCCCCTGACTCCTCTCTGACCAATCACTTAGATAGACCTGTTTAGTTTTTACTCACAATTACGGCCTTCATTTTGATCTTATTTTCGGACTAGCGGCGGCATGGGAAGGACACTTCCAATTGGGGCCAACATTGGCCAAAGGATATAAAACAAAAGTAAAACCGCAACTGCGCGCGAAGCGCTCGCGAAAATGTTACACTTTCCCATCGAAACGTCAGACAATCTTTGAATTGAACGTATCTCCACCTGAGGGCTTGAATCTGTCATTGCACGAACTTGTGGCGTTCTCTGGCCGAAACTTCGATGGCTATTTTAAAGGATATCCATAAAGGCTATCCACCCGCACCGTGTGCCTTTCCCATATGTGCATCGTGCAGGCATCGAACTTTCAACAAGTGGTCGCACCCACATTGATTGCTGATTACTGTATTTTACATTTGCAAATAGACCATATATGCCCAAAAATTCACAGGTCCCGCCAGGTGGTAGACTTACCCCCGTCGCCTCAACCTCATTCCCTTCAAAAACAACGGAGTTGCACTTTTGAGCATTTCGAAAAATTCAGGCAATATTTGTACTTAGCCTTTTCTTCACTGAATTTTGAATCATGTCTTTTTGACAACGCAATTTGTGGCGTTTTCTGGCGCATTTCCGATGCCGCACCAGGTGCCCTCATACTGTCATAGTGATAGTAGATGCACCGTGCACAGCCACTCAATTTCAACAATCGTCGCCCCCATAAAAAAAAAGAAAACACAGATCCCGCAAGGTGATGGACTTACCTCAGTCGCCTCAACCTCCTTCACTTCAAAAACAACGGAGTTGCACTTTTGAGCATTTCGAAAAATTCAGGCAATATTTGTACTTAGCCTTTTCTTCACTTGAATTTTGAATCATGTCTTTTTGACAACGCAATTTGTGGCGTTTAAAAAAAATAAAAAATAAAAATCACAGATCCCGCCAGGTGGTGGACCTACCCTCACCCCCCCCCCCCCCCACCCGGCTTCAACTCAAGATAGCGATTTGTATGTTAGTTTGTTTGGTTATTTACTTAACTGGTCATCGACAACGTCCCATGAAGGAGAACACACCAAGCTGGTTAATCCGGTCTTATGCAAAACAATGGGATTGAAGGAGAACCCTCCTTCATTGAAATTTGAGAACAACCCGGAAGAATTAAGGATTTAGTTTTGTTCAGGAACATCATATGTCTGCACAAGGAACATTATGTCCGAGCACTATTGGAACATAAAACACCCGCGCGCGTAGCGCGCAAAAATTTCGAATATGGAGCCCATAATCATTAACTGATCATTTAGGTCATTATGCATTTGTTTAAGCCCGGTTGCTACTGGATATGTCAGAAACAGTGTCAGCAAAATTCAGTCGGGCTCAAATATTGGGGGGGACGAAGTGCATTGCGTCCCCCCCCCAACCGAAATATTGAGGGGGCCCGTCCCCCCCCCGTCCCCCCCCCCCCGTCCCCCCCCCCCCATAATCGCCGCCCATGCACATGGTCTTGTGAATAACCGCAGAGATGGGACCGTGTGCATTAGGTAATGTAACAGGCCTATAAGTTACAGTGTCGGAAAGTCATGAGCTTCGAGGGATGCCGCTATGGAAGTGTACGTTCGCTCAGATGGGTTATTAGTTGAGGTTTAGTAACTCTTATGTGCGATATTGCTGTCACGCCCTCTGGTGGTGTTCCTTCCATTTCGTTGCTACCCTGATTTCATTCAATTATTGCGGGAGATGCATACCTGAGTCATGCGGCAGGGGGAAGAGGGATCACATAGGCCATCCTCAAAATTAGTTAAATATCGCTGTTACGCCATGTTTATAATTCAAAATAAAAAGTATTGAGAATAATGGCGAATATACTATCAAGGAAACAACCATATAGTATTTGTGGAGGTAGTCTAACTTCTCTTAGAGCTTTTCTTTGCTCACCGGGATGGTAATGACCATGTCGCTTCAATGAATCCGGCCTACGTACCAAACGTGCCGTTTTCCTGGTACCGCTATGAATCCCAAGAGAAACGGGAACAACCCTTTAATAAACTTCATCTTGTTTTTGTTTTTCTATGGACAGTATACTTGATTACTTGCCGAGCAGAGGATCGACTCTATCAAGGCCCAGCAAGGTGCAGACCTGCATACTTCGCTTATTGTCAGCAGCGAATTCTTCACCAGGTACGCGGAATAGGCAATGCCTCTTTGGCGGTACCTTAACTGTGCGGTGGGGGTTATCACATGCAGACGGCAACTTGTAAATTGCCTACCCCTCGTTTGTCCCTGCTTCAACTCCCTTGTCTGAGCGCCCAGCGAGAAGCAACATGTTCCATTCTATTCGTGCTGCCGAAGGGGGGCAAAAGAGGAATCTATGCAGTCATGTATGTGTGTATGTGTGTGTGTGTGTGGTGGGGGTGTGTGTGTTTTTCTGTGCAATTTTGTAAAACACGATAAGTGGAAGACGCTAGGTCCGATTGATTTCATACTTGGGTGGTAGATAATCCATGATGAGTGGATGATCCCTATTGTTTGTGATGATGATCTCATTGATATAAATGGGCGCGGGGCCTAAATCGTAATTTGTGTGTGCTTGTGTTATGCTTCCTTGTGAATTTGATGCATCTCATTAATATTAGGCGCGGAGCCTAAATCGTAATTTGTGTGTGCTTGTGTTATGCTTCCTTGTGAACCCGATAAGTGGAAGACGCAAGATCCGATTGATTTCATACTTGGGTGGTAGATGGTCCCTATTGTTTTTGGTGCCGATCTCATTAATATTCCTGATGGAGCGGGGATTTACGCAAAATTTCTTCAACAAATGTGATGATATCTCCGCAATCGTAAGTTGAATTTTGATAAAACTTGACTGGGTGGTAGGCATAGTATATGAAAGCGTGGTAATACATCTCACATCTCATTGTAATTCATGAAGGGTGGGTCGGAACCTAATTTCATCGAAATTAGCTCGTAAACACGATAAGGGGAATCCGCCAGGTCCATTGATCGCAACTAAATGAATAATCTCCAATAGAGTAAATATCAGTTGAATCCTCACTAGGTATGTGTGTTCACCAAATAGCAAGGAATCACGTAGCCTTTTGGCTCTTGTTAAGTCTTTGGTATGACCCGACCGAAATCGAACCCCGGTCTCCCAGGCCGGAAGGCCGGCGCTCTAAACCAATTGTGCCAACCACTCGGTAAACTATTCCGATAGATAAAGGCGACTGACATGTCTTGATCTGGACTCACGCACTTATAACAACAGATCAGGAACAAGAATGGCTATGAAATCATACTTTGTATGGAAACCGCATCAATGATGGATCAATAATTTCACCCTTATTGCATCGTTGCCCAACCATTAACCCCAGTGATGGATCCGACAAGTTGACGGGCCTGCAATCAAGTAAACAGAAATAAATTGGAAGTAAACAGAAATACTATGCTGCCCAAGAAACATTCTGATGTTTCTAGAACTTTTTATGGTAGAAAACATGATTCACAATTCTTTAACTTAATGGCTCAAATTGACCCGCTAGTGGATTTTGACTTCAAATGTCTGAACACAGTGTTAACTACGTCCATGACAACACTTGACCACTATTATAGTAATTGAACTTAATCTGCAAGGGGGGGGGGTATGATTCCACATATTTTTTGCATAATAGCTGTACTTACTACGTCACGTTCTTATAACTACGTTCTTTCACTACACTGTATGCGCAGCCCGCTACGGCGTCCTCACCGTTAACCCTACATGTTCCCCATCAGCAGCGCACCAGGGTGGAGAGGATAAATACCTCGCCTGTGGGTATTACGTGGATTCGAACCCATAACTTCGGGATTACTAGTTGCCACACTCGTTAGTTTACCCTGGTAACGACTCGTTACCAGGGTGAACTACCGTACGACATTTTTGTGCGGTGTTTACCCTATTCCCCATTTTTTTCAGCTGCTATCCTGGAATAAGGGGAGCACACTATTGCACTAGTCCGAGGTCCACGGTTCACTACTCTTATCACGACTTTCTCGTTATAATATGTTTGTTACCTGTGTCCCGTGATTAAGGTGAAGTCACTGCTTTACACAAATCTAAAAAGCCGAGACAGACGAGGCGTATTGAGGTGGTCAAGAGAGAATCCAGTCTTCACCTCATTTAGGCGCCGCGAGATTATAGCAGGACCGTCACACGCCACCAGTGGCGTACCCACGGGGGGTCATAATCCCCCATGACTTATCATTGACCAATAAATTTTTAACACAAAAACTGTTTTTTTTTTTGCAGTTCAGTAGAGCTTTTACAGCTGTTATTTAGCAAATATTGCAGCAGCATTTGTCCCTAGGGGCCAATCATTGTACTTATTTGTCAATAGGGAGGATGAGGCAATTAATGAGGGCGCACTCCCTTGGGTTCCGACCTCAACCCCCCCCCCCCCCCCCCCCTCCCCAGACACATCTCTCGGTACGGGACGGACGCGCGCCCTGAACCCCTATCCATGACTTCCGAACTCCATATGCAAGTCCAAAACGTCTACTGAGACCAGGCTCTCACGAATTTTTTTGCATGACACCTAAAACGACTGCACAACTATTGATAAATGATTAGAGATTGCAAGTGCCGTCTCCTCTCGAACAGTGTCAAGAGACACAAGGCATGAGTGAACACCCAGAACCGCTAGGTTACGTCCCGTCCATTTTTGAGTAATAACTTCAACATGCAACTTCAAGCCTTCACGTCTGCGTGGGAGAGGCTCGGAGCGCCTAAGCACCGCTGGCGGTGGATTGAGTTTAGTGCTGTTCTAATACAGGAACTCGGCCACTGTACCACCAAATGTTTTCTAGTGTTTGTGCCTCCGTACCAGAGGAACTCTGGTTCCGCTCCAGTGGTTTTTTGTATTACTGACCACCCAAGTGTGCCAGGATGTAGGGATCCACTGAGTCTGGGACAGTTGTTCCTTCCAGTATTTTTTGCTTTCTATTTGCTTACATATATCGATGTTTATTATGCTGATTATTGATCTTTCTTCTTTTCCTACCCAGTCTCGCCGCTTGGCTAAGCGACAATCGTTGGACCGCAGAGAATGCGGCCATGTGGACAGGATTGTCAGCCGAGGCTACAGGAATCCCGCTGTGCATTATACAGGCGCTTGCGATTTCCTTCTTTTCCGTCATTTCTCCCGATGCCCTGTTGAGTCTGACCGCCATTTTGTGAGTCTAGTTTCTTTTCCTCCGTTACATTGCTGCTGTAGTTGTGTATGTAATGTGCTGGTCTGCACTGAGTGAGATATAAGCTATCATTCTTTTTCGCCTTATCGGTTCCATTTTCGGTGTCACAAACTTGCCTAATACCAGTAGAACCTCGGTCTCGGTAGGTTCTTTTCAGTAACAAAATAAATCTGTGCAGTCCTCGGAATGCCCTTGTATTTTATGTTACTCATCGTCATGGCCGCCTGCGTTTTACGACCATTATGCATCTGCAGGGTTTTGGCTGTCCATAGCTAGATTGAGGTAGTACAATGGTTCTACCTCGCCATTCCACTACGCTTGGTATTACGAGAGATAGCACGAGCCGTTCGACGGTTCAGTGTGTGAGTAGAGTTTGACGAGGAAACATCGTCCGCTGCTCCTCCTGAACAAGCTCAGCCCTGTGGATTTATAATCACAGTGCTCGGTTTTGTTAGGCTTAAGTTGATTTAAATGCAGTGCGTGTAATCCTCCGGTACTCTTAGTTATGAATTGGAGACCACGGTAGGCTTACACGGCTCTTGCACTGTGGTTGGTAATCTAGTGCTTCGTGCATCCCTGCCAGAATACCCCCCCCTGGCTGGGTTTATTGTTGGTACGCTTAGGACACGCGATTTGAGGCAGTGAGGTTCATTGCCTCAGTTTTGCCTAGAGTGAATTGTTACTGGTGCCGTGCGCCATGGTATCTGTTGTAGACTCACTCAAGTGATGTGCTGAGCACTCCGTTAGGTCGTACGTTAATCTAACCTATTCCTACCAATCACACAGTAATGCTATATTCACCTTGATATGTACTAGGGTGATTGCACAATTCTTGCCAATCACAGCGTGGACCGAAGTGAAAAACAAATGGGGTAGAATTGCTCCTATAAGTCTTTTCGAAGATATCAACTTTGTATTATACTCAAAAACCACTCATTTTGAGTAACTGCAAGCTTAAAAGAGTAGGCAGCGGAAATGTGACTATTATTTATATTTGGCAGGTACATTCCATCGCATTTTACTTCATGAGGTTGTCCCATTATCGTCTCATGTATATCCTGTCAGAGAGTGAGGCAAATAAGTCTGAAGCAAAGAAGATTGCGGCAAAAGAGTCAGGCAAAGAAGATTGGGGCAAAATCTTCCACTTGATGATTTTTTTCCTTCAAATGGCCACCATCTGAATTGATTTTTTTTCAAATTGTTCCTATGGGTACCAGGGAGCCAGGTAAGGTCATCTAGGGAAGCGTGGCCGTATTGATCGTGAATGAGCACCGTCGATAACTCGTTTTTCTTCTCGATGGTGCTCAGATGATTGGACCACTATGCCATTTCTTCCACGTAGATGGCCGTCATCCCACCATAGCCACAACTACGTGCCCATTTAAACTTTAGTTCATTAGTAAATTCCTAATGATTCTGGTGTCTAATGACACTAATGACATTCTAAGAGGAGCATGTTAGCCACTCTAATTTTGAGATTTTCCAATATATTGCAATTTTCGCGTGATGTGCAGTAGATCACTTCGAGGTATATATTGAATGCCAAGTTTAAAACATAAAGGTATTTTCTAGCAACATAGCTCACATGTTACAAGTTCCCTCCCACGACTCCAAACCCCTTCCCCTTCTATTGAAGCGCAAGTGGTTATGGTAGTGTAACTATGACTCGAAGAGACAGGTGGAACCGACCGAACCCAACACTCAGGTTTGGACGATCTTAGCTTGTTGCTATGATGAGTTATATCAGATTAGTTTTGAGGTGTTCCGGGAATTTATGCCGTCACAGGAGGAAGGCTGATTGTATAGACTTCTACCGGCATTTGGCTGCCACTTTTGGTCCTCGATAACACGAAGACTACAGATATTCACATAGTTTATAATGAAATTTTATTTCGTTGCTACACTACCGGGACCGAATAAGATAGCGCCGCGCTTCCGTCAATCAGTGCGCTTTTGCTTCTCGGACTGGACGGACGTGGTTTAAATTATTCTTCAATATCTGTGCCGAGGATCAATCGGCATTGAGATGAATTGTAACGCCAGATGATTGCTACTACGACACTACTGGAAGGCCTCAAGTACACGAGGGCAGTAGTCAACTTCGAACAGATTGGACATACCCAAATAAAAATCCTCAACAGGGTGGAGGAAATCTCAGCGCCCACGATTTTAGAGAAATAAACAAAACACACTGATGAGACTAGACGCAACAAAGGATATCCGATTGACGTCCAAAGCATAAGATCTAGTCTTCGTTTAAGCGTGGAATAGGTGAAACTAGTAAAACAGTGTTCATGACGGGGTGATACCCCCATACCGAAACGGAAAACCGGCGGACGGAACGCCCTTGTTCCATCAGTGACCAGATCGGAATCTATTACCGAGTGAAAACGTAATTGCTTTTGAATTAGTTCATCTTTATAGGATCTTCATAAGATGTAATTCAGCGGAATTTGATTGTCACGCAAACTATCTATTCTCTGCAACATTGAGTGATGATAGAGGGCTGAATGGTTGCTAGAAATCTCAACTCGCCGTGGTTCTGGAAACCTCCCCAACGTGGAATAGGAGGCAGATTCCGTCATCAGTTGGCTGTGTTATGCATTGGTTAACAGTCTACCACTCCTGCAATCAGAAACAGTTGACGACTACGAGCTCTGAACCTCCTTCATACCGCACAATACTCATGGAGATATGTTGGCGCATTGGCATTGCTCTTATGTGTAAACTTCATGCAGGATAAAAGTGAAACAAGATCGGAAACAGGACGTGGAGTAAGACACATACAACATAATTCTATGAGACTGGCGAGCCTTCTTGTGGAACAGCGACAACTGACCAGGTAGCCCATATGCCTCCCATGAACATGATTTTATGATATTATCAGCAACCGTCCTATAAACATGGGTGGAATGGCCCTGCAGCCAGGACGACGCATATGCGCGAGTATTCGTGCATGCCAGGCAAGTTGTTGAGGCGGGATGCAAAAAACGTCATCGTCAGAGATATGACTCGAATGTTGTGGGTATTGTGAACAGTGCAATGCCTTCACTTCAGGAATCGACCTTCAGCCTCTCTGGATCGCATTTGGTCAATGTTGAAAGGTGAATTCCTGGATGACTTACTTCCTTCTACCACAAAGGAGGAGAGGATAAATGTCTTCCATACGTACATAATCGACTGCGATGTTGATTCAGCATTCTATGGAAAACTGTCAACAATCACACAGCAAGTATCCACCAACAGTACTCCACAGCGACTTGGAAATCCTAGAAGACTTCGTCGTCGTTTTTTGACAAGTCGAGTACTATAAATGGCAGTGATTGCACAAGACTAGACATTTTCGCTCGGGGGCAAAGATCAGAAGAAAGCGTCAACTCCAGCAAGCCCCGGTGTTTTTGTTGGAGGTGGCTGTACCCAAAAAAGATCTGACAACCCAGCTTTTCATCAGGTTTGCTTTCCATTTTGCCCGTCAATTTCATTGCATTTTCTGTTCTTTATGAGAATACTTTCTGTTCTTTTACATTGAAATATTTGCTTCACCTCTCTCAGTTTTTGATGTGTGTTTGGAATCTGTAGTAGTTTTCGTTCTAGTGCTTTCGCTTGTAGTTTTTCTTTGCATGTGCCGATCTTTCCCGATCTATTACCACTGTACAGGAGTTTCCATCCTAAGCTGTTCGTGAGTGTTTCAGTGCGTACTGTGTCTGTGGTTCAGAGTTCAGCAAAAGCTAGTCCAACCTTTATTTTCTGGTACTAAGCGCGATTCCGAGAGGCAGATTGCTACTGCAAGATAATTCTCGTTCGTTTTACTTTCATGCCAGGGGGAAGCAGAAGTCAAGGACAGCATTAGTCTATTGTTAGTTCCTGATTCAGGTAATACAACAGCGATAGTCAGGAGATGGCTAGTTTTTCCAAATAACTATGTTTCGTTGGTATTCACTCAGGAGATCTCGTGGTTGGTTTGCCTCATAATAGTATCATTAATATGGTATGTTCGCCTGATGTAATAAAGGAGAAACTGCGGAGGCTCGAAAGTGGTAAAGTTTCTGGTCCAGACGGAGTTCACTCTCATTGAGATCTTTTGCCGACCGGTTGTCCTTTTCATATTTTCACTAAAACCTTGCAAGAAGGTCTTGTTCCGGATGATTGGAGGAGAGCAAAAACAATTCTCAAGAAAGGCAATCAGTCTCTTCCTTGCAATTACAGGCCAGTGAGTCTTACTAGTGTTGTCTGCAAGATCATACCATCGATTGTTTCAATGAGCATAGTCTAATTCGGGGTTCTCAGCATGGTTTTAGGGAGAATCGTTCGTATTTGACTGATCTCTTAGAAGATGTTACTAGTGCAGTTACCAACGGGCCAAAAAAAAAAAACAAGGGGGGGGGGTTTTGTTTGATATAATTTTTCCTAGACTTGAAACTTTCAACAAGGTTCCTCATGAGCGTCTCTTGCTCAAACTGAGTAGTTTTGGCATTAAGGGGAATGTCCTCGAGTGAATTCGTCAGTGGCTTCTTAATAGGGAACAATGTGTTGTCATTAATGGGCGTTCGTCTCTTTGGCAATTGCCAAAAGGTCACTAGGATTGGTTCTTGGCCAGTTACTTTTTCTGGCATATATTGACGATCCTGATGATTCGGTGCATTCCAGAGTTAAAAAGTTGTATCGGGAGGCTGATTCGGACGAAGATGTTGCAATTGTTCAAGGGGCTCTTAATATAATCTCCGAATGGTCTTCTGATTGGCAAATGTTTTTCAATGCCGATAATACAAAGTTATACTTGTTGCTTCCTTCAAGTTGAATGGCCAAATTATTCATCAGGTGAATTCAGAAAGCTTCTAAGCTTCTAGCTTCTCGAGGTTACTTTTTAGTCTTCTTTGAACCCTCTAAGCAGTGTGCTGAAGCTGCGTGCGAGAAAGGTAATTGTATTCCTTCTTGGCTTGAATTAGAAGTCCCTTCAGTTTCCTTGATAAAGATATTGTTGTCAGGCTGCTTAGCACCTGGTGGAGACCTCAACTGGATTCATGATTCTTACTTCTTCGAAAGATGAGTCAGTAATTGGAACGTTCCCAAAGGGGTGCCTAACTAAACTCTGGATTAATGCCCCGTCCTTTAGTGGATTCACCCACGAGGAACGATTAATAAGGCGTCTCGGTCTAACTTCGATGAAGCTGAGACGCTACGATTTGATTTGATTCATGTTTTCAGAATTGTTAATGGATCCCTTCGTTTCACTTTTCATTTGAGTTTTCTAATGCTAGCACCAATAGGGTTATTGGCTCAAACTTCGTGGCAAAAGCTGTAGACTGGACATTCATAAATATTACTTCTCACAGAGGGTATTTATGAGGGAATAGCCTTCTGAAGATGGTTGTTCTGTCTAAGAGTGTAAATGCGTTAAAGAACAGTCTTGATTCATTTTTCAAGAACTTTGGGCGAATTCTTTAGGCATCTGGGTATTCTCGCTTTTGGGATGTTGTGGCTCACGGGTCTTTTATGCGGATTTTGTCCTTCCTGACCCTTTTTGACTAACTAAACTGAACTACTTGCAGCTGTTATGGGCGAGTCCTTGGTCTTGGATTCCTGGTTCTGCTGTCGGGCAGTGGAAACTTCTGGGGATTGTTTTGGGGAACTCGCAATATGTTTCGTCAGTCGATCCTAAGCAGTTACGTCGGACACAAATCACCCGCTCCTCCAGGTTCCAAGAAGCTGGTTATATCCCGATTCACCCTCTCGTCCATCAAATGGGGACGTAACATAACCTTCCCGTGAGCTGGATGGGTCTTGTTCCACACCTACATCGATATCATCTGAGCACTTGTCGGGACAAGAAGGAAAGTTGTTGCGGTTGCTCATCCACGATCACACGACCAGTGTTTAATGATGTGCCTAATGTGGCTTCCTGAAACCGAACCCTAGCTAGAGCTGCCCTTCTTAAGCTTGTCAAACGTGCATCCCACCAATCAAATTTCGTGTGGGACCAGTCATTGCTTCGTCAACCAGAATCGTGCCCGAGTCCTGCCGGCCGATGAGATAAACTAAGAACAATAACCAGTAGAAGCTCTGGTGGACCAATCCGTCTCCTAGAGCCTCAGCCGAGGTCATGTACGCAACACCTTACTAAAAATGTCACGATCGTTGTCTTACTGTGTGTGTCTTTTTTGTCAACCGAACGGTAGGCCAAATTACTGACCCCTAGCTATGCCACGGCCATGTTATTGATTATGAATGTAATGCCAAATACAATTGACTTGATTTACACAGTAAGTTTTCTTGCCAGGTTGGTTATTCCCCCCATCCGGGCCCCTGCTCGATATTTTGACCGAATCGCCGCCCACTGGCCTCTATAACATGGACGCAGTAACTATGACGATTAACGAATTTTGGAGACGTATCCGATGTATTCATGAACCAACTTCGGAATGCAGAACAGCACCCCAGGTTCCTTCGAGACCCAATGCCAGTTAAGGCACACCATCAGAGCGTTTCCTGATTGGCTGTTCGTATGATATGAATTGAATGTGCTCACTGTTAGGGTTGGGCGTTAATCTGGGGATTAGAGGAAGCGCTATCCAATAGGGAAAGTTCTCGTTCATACTTATCGGCACTTTTAACGTCTTTTGAGCTGTATGACAACTTCACACATCCTGATCTGATGGTTGACTCCGACGGTTCTCGAGTGCCAATTTGTGAACAAATATTCAAAATTGGGGGAAACGTTTGCGAGAACATTCTCTGGAGCGTGATAACGACCTTTAGATGATACCAAAAACAGAATAGGTGAAATTAGTTCAATGTTCGGAGTTCCGGACAACGAATCGAAGCTGTTGTGAGTTTGAATCCCATGGACCGGTTGATCTTCCAGTGTGCTTTCGTGAAGGTACTTGCACAAGGTACAAACATGCGTGGCTTTGCGCAACCATTGCTTGTTCATAATAGTTATTGGTAAAAGTACAACTAGTGCATACAATTTTTTCAACTTCTTCGAAGAATTATCGAAAACGTTACGTTCCATATGGTCGGTGTTATATCTCCTGAGCGATATAACCCTTTAAACCTTACAGCTTAATTGGTTTACTAAACACACACTCGTCTACTTTTATAGATGGATTCAGGTACAATTTATTCGGTTTATGGTTAATACGTGAGATACCTACATTGCTCGACAGAATGCGCCATGTATACTAGCCCTGAACTGCTGTATACAACTAGTGGTATATTCTGTCACAGCATTTCACCCAGACCTGCGTTGTTGCTCTCTTGTATAGTGATAACATACATATCCAAGACTAGCTGTCAGGACAGACAAACGACACAGTGTCAACGTTTGCCATTAGCAACATGTTTTTAAGGACACGATCACAACCCGGAGAAGGTCTTTCAATGCGTATGTAGTATACATTATATTTTCCTTGCTCGAAATTACAATGAATTGCTGAATGTGAGGAGTGTGGTTTTGAGGAGAGAAAAAATCCTGTGCATGATCAGAAGCCCTTCACAGGTGTTACTCCTGATCAATCATTGGCAACCAGGTCATTAGTTGCCTGTCCCACCGGCAATGAAGATAATGCACAAATCTTTTGGTGTTTTACATCATCATGTCTTTGAGGGGAATGGGGCATATGGAGCTTACCCACTATTCCATCTTTGGCACGTGGTTATCATTCATCATAGCAATGACACTCGAGGAACCGTTTCTTGTCTACGCACTGATGGGGAACGCCCCAGGCGTCCGTGGGTTTCAAATTCTAATATCTCTGCCGTCGTGAGCTCTATCAAACTAACCCGCCCTATGGACTAGTTCTCCATTCTTTTGTCTCGCTAATATTTAGGACGGACCGGTGAGCAACGAGGATATCTCGAGAACGTGCTGGATGAAGAAGAGTACAGGGAAAGCGGTGATGACGAAATTAGTAATATGAACACCAACCTGCGAACCTGTGATTTTGTTTGCCTACTCCACCGATGCCCGAGGGCCAGAAATTGAAGAAACCCAGGCCTGAAGAAGAAGACGTCATAACGAGTAGCGACTACTTGATTCATCGATGGCGAAAATGAGACGCTAAATCACACGTATCTCACTGAGAGAGAAGAATCAGGGAAGCTTGCCATATTCCGCAACACCCCCGGGCGAAAAACCCCATCCCGTACCTCCACTGAATCAAGACTACCCAAGGAGATTTCACCATATCCCGACTCGGACATTTAACGATGATCAGTCAGGGTCAACATCGGTCAGTATTCCGTTGTTTGTTAGTCATGACCTCTTGAGATGCACTTGTATAGACGCCTCTGTTTATCTGATGTACTCACCAGCGTTACCTTCAGTGGTGGGTTTGGACGGGAGTAATCCTACTCAACACTACTCTGAACCCAGAAAACGTGGGCACTGACCATCGACATAAGGACCACACATCAATTATGACTGTGATTTCCATTTTATCTCACAACAGTGTAGGTATTGTAATAGTTTGTTCCCATAGTTTTGTATTGTTATTATTATTATGTTTATATTTAGCTGAAAAAAGAGCGTTAAATTAGAGCTTTGTGATGTTGTCCGGCAGCGTCTCACACAATGTACCATTCAAACTCCACGTTCTTGAATGATTTTGTAAAATTTCGGCTTATGATGCAGTCGAAGTTGAACTGTTCCATTCCATTAATCTTGAATTCTGAACATCTTGTTCGATCGGGCGATCTGAGCGTCCAATATCTCTCTTACGAGTTGCCTGGCTAATAGAAAGTACAAAGCAACGTTGAGAGTTCACAACTACGCCAGCTTAGACTTGCGCAAGCTTATGACAATTCCATTTAGAGGCGTGACCAAAGGGCAAAAACTGACGAGGAATTTTTTTTCCTGGGCGTGCTTGATTCTCCCCGATTGCTGTTCGATATGTGTGTTAGAATGTTTGGGATACCGATAATATCTGGGCTTCCCAGAATGCTAGCGATTCCTTTTCCCGAATTACCTCCACTCTGAAATAATTGGCAACCCCTTAGATCCAGTTGATCTACAGTTTATTATGACCGTTTTTGAGATATTCTTCTATATATATAAGCGCTGTGAAATACAAATCATTACATTAGAATTGTTCATATGGCAAACGTCGGGTTAACCACAGATGTTGATTAGATGGGTTTCCCTTGTGGAAACATAGACACCGCCACGAACCTTTTGCGTGGATTCATTCCAGGGATGAATTATTGCGAACATCGAGGGTCAATAAAATTTATGATGCCATTTCGGATCTGGAACGGGTTGTTCAAAATTCTTCCAGGGAAATAATACTGCGAACAGTCCTGAACAAGACTACATAACTTCCTACATTTCCCTCAAGATATTGTGAAGACCAGTTCACGTAATGGTCCAACTGAAGAGGGCTACAGTGATTCCAAATGTTGCGTCCTGGCAGTTTCATTGATCTGCGCATGCTCCGCTGGTTGCGTATTCGGGTTTCCCGGCATGTATTCGCTGCAATGGTAAGTGACGTCAGACTCCTAGATGGAATGGGATGGGATGGGATGGAGGCGCTGGCTGAGCAGGAAGTGGTACTCAAAGAGAGCTATTCTCTGTTACTTTCACGTTGTTTTATCCAATAATGCCCTTCCACATCATGTTGTTCAGCTAATCCAATAACTTCTATAAATGTACACTTTACTAAAGATGACATTTGTTTAATTTAACCAAGATCATCCATATGCTGAAGCATATGAAACGGGGGGGGGGGGGGGAGTTTCCGTTAGGTGACAAAAGTAGTCTGGTAGTTTTGGTGTCATTACTTCTGCCGGGGATTTCAAGCGCTGTACAAATGTTCTAGCGTACCAAGAGAGGCCGTTAATGTGTATACACGTCTGTTAGGACCGAATTAAAACAAAAATAGTGAAAAAAGGCCGCTAAGATTGTATCGAGAACTCTGCCAAAAATGAGCTGTCTCGCCCCGAAAGCATGCTTGGTGTGCAGGTACATGAAGATAACTCGCATCGCGTTGTAACAAATAGTCTAATCCACTGAATAATCAGGGCAAAAACTATGGTCATTATTTTTTAATATCGGGCACCTGAGTTATGGTGTTCAGCTGTTTGGAATATCTTTTGTTTTTTTCCTGTAAAAAAAAAAAAAAAAATAATTTGATTTCAAAATGCAATATTCAGTGCCGAATAAAGCATTTGATATTTTTTGTTGGATGTGGTAGATATAGTTGGAAATGTGCGAATTGACATCTAACCATCAGGTTATATTTTAGGTACTAACTACTGTGTATATATACAAAAAAAATTACATCAAAAAATTCGGTTAGGGTTCCATGATGAGCTCAAATTGGCTTCCTGAACCCGTAGCAATCAAATCAATCAAATCAATCAAATCAATCAAATCAATCAAGAGTCCGCCAGTTAGCACTTAAAGTTTATATCTTACATACTGTACATGATGAGAGTAAGGGTGGGGTGGGAACATTATTAATGGCTTGTAAGATTAAGGTTAGAAGTTGTTCACCGGGTTTTAGTGGAGAGTGGTTGTTCTTCTTTCATTATTTTTTTCAACATCTGGATACACTCAGTCAATTCATACTCATTTTCACCTGGTAGTGACCAACTTAGATAAGTCCACAAGGGTTTCTAGATTACTTCCTCTCACTTATTGACTTTTCTTGATTTCGTGTATTATAGTATATGTTGTTTATTTCATTTGTCATTAGATGAAGAAACAAATGAATGAAATGAATATAGTTCTAAAGTATTGCGTTGCATCGGTATAATCCAATAGGAAAAGTGTTAGGAAAGTACAAATGATGCGATGAAAATGTTTATAACATTTCCACATTTTCACCGCACCATTTTCACAGCATCGTTTTCACCGCATCGCTCATACTTTCCTAACTTTCCCCTATTATTTGGGCAGCCAAAATGACTGACAGAATAATGGAAATCACAAGAATGCATGAAACACACATGAAGTATGGCAAATCGGAGAACAATCAGTGTAGCCAGATTATCCGTAATCATTAGACCGTATTCACAATAATTGAGAATATTTTTCATTTTCAAAAATCCAGATGGCGTCCACAATGACTGAAAAAATCGGAAAATTCATAATCGATGGGAACATGACAATTATTTGAGTAGTTCGTCATTTAGAGGTCCAATGAGAAGCAATACTTCCAGATAGCTGACAACTGTTGTCAAACCAGAACACGAACGCATTTCTGCGTAGTCAAAGCAACTTGCCTTTTATGAGCCCTTTTGCATCCAGTCATATTATCTGCATTGTGCCTGTGTAGTAGTGTTGCGGTAGATAGTAATAAATAAGAGAAAAAAAAAACGCGTACGCCCATCTAAAAAACTATACTTTGTTTATTTCCCTCCTGAGGAACGCATTTATTAATATATAAATTAGCAATATAGTCACATATGAATATCCCAGTTGGATACATGTTATTCTAATATTTTGAAGAGCTATACATAAACACTTTCATAATGCAGCAAGTATGGCTGATGGAGAGGGGCTTGAGAAGAATCACTTCACAGAAATGCGTTTACATCAAATGAAAAAATATATTGGGAATGAGTGGCTTTAGGCCACACTCATTGTCTTCCATTGTGCATGCCTCTTGTGTATTTTCATGCATATCCTGTGATTTCTTCTATTTATCCTTCATTCAAAGTCGTCCATCAGTAATGGTTTTGAAATAGCCTTTCTCGGCTGCCTTCTATTTGCTATTTGTCTTCACCCAATCCAAAGTAAATTAATTATGTCTAGAAGAAAAGTATGTAATTTATCGGAATGACGTTCAGCATTGTCGTCACTTTGTGTTTATTGTATGAATATCCACCTAGACAATTGTCAATATACGCATCGTGGAAAGTAACCGCACGGACCACACCTAACCTCACTATACCTTCGTTTAATTTTGTAGTTGACCGTTTTGCTTCTTGCCGCATTTGCTACTGAAGATCCAAGAAAGTCTAGATGGTACACTAAAGTAGCCATTATCTTGAACGTTGTTGGATTCATGGTATTCTACGCTATCCTAGTCGCGGTTGTGCTTGATTTTGGCCTTCTTTCGACTACCACAGGAAGGTGACTCGTCCCCGATGTTGACTTGTTAAATATCATTTGAAGACGGAGCAAAGTCTATTTCCGGCTGTTCGTCTGTCCACCGAGGATCGGTATATCATGTATTCACTGTATGTATTGTCTATACCTTGAAGCCTATATATTAAGCGTACCTGGAGTCAGCGATGCACACAAGCGCGAATATTTTTAGTGTACAGTCCAACTGTTTCCTGGTGAGTCATATTGCGATTGTATGGGCATTCGTGGAAAGTATGTGCCGATGGTTCATGTCTTTCTAAAGCCGGAATTTTTTTTTTCGGCTCAAGGCACCTCCACCATAAGTTATTTCCTGATTGGATAGTTGTATTGAATTGTAGCCATGATATATTTCTTGTTAGATTTCATGATCAGTGTGGGCCAATTAACAGAAATAATTTCGAGACAGTGCGCATCGACCCATATTTTTAGGCGACTGGCTTGTATTTTTCTCCTGGCAAGAGGCAGACAAATATATACCAAAAGCTGAAAAAATGGTCCTTCTCTTTTACAAGTAACAAAAATAACCAATGCAGTTTTTTTTAGTGGATTGCATGTTTCCTGTCATGTCTCGCAATTCCTGATTGGCCCACTGGCCACATGATTATCAAGTGAAATGCCACCTTGGGTAGTTTAGACGGGTCGAAGATAATCTACAGTTGAATCAACTAGGCCATTTATGGAAATAAAAATAAAATATTGTTTCCTGCTGATTAATATGAATTATCGCTTGTTGCTAAAGTCGGGAGGGGGATGTTCATTAGGCTGATCAGAAATCTCCCCGTATTACAAATGATTTATCACGCCGTATATCTCCGAAGTATCTTCACACCTCAGCTCAACATCCGCTAAGGCTCGGAATTCCCCTTCCATCCATTTGAAGAGTGAATATACGATCCATTTATTCAAAAACAAACCTACCCGTTTCGTGTAAAGAAATGTCACTGAGAACCTTTTTCTTTTGCTTGTTGCTTTCGCTTCTTCTTCGGTATTACTATCCCACTTTTCCTTTATAGCGATGGAACATGAAGGTTTAAAGTTGTCAACCCGCTGTGAAAAAAGCTTGGGTGAAACAGTCGAGGAGCACCTCTCAATTAACATAAGAAATTCCAACATTCCGTTCCCCGTGCAAGTTTAGTTAACAAATCCATCGAAGAATGACCATTTGTTTGGCCAAAACGACAATTCTTATCTCAGGGGCGAAACTAAAGTAAGTTTGCCCGGCGAAAATAACCTTTATTCTTTCTTAAGTTTTGGTTAAGTGGTGGCTTTTTCCGGCTTGCCTCAGTATCCCCCATGACGAGGTGGGGATGAGAGGGGGGGGATGGTTTAACTGGCCGTCTTCTAGTTCTCTGATATTCCTAGGGGTATATACTTATCTCAGGCGTAACTGTAATTGCTTGTGGCTTGAAGGTTGTTTTCCTGCAAAGTCTGGGTTTTTCGCCCTGCCGACAGCGATGTTGCGGACGTGGGGGCCCCCCTACCCCCTCAGGCCCCCCTCCCACCCTTGAGTTACGCCCTCGCTTCACACCGACCTCTGTCATTGACGCATTACAATGGCCGAAGATGTCCAGTATCATGAACATTTATATCCCACTTAATTTAATTGAAACCAACAAGCGCAAGTCGGAACGTCCTGTGCGAATACACTGTATGTTCTTCACCCCCCACATTTATTGTTTGTTTCATATTTAATTGACCTTTACTCACACCTTTTCATAACCTTGGAATGACTTGGAAACATGTCTACCACATTAGTCTAACATTTGCTATCAGTGCCCAGAAGAAGTACCCCGGCCCCAACTAACTCATCCCAAGGCCGTATATTAGCTATATTTCCCCATCAATCAAAACTTGATGTGTACCCAGCACAACTCCTAGGCCTGTAGCAATGGACAGTGGAAACACACTTGATCCACAATGGCAAGTCTAGCCAAACACCTACATCACAGGTGATGACAGTTCTCCCACATGAACGTTCCTGTTTCCGCCATTATATTGATTTGCCTGTATTCCACCAACTCATGCTGACTAACAAATTAAAAAACAGTACCTGCTCGGCCAGTGGCCAGCCCGGCCTGCAGCTTCGAGGGAGTAATGTAAACAAACCACTCTCAACAGAGAGTTCAATGGGGAAGGCTTGTGACCAATTGGTGTAAATTAATTGATTTTAATTAATCTAATCTACCCTAATGCAAAAAAATGTAACTCAGCCTAGCCGGTGTCATGCTTTATTTCACCCCACTAGTTTCCCACCTATTGCATGTAAGGGTTCGAAGTTACGAATGAAGACACATTGGGGGTAATTAATTAGATTCAATTTAAATTTCCTCACACTGTGCAAACAAAATGTAACTCAGTCACCTAGCCAGTGGTATGCTTCACCACCCACCAAGTTTCAACCTGATCGCATGTACGGTCAGAAGTTACGAATGACGTGACGACAAGAACGGACGAAACGAACGAACTAACGAAGGAACACACGAACGAACAAACGGAGGGCGTGAGACATGATGACTGCTTCGAGTGCTTACCCGCAGATGGAAAGATTAGTTATCCACAATATATAAGATATACCCGGAGAGGGTGAGTCGTTGTGGAAGTGGATCGTACAATTCCCGTAGCCTACTTTGATGCACCCTCATCACTATAACTTGCCATTCTGGAAAATTATCACATAGTGGGCCTAAGACAGCTTAACCATGTTATTTTCTCGTACCTAATCCGAGTAAATTCACACATCCAGAGTCTGCTTTGTGACAGATCATTCAGGTGAGGGGGGACGCTCATGTGAGTCACTTTGGATTGACAATGACCACATTGACTGAACACTCAGGGGTATTAGAGTGCGTCATGCATTGGCAGGTGTACAAATGACGGTTAGTGCAATGAATCGGAATAGACAATCGCGAGTCGGCTACTATAGCCGGTTTAAAAAGACATAGATCGGAAATGAGGAAAGTCAATGAAGGTGAGAACTATGGAAAGTTAAAGCAAATACATGGATCTACCTGTGAACAATCAAAAACTAGTGTGACCGAAGGGTTTAAATGAGCAACAAAAATAAAAAAGTCATGATCATGAAAGGAACTGAAAATACGACAGCCGGGAATCAAATCGGAGAATCAGAAATATGTAAGAATACAAAGGTTAAAAAAAAACAAAACTCTTGAGTAAACCTTAAACCCCATTACCGCGGTAGCTCTTCCGATCTTCTGCTAAAAGCAGTCTATTAAATTCGTTTGGTAATCTGTTCCAATCATGAGCTGCTTTGTAAGAGAAACTTTCTTGTGTGATATATCCGTTTCCCACTTTCAATAATAAGCCGTTAGTTGGGGACGACCGTTATCCCTACGAGTGGGTGTCCCTTGTAAATTGAAAAGGATTCTGTCAGGTACGCCGGAGCCAAGACAGTTAAACATTCATAATAACTAGTTGATTATGTCCTTTCCAATGCGCTCGTCTATGGTTCCTCCCAGTAAGAGAATCAAACATTTATGGCGGAGCTAACCTGGAATAACTATCATCAGTATAACGCCTCGTTGCTGATTTTTGCAGCCGAATGATGACTCTTTGTTGCAAATTTTCTCTCGTTACATGTGCCCCATACAACACTGGCAGTGATCCAATAATTGGTTAGATAAACCTAACTTCTTAGTATAATAGACACGCATCAATGTCAAGGAACAGCTTCATTCTTCTTGACAATGCTATTCTACTATTATAACTTTAACAAGATAATCGATATGTGCATTCCACGAGAGTGTTTGCGGGTCACATATATTCCCAGAAGTTTCTCACACTCTGTGTTTTCAGGATGATTCCATTCACTTTGATCACTATAATCGATCGTTCATATTCCTACTAACATGATTTTAGTTTTGGTCAGTATTCATTACTATTTATAGCCTTCACCTTGTGCTGATAACATTCATTCGTCTGTCAACTTGGAAGTTATTCACTCGCTATGTTTTTTTTTAATAAACAACGTAAAAAGGGAGAATCATCAGCATTCATGTCGTACATACTAAGATTTCAAAGTCCGACCCATGTCGTTTAATATATACGAAGAATAATATGGTCCTCAGCATGATCCTTGTGGTACTCACAACTTACAACTTCATTCAATTCTGAAAAGGTTGCATTAACTTGAGTGCACTGTGTCCGCCCTGACAGATATGATCGGAACCAAATTATGGGTTACTGAGACAACCATAAGTTCTGAACTTTCTTTCCAAGCAATTTTTTCATTATAACAAGGCCAAGCCTTTTTCCAATCGAGATAGACCGGTTCCTATATAAGAAACCCTTTCGTTAATTGTCTTATTCATCCATTTATCAGTACGTTTTCAGGAGAGCGGTTTCACAATGAATGTCTGTTTCCTGAAACCATACTGAGCGGCTGTGAGTATTGAGGTGTGGTTTATTTGAATATTCAGTCATAGCATTGCATACATGTTGGACAAACCAGGAATATGGAGATGGGTCGATGATTAGATACATTAATGAGGCCGAAACCCATTCTTAAGAACCTGGTTGTTCTCTCGTTCCTGCTTCCAACTCGAAGGAAATACTTTACTATTTATACTCTGATTTATAATGGAATGACACTCTCGGCTATAAGATCAGCACTGTTTCTTATACCGTGCAATAATTTATGAAGTCCCCTTGCGTTCTTAATTGGAGATTTTAAGGAATTGAATTTTAATACAACACCTATATGAGAAGAAAGGGATGTCCCAAACTGTTGTCGCCTGTCACCCTTTCTATGACTTTTCCGAAGATGAAGGAGTTCGAGTCCCGATCATTATTTTTAGAAACTACTGAGCTGACCCATACTAAGAAGATAATAAAGCTGTAGCAAACGTCATTCACCTTCTACGTTCGATAACTCTACTTTCACGATTTGATGAGGACGGCCCTTGTAGTCAGGTCCGTATTATTTGACTGGAACATTTTCTAAAAGCTGCCACACATTTGGGGTTGTTTTTATTGCGGCCGGATACCATTAACGAAAGTATTTGCTTGGATGTCCTCTCAGACGGTACCTTAATTTCGATAATGAGGCATACATTTAGGGCCCTTTGTTCCGATTCGTTATGGCGTCATTAATTTTCCCTTTTCTCATTAATGAATCGTGGTGGTTTTTTTCTTGACTCTCTTTTCTTTCATTGGAGACGTGCGTAATTTAGTTTCAATATTCATGTTCCCGGCTTGTAGGGTCTCAGTTTGGATCCTCCCTCGAGAATATTAGGGCCCGCGTTGAGTCGTTGCCTTAGATCATCATTAAATCTATACCCATTAATCTTACTTGTTTTTCTATATCTTATTGATTTATGTACGTATTCTTAGTTTTCCATACCTACAGCTGTCATTGACAAATTTGGATAGTGGTCACTTAATTTTAATTTGCTGTACAGAGAGTGGTTACACCCCTCGTTCATAAGTCACGGAGTTGGTAACCCCCATTTTTGTGACAGTCCTAAAGATTCCATTTCTTGTAACCATTCTTTTTCTCCATTCATCAGCCTTATGTTAAAGATCACCCACCATTACAATTAATCTGAATTGGAGCGTCCTGAAGTTATCATCATTTCCTGAAACTTTGTGAACCATTCCGCCATTCGAGTCTGATGGGCTAACAATACCCACATAAGATAGTCTTTATGTTTCGGTAAGGGGAAATTCAATCCAGAGGGCTTCTATACAATTAATTTCGTAATCACTTGTCGACCGCATGGGTGTCGTGTTTTTACACATAGACAGCTACACCCCCCCCCCCCCCGCCCGGTGCCTTTCCGTCTCCTTGCGATGTATACACTAGGGCCGGGCTGATATTCTAAGGCTTCAGTGTCATTAATAGGTTAATCCAAGAATTTTTCATTTTAGGGCTAAAAATCTGAAAATCTGAATCATCTATCCCCCCGTGATAGCTATGCCTGCAGTTGGTCACATTGTTTGTAAGTCTCCCCACCACTGTTCAGAGCATTAAAATTACTGATTATGGACGTCATATAGGTTACATTTAGGTGATTCTTAATGAAAATTAATTATCTGCATCGTTTTTATATCATAGTCGCACACTCCATCTCGTCGCCGTTGCGTGCTTCGCCTGTTGGGATCCCACTCGGCGTCCATACGATGAATCAACGTGCTTACTAAAATGGCGACTCTCTTGTGCAATTGCATACACCGCGTTTGTGTACACAATTGATTAGAGTAACAAGTTCCTTGCGCTTCGCGTTATATGGTATTTTTCGTTGGGTATGGTCTTTTGTCTAACAGAACCACGCATTATTGACTGGGTGCGTTAGGAGGTTCGTACGTGAGAGCCCATTTGGGGTACTGGGCTACGCCGGGTTCTAACTCACGACGCATTTAACGTTCTTTTAATGGTGGTCTGTAACTGTAGCCTCTTAACATCGCTAGCCTTTAGGCAGTGAAGAGTCTACGCGATTGGAATAGAGAAACTGCGGGCGTCACTACCACATACGACTGAAACGTTCAGATTGTTCAAGGGGCGATTGTCTTGAGGCCTGGCCACTGTTGGGGGAGACCAACGTGATGTAGCTTTCGTTTGGGGGTGGCGGTTCATGATATTTTCCCTCACTGATCAAGACAGGTGAAGTGAAAACATGAAATATGGGTGATGGCTCAAGGTGGTGATTTTGTTGTGAGGCTGTTGGGAGATTGGTAGCGGGAGGGGGGGGTGCTGTTATGCGTATGGGTGATGGTCGAAGACATGCCCAAGCGCTTTAACAATGACTTGTCAACATCCGTGCCATAGTCCTCTAGAATGCCACACCTCTTGCTGGTTTGCTCTGACGCGTACCATTTCAGAACGTCACTCAATTGTTTCCCATTGTCCAATATCAAACAGCCCATACACAACGTCAATACCCTTCACAAGTCACTCACAAGGTACCCACCCAATTTTACACGTAGGTGATATTGGACATTCCTGGAGACATGCGCGGGGTTGTCCTTCAACGAACTTGCTAAAAAGTCCTTGGGTTTCCGAATGGCCCGAACTCGCATATGTATATTATATATATATATATATATATATATATATAATATATATATATTATTATATATAATATTAATATATAATATATAATATATCTATATATATATATATATATATATATATATATATATATATATATATATATATATATATATATCATATATATATTAATATATATATATATATATATATATATATATAATAGAATATATATATATATATAACACACCAAAACAGAAGTATAGATGCATGTAGATTCAACTGGAAAATTATTTTCAGCCAGAATTTCGACTTCCTCCTGGAATCCTCCTAATTCCAGTTCGATTTTTGATAGAATCTTCAAATGAAAGCTACATTACGCTACACTTTACGGAGTCAAAATCTTAGCGTCTAATAATTAGCGTTTAAAAGTTACCGACACAGTCAGACAGAAGCAGATTATACTTACTATTACACTAAACTTACGGTCACAATACTTTGGCGTATACTGTAACTTAATGTCAAAATTTTGCGTGCGACGCGCGTAAAATACGACCCACTTTGGTTATATATACAATCGGGGTATATATTATATAATCTATATTATATAATATATAGATCTAATATAAGATATATAAAATATATATATATCTATAATCTATTATATATATATATATATATATATATCTAATATATATATAGATATATACATATATATTATATATAGACGTGCAGAAATAACGTCCAACTACGGCGCACTTTTGTTTGTCGCTTTGGCCGTGTGCCTCCAGTGCTTCCTTGGTATTTTTCTGTCCCGTGCATAAGCCTGTTTATTGTTATTTTGCTCAATGTCATGTGTCTTTTTCGCCTGTGTAACTCGTATTGCGGTTTATTAGCCATTTGTGATTCTGTGATCAAGAGCCATTTGGTCTCGAACTATATTCATTTGAATTAAGTCCGTCTTTTTGGTAACTTGTTACTATATATATCTATTCCCAAATCAAATGTTCCACAGTTTCATTTTCTGTTTTACAGAAGGTACATAATGAATTCCTGCTTTTTCTCATAAAATAAGTACCCTATTTTCCCTGGCAAAATTCTGTGAATAATTTAAATTGGAAATATTGCAGTTTGGATCTGACTAGATTCCCTGGCACAGGTAGAAACGGACCCAGTCCGTCTAGCTGCGACTCTTTTTTCCCGGAAAAACTAATCCCCCATTTTTGTTGCGTTCATCTGTGATAAACACTTGTGATGTGTTACTACTCGAAAGCCATAAAAACCTTCCTAATAAATCTTCATTTAGATTCCAAACCCTCAGGGGTAGGCCGAATTTCTTTCTCCAAAGGGTGGAATGGCTTATTTACTAGACCCCGTATAATCGTAAAAGGTACTGCAGCACCATATTAAATTTCTTCTCAAATCATTGTAATGTAAGGGCTGGTCATATCACAAGTCATACAAATCCTTTATATATTTGATATCTTTTTAGAGAGACGGCACCATGATTCCGCGTACTGCTTAAAAACATGTTACCAAATTGAATATTCATGTTTTACAATTGGCTTTGAAAAAAAAGAATTTTCCATACTCCTCAAGGTAATAAAAAAAAGATTAAAAACCATCGGTGGTGGTATCACAATACCTACGCACCCAGGGCATTTAAGTTAGAGAATCAAGTTTCCACATGAGTAAACTTCAAGCCACCGTCCCTTACAGTATTAATAATAGTTGAACGTTTCATTTTGTCTGGATTCCCGCACAGAGAAAGTGAAATTGAAAAAATGCCGCCGATCGAGCCTTTAGATGTAAACAGGTGGGTTGGAAAACAAGAAAGAGTATCTATGTGATAAACCAAAACTTTTAACACTATGTTGCGACAAATCGGGGTCAAGTCTCTACTGACATGCACGAAGAATACTCAAGGCGGGATAATTTTGCTGAAGTTGAGTCGAAACAAGTCATACATTGTGTTGTAAAAGAAATCCCCAACATATTTACCGGCCCTAGCGTGACTTGAATATTAAAATCTTGTGGAAACAATGGTTGCGTAGATACAAAAGGCCCTAGTGGAAAGAGTGTGATTTTGACCAATGTATTTGCAGACCGGAAGACTTAACCGAAATGTCCCAAGAACGTCAAGGGTTGCGTAAAGAGAGCCCTGGTATCGTCCAAAAGAAAGGTCGTATCATCCGCGTATCGAAGAATACGCGCTTCAATGGCCCCCAAGTTAATCCCCTTAATTAATCTCGAGTGACTTATCTTTAGAGCGTTTCCGCGCATTAGTATAAAGGTAGGAATGAGGGGGCAACCCTGTATAACACTCTGTTAATGGGGAACAAGCCAGTGGTAGCATGGTTACCATACAATTTCCTGTGCATTATTATAAAATGTACGAACCCAACGCTTGAAACTATTACCAAATTGAAAAATGTTAAAGTGGCTCAATTATTCCATTATAGAGTACTCAAACGCCTTTTGAAATGGGGAAAGGACAGGGAAAAAAGAGGAAAGCCAGCAATTTCTGTTCAATAGTGTAGTAAAATGAAGCAGAATATTAGCCGAATATTTTCTACCGATAAATTTACCTTTTAGAAAACCTGTCTGATGCGGGCTAACTAATGCGGATAGCTAGCTTTAATCTACCAGAAATTGCCTGGCACCAATCTTAGATCCCGTAATTCAATAACGAGATTAGGACTTCTGTAAAGTGTGCTATCCTTTCTGGTTTTTGGAATGAGTGTGATGACCACGGAGATGTTCGTCGCTAGCCGACTCTCTGGCGTATGCCTATTCAATGAATCGGACCACTAGCTGTCCAATTCAAGGCCGAAATGTTTATAGAAATTGACAGAAAGGCCATCACTACCTGGAGCTTTATCAATTGTCATTGAATTTAGCGCAATAAAGCATCCTGCAAACCTTAATCCCCTCGCAATGAATAGAATCGTCAGGCGTGGAGTTAGTAGGTGGGAAGTCATCGTAAAATAATTCAAGGAGTGGCATTACCAGAGCTGTACAATTAGTGTTAATAGGTACGTATCTCTTGGAGAAATTGCGGAGAATCTATAGTACGTGTTTCCACATGAGAATGACAGTTACAATGTTACTCTGTACCTTGTTCCTTTTCTCAAGATTTAGAAAATAGTTTCGTATTTTTTCACCAGTCCTCAACCAACATAGCACGTGATCTGATAATTGTTCCCTGTAACTATATCATATACAAGTTAATAATCATTTGCGGCATCTTTTAACAGAGAGCGGGTTCCAGCAGAATCAATTAAGGAATAAAATGCAACTGGAGACTTTTACTGGCGAATTAAACAGTCGAGACTATGAATTTAGGTAAATAAAGGACAAGGCGCAGCCGAGTTCGTATTAAGCTAAATAAGAGCCTAGCACCCGCCATCTGTTTATGACCAGTAAAGTCGACCTGCTGTCAGTTTTTCCATTCAAATCACAAAGCAGGAATTACCCGAAAGAAACGATTAGAGATATCTAATCTCTAAATCTATATCGTTGTATCTCTAGACAGTAAATAGGCAGCTGGGGTAAGTATTGCGTTAATTCGATCGAAGTGAATTGCCTCGCGCACCATTACACAAAAGATTGCAGTGCGTGCTGTGCGTACGTTCACGGAGACGCAATACAAACCACGCGTGCCGATGGAGGCGTTGCCGTCGTGTGAAAAGGGCGTTCACTAATGCCACCGAGCGACGCGTCGTTTCGCCCGTTCGTATTCTGTTGAGGGGCAGTGCGCCACTTTGAAAAAAGCGCGCGTAACTGGAAAAACAGGATCTGCGCGTGTTAACACATAAACTCCCAAGGTTCACGCAACCTCACATTTGCGTTTTGAAAAGTATGATTTACTTATGACCCAGCAAAGCGAGCAAGTATTCGATTGTTGTGTTACTCGACCGCTGCGTGGTATTCCAAATGATCGACAACTGAAAGTCGAACATGGATACTGACTGTTTTGCAGAATAAAGGACAGTCGCGTGACTGGGGTTAGCCAATCAGCATGTAGTAATCCGTAAAAACACGGAGTAGTAGTAGTAGTATGGTAGAATCGTATTATAATTGTTGTTCAAGTTTTAGAAATATTAAGAAGAAGCTTTTTCTTCTCCCGTCCTCTCGAGCTTTTGCTTTAGAATATTTCATGACGAATCTTCTAAGGTTAAATATTAAGTATCAGCGGAGCAGGGTCACCGTTAAACAGAGGGAGTCCGCTTTCATTCATGAATAATAATATCTGAAATTAAGTTACAGAAAGTGTTATCCTTGAGAAGAGAATGTTAAATTTCCAAAATCCCGACCTCTCTCTGTTGTGAGAGACATTGAGCGTTAGGAGAAGATAAGAGTGGTCTGATTGAATACCTGCGGAGAGACAAATATCTGAAGTGAAATGCTCAAGGCTACGAGCTATCAAGAAAAAATCAAGCCTACAATGGATACCTAGGGGAATCGTTGAGCTCCACGTGGAATGGCTTTGCAAGAGGATTTTTTTTTTCGCGCCAGATATCAACCAAGTTATAGTCCCTCATAAGTGTAAGCATCATCATTGCTTTGAAATTCGTTTTACGCAGCTCTCCCAAGTCATCTAAATCAAGGTGAAAGACGAAATGAAGTCCCCATCCCCCGCTATAATAATGGTGTCGCCCTGCATTAATTTACTATCTCGGTAAATAGATCTGTATTAAAAAATTTGGTCGTCCCATTGGGACCATAACTCCCCCCAATAGTGATTAATACTTCACCAATCTCAAGATCTAAAATAATATATCTACCATAAATATGACTGCAGTTTTATCAAGGCATAGGACTATCTAGGATTTATAAGCATACATACCCCACGCCTATCATAGTACCGCTGAGAGAAAAATACGTTACCACCCCCATTCGTTTCGCCATTGAGTTGGTCCCATACAACTATGAGTTTCCTGGCTGCAAATTTTATATCTGATTTTCGCTAATGTAGGTAGGCAAATAATCTTCTACGTTTCTTCAAACTGCTTAACCCTGGCATATATATTTTAAGGCTGTCATTCTCTTGTTTATGAACATAAACAATAATGCTAGCAACAAAACATACAATAAGTTGAACATGTAAATATGAAAGAAGAGGAAATGTACTTACATCATGACGGATAAACATAAGTAATCAGAGGTTTGAATAAAATTGCAATCATTCCGAACGGATAGTATGGTGTATGCTTTCACCAACATAATCCGCTAAGAAAAAGTCCGTCCAGTAGTAAGGACACAATAAGGACGAATATGCCAGGGCCGAGTGTTTGTATGTTCACTCTGTAATTAGCTGTTGTCTGTAACAAGTTAAAATATGCTGGCGTTGACAATCAATTCGATAAACATTCTCCTAGAGGTCAAGTTGACCTATGTTCGCCGAAAGCATATGCTTCCGTTGAGAGGACGCCAGCAGCCACTCGGACGCGGAGTTTCGTGCCTCCTTGGTAGAGATCTGATGCTCTTTAGCCCACTTCCGCTTTTATGTGAGGTCAAACCAAGGTCAAGTCAACTTGATGCTGGTAAGATTAATGAAGCGCATGCGTTGATTGCGAAGAGCGACATCTTGTCTTGGTAAGAAGATAATTTAGCGAGATATGTCCATTCTGCCAATTCGCTGTGGCCGCCTCTATGTGCCTGGTCGATCTTGCAGTTGGCGACACCCACTTGGTCATTACATTCTTTTCGATCTCCAGACAGCTTTCCTGTGGGTGGTAATCCACATTCACTCTACGAATATTGTTCTTTCGTGAGAAGCGCTCCTGTTATTATCAATCGGATTGGCTTCTTCCTGGGCCTACGGTAATCCTTCTATCCTCTTCAAGGGCCCCGCATTCCTCCTTAAGACTCCCATTTTCTTCTCTTAAGCGTGTAGCTCATCAGCGGGGGTTGTAGTGAATAAAAAATAATAGGCACATGCTCGATTGGACACAGTTGTTACGCTGAATCGAATTGAATCAAATCTGAAAATTGTGAAGACTCAATATCCTGCTTATCGGCAATAACTTCGGAAATTAGAAAGACTGCCACCTACCCACTAGGGTAAACACTATCCGACTAGAGACATACAAGGACGAATTGATAAGACCAAAGAATTCGGGCACAAACCGCGCAGGCAACAGTTATTGTACATTCTTCTATGGTACCATTTCTACAGCAGTCACCTTCGATTTCGCGGATCACGCCGTACAATTCCGATTCGAGACGCTCTCCGTCGACTAAACAAACAGAACTGGGTATAGCCACTAGGGCTAAAGTCGAGTATACCCATGTTCATACTTGAGTTCTCGAATTAAATCGAATATAGCAAAAAAGTGCATAAAATTTAAGTGTTCCGCGTGTTTCTACCAGGTGTTGTGAATATGCGATGCAAAGCTTCGAATCATTTTATTTTGTTCACTCAAATGATTTCAGGAGCTTTGGGGAGGCAACTGCTCCCCCCCCCCCAATTGTCCGAGATGGAAAAATCGGGAGAGATTTGGGAAGACAAAGGGCCAAAGTGAGGAAAATGCCCTGAATTTTCTGCTTGACTTGCCCGAATTTTCGATTATAATGCAGGAAAACATTGCAAAATGAACCGCGCGCTTCGCGCGCTGGTAGTTTCTGAGACTGACTTGGTAAATTTCCGGGCAAAATTGTTCTTCTGCCCCCACAATTGGAATGTCACGGACGCCCATGGCTTTCCCCTTCGATCACACCCCCCCCAAAGGGACCGGTCCAGTAGACCCCTGGATCCCACGCAAACAAAGGCCTGAGTAGGAAATGTAATGAGAAGATACCATGTGTGATATGCCGAACCGAAATATATAGTATGCACCCAATGACAACTTTTTTTTGTGTTCTTACACTCAAATAACGAATCACAAATGTAGATGGGTGCTATCGAGCCTGGCAAGTGCCGTTTCGGCGATCTAGAGGGTATGAAAAGCTAACAGTTCATAGTACGCTCGCGGTCTCAAACCGATGGTGGCGCTCCGCTAGATGGTCAATTGCCTTCTATGGTCCCCCCCCTCACTGTCCAAAACGGATCGACGCCCAGTTGTGTGGGTGTTTCAAAACGTTTCTAAACAGTTGTGGTGCTGATTTGAGATTCGGCAAGTATTTATGTGGGTTGGCGGTCGTTCCAAAGTTCAGGTTGCAGCGACAAACATTGTACAAGCAAACCACAACTTGCTTGAACTATTAAGCCAGCCGGCTAGTATGCCGGGAATGCATTACGGAACCTCTCCAATAACACGATGACTTCCAAATCGACGGCCTGCGGTATGTTACATTATCGTATCCAAAGATAGGTACATCTGCCTATAACATTATAAATTAGCTTGTAAATTCTGATATCTCTATCGAAGCCAGGAAGCCACATTGGCTATCCTACACCTTGGAATTGTACTTTTTTCTTTTTCTATTTCATCTTCGGGGTTTCTGTGAGTTGCTGCTTCGATTAGGAATATTTCTGGGTCGCGAGCAAAGACTGCTAGAAGTACACCTCTACCTCTCGAAAAAGTTTGCGTTAAAATGTTTCAGGTATTCAGGTATTATTTGAGATGCTGTGTTTTGAAAAACATTTTGCACCGCCAAGCCATGCGCTGTAGGGAATATTTTCCATGGGACACAATTCTGCTTGAACCCCAGCACCCGCATTTTTTGGCGAAGGATGCACGAGTGGTTCAGTGAGCGCTTGCTAGCAGTATTCCAGGTTCGAATTCCAGCAGGTATCAGAGTTTTATCCCTAGGGGGGCGTTGTCCTTGTAGTCGCGATGGGCGAGGTTTTTGGTCTTCACTGTAACGCAGTGGACTTTTGGGTTACTGGGCCTTTGTAACGAGATTAATTGCGATTAGTCTTTGTCGGTTCGGCATTTGCGTGAGCAATGACGTGAAACTTGAAACCGCTCTTACCAAATCTCGAGAGTGGTCGGTCCTGGAGTTCACTGATCGTCCATTCAGAATCAATGCTCTTAGAATTCACGCTCAAAACACTGACAATACTACGAAATTTGTTTAGGAATAGAATCTGTATGGAGGCATGGAGGACGTCAGAGATTGATGGGTGAACAGGAGGCAGCGCTAGGTTTCCTGGTTGGGTGGAATATCGAGTGAGAGTGATCTCGATGATATTAATTAAAATAGTAAAGAGGGTTATTAGAGCTATGCAAGCCTCAAAGAGCTTTACATAGTACATGATACTAGGTCCATTCCTCGTCCAATATTCGTGTTTCCACCTCCTCAGAATCTGGACTAGTTTTTCCCCCGGAAGGTGATAACTGGAGATCACTGATTACTAACGTAAATGGCTTACGAAGTAAAGCACATGAACTAAGCACGCTGGTGGATTACGTAGCCAGACGTATATTATTGGATGTGAGTCGAACATTTCTAACAAGGTCTTCAATTCAGAAGTTTTCCCAGTATTGTTTGGCTATCAGAAGAATGTATTTCACACAAGACGGAATGGACACATGGGGGAGGATCTTTCTGGCATTCAAAGATGCTATTTCTAAGCAATCATATCCCTTCACATCTGCTCGTATATGACCACCTGGCTCAAGCTCAGAACAATCAGGCAATTAGATGAAGTTGTCAAGAAGGTCAATTTTAAAGGAAAAAACAAGCACATAGTAATTGCTGGCGATATGAACTGTGGTCATATAAATTGGTCTGATACATCCGCCAGAGATAATGCCACCGAATCAGCGCTGCACAGAAGAATTTACTTGCCCCTTTTAGTGACAACTTCCTGACTAATACCCAACTTTCGTCGACTCTAGGAAGAAAAGTTTGGAATTTACATTGACTTCCAAACCATCTCTAGTGAAGTTACAGCAGGTCATCCCTGGTATGAGCGACCATGAAAAATTGTTATAGATTCCGAGGTGAGACCAAAGTTTAACCCATCAGTTCCTAGGGAAATCTACTCTATAAACATGCAAATTGGAGTAGTTAAGGAGGGGGAGGAAACGAAATGCTTTGCCCGCCATTATGCCATGACATCTGGCCAGCACAGGTAGATGAAAACTGGCTACTATTCGAACCAATTATCCCAGATGCTCACAAACCACATTCCATCAAAGATTAAGTCAATCCGCTATAACCTCCTTCGGATGACCCCACAATTGCTAATATCAATCAGGTGCATGCAAGCACGAGTGCGAGAAGTCTACTAAAAGGGCAATTAGGAAGGCACACTTAGATTTAATAATAATAATAATTGTTTTTTTTTCTGTTTTTGTTTTCACACGTGACTCATTGGATAACATCCCCAATGGTCCGTGATCCTTGTCCAGAGATAATTATACTCATTACATGTCACTGAACTGTTTTCTAATGTTAGGAATCCAGGCTTTTCTTTTGCGACAACATACCAAATCGGCTTCTGAAAGAACTTTCAGTTGAATCAGCGCCAATTCTCACATCACTTTTCAATCAATCATTGTCTGAAGGAATTGTGCCACATGATTGGACAAATGCTAACATCTCCATTCTACAACCAAGGTGATTAATAAAATCTGGCAGCATATTATCGTCCTGTCTCTCTTACGTGTGTCTGCCCAAACTGATTGGACACATTTGTTTGTGAAAACACATGAGTTTCATCTAGATGTTTTATGCTATTCTAACATACTCAACACGGTTTCAGGAGGAAACCGTTCATGTATACGCCACACACCACTTCTGAACCGTCCGATGTACATTCACTATTACGACAATCATGTTCAAGTGACATGGGCATTCTTGATTTCTCAAAGGCCTTCGACGTTGTGTCTCATCGTAAGTCGCTGGCCAAGATCAACCAATATGGTATCCGTAGTCATCTTTTCCATTGGATCGATAGTTTTCTGACTACCTACATAGAACTCAGAGAGTGTTATTGATGGTACTTCATCAGCCTCCACTCCTGTTCTTTCTGGGGTTCCTCAGGGTACTTGTCTGGGCCCAGTGTATTTTTTATGTTATATGAATGACATAACCCACCATATACTGATTCACATCTACGCTGTTTGCTGATGATGCGTTGTTGTATACAGGCCACTGTTTCGCTCATTTGACGATCACCTTATTCTCCAGGAGGATCTGAAAACTCTCGAGTCCTGGGCAAAGGCATGGGATATGACATTTATTCCATCTAATTGCTATATGATGTCGATCAACGTATTGGAGCCAAATCCCATTTTTTCATTCCATCTATGATCATATGTTGGAGTGTAGTGTGTTGTCCACACCACTCTATCGATGTCCTCCTGAATGAAAACTTGTCGTTTTCTACTCACATTGACAGTATTTGCACAAGGGCAAGTAGAACTCTTCGGTTTTTTAATAGAAATCTGCGGTTTGGCCCCCAGAAGTGCGTGAGCTTGCCTATATCTCCTTGTGCGCTCAACCCTAGAGTATGCTTCATAAGTTTGTAATCCCTATAAAGCATCTGATATAGATAAAATCGGAAGAATTCGAAGAAGAGTTGCACGTGTGATGACACGTGACTTCCGTACACAGACGAGGGTGACAGATATATGAAGTCCCTAAACTACTGGGAACCACTGTCTGAAAGGATGAAAAAAGCCAGGCTTGTACTCTTCTATCAAGTTATTAATCGCAAGTGGCTGTTCCAAATGAACTTGACTTATAGGCGTGGTTCGCTACACACCAAATCCTCATAAGATAAGCTTTCCTGTACTGTTTCTATCCTCGAACTATTAGAGACTGGAATGAATTACCATCCCCTGTTTAAGAAAGCCCCATTCTGAAGTTTTTTTAAGGCCCACCTTTCACACAGTTACTAGTGCTCCCTGATGCTCACTGAACACCAACATTCTCGTGTGATACCGACTGGGTTTTAACGAGTACGAAGCAGAAGCAGAAGCTTTACAGAGAAGACGGGAAATCAGAAGTGAGATCATAGAGGTGCGCCTTTGTAGTTTCCTCTTGAAGGAGTCGTTGCTGGCAGCTTCCCGAAGGTCGTCGGGTAAGGCATTCCACAGAGAAGGACCTATCCGGGGAAACGCTCTCTCACCGTTACAGTATATAGAATTCGTGAAGACGAGCGTAGTGTGTATACGAGAAGGACAGTATGGTGTGGTGAGGAGAGGCAAGGAAGGTATTCAGGACTTTTGGGCGATTTTATCTGTACAAATATCAGTTACGGCGGATAGTGTTTGGCGTTTGGAGCGTTTCCTGCTCGTGTCGTATATATATCCCACGTTATTGTCCACAGTTTGCACATATTTCTGTACTATACTGCTGCCATCTATAGACGAGTCAAGGGGAAAAGACTGGTGACGATGCCATCAGGCCTTCCCCAACCTTATCAAGATTGAGTAAACATTAATGGTTTTATTTGTCGTTATTGCAGAAGAAATAAATAATAATTATGGCGAGTTGGAATGGTCACTGCTTGTGATGTCGTTCTGGACTATACATGGAAGTGTACGGTTAATACAAGATCAACTTACAAGCTATTGTCGTTACGACTGAGAAGCGGAATCGGTATCCAGGCAGCTCATAGTGTCTGTTGAACGAGGGAACCTATGGTGAGGCCTATGGCAAATGACGCACGACCATGGGCAACTAAGGATTACAACTTAAGGGGCCAGCTGAGTGACTACGACATTCTCACACAAGACTGCAGGCCTAAAAATGTGATCGCGAGAACATGTAACTATGGGTGGTCAAAGAATCAGAAAAATGCCATGGGAACGTTCCACGGACTGATATAGTAATTACCCTCATAGTCATGCACAGTTTAAATTGCGATTAGAGCTTTAGTAGGTCATCAGGGACCTTACAACTAGGGACTGGAAACTGCCTATCCAAATGTGTAGGCGGAAGTGTAACGCTCGTACGTCACGATCACGTGGACCGCTAGCAGCGCACTCTGTTATATTGACCATAGTCTGGTAACGAGACCAGTCTGGAAACAATCCAATTCGTACGATGAAAGATCTTAAATACACTACGCAGGAAAAGAAGCGCCTCTATTTTATCAATTTCTGTTAGGAACGCCAAACTTATTGCTCATTTCTTGAGTTACAGCAGTAGGGCGTTTGATTCACGTGGTCTATGAGAAAACAGCGCCCCCATACATAGATTTTTTCACCACAGAGTGTAGAAGTATGGACCTAATGGAATGCTGCAGAGTTAATGGCATCTGCCAATGGATGGCAGAGCATATGGAGAGATGATTAGCATGTAAAACTACGAGAAGAGGTTGCATCATCAGTTTCATCTCCCCTTGCATGGAACGTGTAACGTGGCAATTCGCAGTATGCTTGAGGAAAATAGAAACTTGTCCACCAGGGGGGGGGGGGGGAAGGTTTGGCTCTTTGAACTCACAATGATCATTGTGTCTCAAACTTCAAAATTGTAGGTCGGAAGGGCTAGGCCATTCAACACATTGCTGAGGCAGAAAAGTTGGGATGATCATTCATGGTTATGACATAACTTAGATAGGAATGCCTGGGCATAACACAACTAACCAGCCAGAAGTAGTTGGACCAAAACTGAATGTATCACAAAACCAATATTAGTGGCGACTGTCGATCCGTTTATACAAGAAACATTTCCCCAAATTGAAAGGGAAGAGGGGGGGGGGGGGTGCTCTGTTGCATAGCCTATGGCATTGATTGTCCCAGACTAAGTCGAATAATGTGAAGTTTGTGCCAACACTTGAGGGAATTGTAGTCTCTGGGGGGGGCTCAGGGTAGTTAGAGAGAATTGCATTCCACCCAAAACGCATTACGACCGCTAATCGCTAAAGTTAAACTAACAGATATATGTCTCTGGTTTAATATCAAAGTCACTTCCAGTGGATTTTGTTTGAATACCTTTGCCTGGATATTACTGATTCTGTGACAGGTGACACTATGCATCATTAATTTCAACTCTTTATGCACTCTTTTCTACTCCGGCATAGGCCTACTCGATATAATCTGTCCTACAGAAGATAAATGTATATTTTATCATTAGAACAATAACATGTGCTAATGCAACAAGAATATGGTTGGCGAGGCTTTCTGTTTGAAGATTGTTATGGGGAATTGGTTGTTAAATTGTCAATGCGCATTAAGACATGGCACTCCATAAATCCCACAATTATATCAACTATGCCATCTACATTAACCGAAATTCAAGGTGCTCATTAATGTTAATTGTTCTCTGTTCGAGCAGTGTATTAAGCACCATTAGGCAGTATACCATTCAGACTGAAATCTGATGGAGGAAGGGTAGATAAAAATTATATGACTAGCGGTGGAGCGGGCGTTAGTGTCCAATTGCTCATGTTAACAGGAGAAAGGGCATACCCCGCATGCGAGCAGATGGTGCACAATCGAATTAGTAACATGGTTACTGAAAACTACTCCACAGAATACAATCAAAACTATACCCGGACCCCCTCCCCAGTTACCCTAACCCTATCCATATACATACTCCCATGGATGTCGTGGCACGCTACAGACATTCAGCAACATGATAAGGAAACATAAATCCGACGAAGCTGTGGATTGATTCAGGTACTGGCGGAACCATACTGTACATCAACGGTTACTGGCAATGAACACAAACAAATGCAATCTCCAAATCTTCATGTCAATCCAGTGGTCCCTGACATTCTGAGGTATATGACTGGCATATAGAATTTTCTAAAGGAAATACGAATTAATATTGTTAAAAAAGACTCACAGCACCATTTCATGCAAGTTATTCATTTTTGATAACACGTTCACGCCCACATAACGGAAGAATGTGGTGTTTCTAAAGTTAAGAACTAAATTTCACTTCTAGGTGGATTTCTCAGTCCTCGGGAACGATCTAGGTTTATTAGAACCAATGCATGGCAGAGTATGTGGACACTTGAAAGGTTGCATACTTGTTTGGAAGGTGGATAGGTAGGTAGGCCTCAAAGATTTCAGGCGATGCTGAGTCTAGGTACGCCTAACTTAGGTCTCAGGCCTTAGGGCCAGTAACCTTCACAGTCCAAGAGTCAAATGTACAAAACATATTTGATGAATAGCCTATAAAAGTTTAATGTAATGTAAAGATAATTCCAATATCACCGAAATAGATGTCAGTTTATCATAACTACTTGCATTAGACTGTTAGATGGGGCCTATTGAAGCCAGAACGCGAGCATTCCCTAGTAATGAGCCGGAAACCACATCAATAATGCGAGCATTCCCTGCTATTGAGCCGTAACGTACACTTGGTCGATAACACATTCATGTCTAACAGTTGAATGCGCTACCAATTTGAAGAGGGGCGCCCAATTATTTTCAGGTGAATCACATTTTAGACATTAGAGCAGATACCGGGTCAATAACATGAGATCCAGGCAACAGAACCTGTCATCGGTTCGGCCTGCGGCCTAGGCTAGGCCTAACTAACGTCACTCAAAGATCAACGGAGAGGTTCATATTTAACTTCTTCTTCTTGGATAGTACTCCAACGCACCAGAATGGGAATTCGATGGCGAATATTGGTGTGAAGGAAGAGTTATAGCGACGGACACCAGGTAGTTATTCCCTCTTGAAAAGTGGTCTCATTTTCCTGTGGGCTATGTTTGGGGGAGTTATTCCACCTGGAACTGGTTCTTGGAAGTATGAGTGCCAAATGCACCAACATTAAAAGTAAGATTCGCAAGGACTGGAGAGGAAGTCCTAAGTGCGCTATTATGGGGGACAAAAATATTATGCGTAGGGACCACAGTTTGTGGCGTAAAATTTTATGACAAGTAAGAAGATCAGTTGTATTACGTCTTACATTCAAGGAAGGGCCAGTCAGGGATGATAATGTCAGTAATGCTAATCATTTGTCTGAAGCGTCCAGTGACAACCTGGCGGCCCGGGATTGGATATTTTCCAGTTTCCTTTACCGGTTAATAGATTGAGGGGACCGATTTGGGAAGCATACTTAGTTGAGGACGCACATAGAGAAATATAAAGCCTTTTCTTTGACATGGGAAGGACAGCCATGTAAATTCGGGAACGGAAATTTAAAGACTTGTTTGCAGATACGTTACGCCTAGTTAGCTAAGGGGGAAGAAACATGCTCCCTCAAGATTTGTATTACCAGAACAAACTCTCTCTTACGAATTTAGGTAAGGCCAAGACTGAATAATTGACGACAGAGTGGAGCTAAAAAAAAGTTGACGAGAACTCTGACGTTTTGGTTTAGTTACACCCAAGCTACGGGGCTAGGCTTAAGTGCTATCGATATCGTGACAATATAAAAGTTTACGTTAGGCTATCTCTCGAGAAATCCCATATCATGTCAGTTCTACTTTACTAATTAAACTCCAAATCGTCACTAGCCGTTCCATGCCTTCATAAAACTGACAATCTATCATGATCGGAACCGTTATTAAATTCCACACGTTTCCTGATGTTCGAGGCAATTTGCCACGTTCGTAGGGCCCCTTTCGGTTCACCGCTAGATGCTCTCGACTGATTGTGTGTGGTCAAAGTGCAATCTATTGTACTGCGCGGCATCGTGCAGTTTTCAGAATAGCCACAGCTCGCAGGCCATAATCCCATTGCGCAATAGTATGGCGTTAAACTTTTTTGCGGCCGGTCATTTCTGTCCATACAAGGGTCTTTGGGTATATGTATAGTTTGAAGTAACAAAGTGTGGAGTTAAAAAAAAAAAACAAAACATTGATTGAAATGGCACCCAATATGGCTGCTTCTTGGACTTTAAAATGGCCGCCCTTGTAAATCTATTTTGTGAAAAAGTTGTGAGGTGAAACAACTTTGAATGTTCGAAGTGTTTATACAACACATTGGGAGGTGATATACAAGACAATTCATTATAATTATGACGGTCATCAGAAAGCCAATGTCGCTACCACTGGGAACGCGTTTCCTAATCCCTAAAGTGTTATGAAATTTCATGGTCAAGGAATCCATTACTTTCCGGGGAAGGGATCATGAGCATCTGCCAGAAGCTGGGTGTTATGGAGTATGTTTCTACGAAAACTGTCGAAGTCGTCACTGTATATGAGAGCGGTCAATGGGCCCACGACATTGGTGGGAAAAACTCGTGCTCATGCAATCAAGTTGGTCCCCACCACGAGGCATGTGAAATTTTAATGGTGACAGCCAGAGGTGTGCTCTTACACAAATAATATGCTCCTACGGGAGCTGCGAGGTTAACAGTGCATACAGGATAGTCTTGTTCAAGACTCGATTGACCCATCTGCGATCCAGCAACCATCGAACGTTTATACTACAACTACTCCCACTACAGATCCATGGGTATAAACCCGACATCGATTCTTATTAGACTGTAGACAGTTTTCCTACGGTAGTAGCGAGAAGACTAATTGCGAATTTAGCCTAGGATAGCAATTTTAACAGGATTGTATGTCACAACCATGCAGTTGCCGACTCACGACCAGTTCTGTAACGTTTCGCTACTCAGAACTCGGTCGTTGTTTTCAACACAATGAAACTCGGACAGCCCGGCTGAAAAATGTGATATTGTATTAGTATCTAAACATGTGCAAAGTTTCTTGCTTCCAGGTTAAACTGCACAACTGATAAGCTAAATTGGGAGTGTATTCAACACACACTGTTATAGACTTCCTGGATAGGAGTGTATTTGACTAACAAAGACTAATAAAATGAGTTGGGGGTAGTTGAATATAGTTGTCAATCATTCTTGTTTCCATGATAATATCGACAAATACTTTAAAAATACAGTGATCATGTAACAGATTCCATTCGGAGGCATTGGTGAGAAGTGACATTTAAATCCCCACACCCGAAAATTTGAAAACTCAAGCATGTTGCATTTGCAATTGTCTCATGAACAAATTTAACCCAGTTTACCAAATGCATGAAATACAATGAATACATTGAAAACGTCATAGTTAAAGCTTTGGCACTTTAAATGCAAGTGTCTCTTACAAGGCGTTCACCTTCGAAACCTTCAACGAACCAAAACCATTGACCTCAGTTCTACAGCCCAGAATCCGCTGAAAAAATATATTTTGCAATAGAACCGATCAAAATGTAAGTATGTGTTCCAATTCTTGAGTTCCTTATATTAAGCCATTCAACTTAAGTGGAGATTCTACCTAAGCGGAACGCACTGTAACTGATCCTATTCGGATGTTCTAATTACATCACACCTGTCTCTGGTATGTGATCCAATATTCTTCCGTTATAGATGGAAACCCAACATGGGTCTTGAAAGAAACAGATGAAGAAGGCTTCTTATCATCGATCTTGAACAAAAAAAATGAAGAAGGCATCTCTTTGAAACCCTGTGAGAGGGCGTTGAAACCGCAACATTGGCGACTAGCGCAGTCTCCGATTTTACAAGGCATCCAACAGCCGGAGGAAACCCAACTGACCGTGACTCGGATGACATAGGACACATCTACCTGGAAATAGTGGAAACAGAGAAAATTCAGCATCACATGCTGAGTAGGGAAACATCGATCTCCCTATGACTCCTCATCGGAGTCTTCCCCTGGCACCATCGCGGAACACGTCTATCTAGAGAGAGCCCGACAGCCTGGACCTCTTTACACAATCTCAGGCGATGCTGTTTCTCACAGATACCTTGCAGATGTGCCTAAACCGCCGCCCCACCCAGTAGCTCCGTCACATCAGGCCGGCAACGCTTCATCACCCCGCCGCCAATCGACCGTACGCATGCCTCCAAGCTGTCACTCAACGAGCAGAATAAGAAGATCTCCCCGAAGGCATCGAGGCAAACCACTAACAACAACGCGTAAATGGTTTACAGTTGCCGTTTGTTCTTCCTATTTCTCCCATGTAAACTTGTAGAAAGAGACAGGAGTAGCCCCGTATTCCTCCTGGCGTACGATACCCACGGCACTCCGCCCAGTGTAACACTGACTACGTATAATTAGGTAAGAGTCCATATGTGACCCGCGGGGTAACTAACTTCATATGGCGAGTTAGCTCCCACACTGACGTTTCCGATAGCTTTGCCTTACTGTCATAACTGGAAGAAGAGTCACTTCGATTGACCTCATATTGTTGCTGGTAGATCCCGCTGCAGCAGACAGCAGCTCATGCTCTGGGCAGTCAATATTTTCTACGCCATAATCAGGCGTTCTGTGTGCTTAAAGTTGCTGGCATACTCCTGCAGCACGAACATATCCATGCTTTCGTTTTGGCCCGGGGCTTTCTCGAGTCCAGCGCACTGAATATAACCTGATAACATTCTGTAGAATACATGTTCATCACTAGTTTTGTTCCTCGGCGCAGTCGGCTGACGGGAAAATACACCTATTTTGGAACCGGCGTTAATAGATTCATTCTGTGTTTCAGTTGTATGTGGGAACTGGATTGTCTATAGTTACCAGCGAATTCCACTGTTTACCCTTTTTGTGGAATCGGTACGCGTTCGTGAACTTCGCTGTTTAGGCCTACGTTGATAAAGTGATCAAATTTTGAAACGATAGATTCCAAAGAATAGAACTGAATCGGCGGCAATCAAACGATTAGAATATAGTAAACGTCACTCCAGAATTACACCATAGACTTGAAAACGTGACACCGTGAGAAGCCATGCCGTTGCTTCTAACCCGGATTCCTCCGCTAAGTTTGCCAGGCATAACTTTACTACTACCTGCAGAGAGTTCAACAAGAGCGCTAATTGTATCAATGGACATTGGGCCAAGAAGTACGCGTCTTGGGGAAACGAATAACTCCTGAGAATTTTGTGTAGGAACATACACCTGTGTAACTAGGCACACCTATCTCGTGTTGTGTAGATACACAATTTGTGTGGAGTTTGGTGTAGAACAATTATACCCATTGTGAAAACTATGCACATGATCGTGTAATTTCTTACACCACACCGGGACAGGTGTACTAGTTAAACAACCTTTTTGAGATTGTAGCACATACGGAACATTGAGTAACATGGCAGAAATTGAGGGAAGCCGCTTTTATCAAACGAACATTCAGTGATAAGTTAATCCACCAAGTTCGGATTAGCTGCGGCTGCTACCCGCCTTCTGTGTGTGGCTTGCCTTGGCGATTTATCGCGGAATCGTTGCAAAAGCTCGCTTTCTCCGCAAAATCTTCGGTAAACCCATTAGAGTCGAAAAATCCGATGCTTCGTAGAATTTCTCTGTAGCTCCCACGGATGCATCGAGATTCGACCGCTGATCCTGGGCGATTTGTTGAACGAATCTTGCAGAAGAAGAGCAAGATTATATGATGGCGGACACATGTGCACGCAAGAAATTCGTCTCACGCGCAATATGCCGAGTGGTCGTGTTATTCTTGGGAAGTTCACATAAAAATGTTGGTCCATGGATTCGTCCAACATTCGTGCTGTGTATATTCAAGTCAGTGTTCTCCGTGGATGTGGACTGGTCATATACAACAACGCTACATGAGACTCACCCAAGTTCCTTGCGAATACGCAACAGATGTTTAACTGGTTCAGAATAAATCCTCTGAAACCATTTTCCGACATTCGCAATTCTTGCAAGCCAACGTTCACTTGCCATGGGAAGCCCGTCCCCTCGCGGACACCTGAGGACCTTTTCTAAAAACTAAAAAAACCTAGAGAACCCGAAACATAGGTCGAGATTAATCCGCGCCTGATATATTTTTTTTTTATCCTTCGAACTGTCAAAATATGCGGTGTGTTTGTCATTTATGCTAGCTACGCCTTGACTTCGATCGTTGCTCACATTGAGAGTATTACCCTATTACCGTGTGATATGTATTGTCTCACTCATTAGCTTCAACTTATTCACATGCGAGAATGCTATACATTTACGTATCTTTTATTTTTCAGGTACTTTTAATCTACGCCTTTCAATCAGGATAATCTGAGACGAAGTCGCCATTAACTGGCGGCTGTGCGTGCTGATGATGTATCACTTATTTGCGTGTTATTATATTGGGATCAGCTGTGCTGTCACGTTGGCGGGAGGTTAAACGCTTAGATCGCAATGAAAAGATCCTGGCTTACGTCCCTGCTTGTTACAAACGCTGTATCGGTAATTTCTATATCTCAATATTTCTGATATCTGGTTCTAGAATGCCATCCTAACGCACCATAAAAAAAAATCGCCTGAACTCGCCAGAAAACGGGTTTCTGTCGAGATTAACCCGGATCCAGTGTGTGCCCCGGGTTCATGTGCCCCATGCAGTGATTCATATTCCTCAAGATATATGCTCCCAGGTACGATTTTTAAATCCCTAACATATTAAACCCAAACCAGAAGTGACGGTTCTAGCATCTTCTTTGCTGATGAATTGTTACGTTAAGGAAGTTGAGGTATCTGCGATATCTTCCACGGGAGAACGATGCGAGACCGCTTATGCTTAAGCAGTAAATGCTGCATTTTCGCGCCTCGATAGCAGAAAACAAATCGGTAGTCACAATAGAAGTTCCTGAGATTGGTCTCTGAAATATTGTAACAGTTTTCTATCAGGATCCCCATTCAATAGCCGATTGTGCCTTATGGGACCTTGGCTTGGCTGACATCCGTCTGGGAAGTGTGGCTGCCGACAATGGACTGAAGTGATCGTACCGAGGGTCGACCATCAAAACTTTTGCGGCTGTATATGAAACTTGCACTCATTATACCTTGATACATCATGCAGTGTTTTTAGTTAATATGAGTGGTGCCGTAGGTTAGGTAGAAAGGATTGCAAACTGCACCATAACTTCCAACTTCCGATGTTGGGGTGGAGGTACCACATTTTGAATAATTTCCAGCCAGTGGAACAAATGGGATACACCTTGCTCTAAAGTAGTTCAGTATGTCGCCCCCTGACACTCCATTTTCCTTTTGTCACATACTGGTAAAAGAATGAAAAAATTGTTATGAGAATAGTTCGTTTAAATCTGGTTTTTCTCCCGCAGGCCTGCTTCACCACGGACCCTGACAATCATGGCTTTATACTAAGGTAGCCATCTTATCGACGTGGTAGCATTTCTCGCGTTTTTAAGCGTCGTCTTCGTATCACCGTTTTGATACACCGGGTACTCACTGCGAGTGGACGTTACTGAAGTTTTCGTATGAAATTTTACAATTAGAGTCGAAGAAGTTGACATGTCAGTGTTCTATTCGGAAGCCCGTTTTTGTGTAACTGAACACGGTTCATCTGCACTACGACTTCCCGATACGACTGTGATATTGCCATAAAAGAAATCCCTCCCCGGCCCCGGAGCGAATATTTTACTGAAACGCTGATCGGGAACAGCCCGTGCAGGTGATATTCTCCGCAAAAAAAAATAGAACCATGAATAAATCGGACGAAGTATAGCATACCCGGGCTTGGGCTATATACTTGAACAAGTCACTTGAGTGTTCCATCATAAGGGGAGCACACACAGGTCACACCGTCGCCCCAACGCTTAGGTGGATCCTTCCATATGTACTGGAACATGCTATGCACCTCTGAGGATAGAAAATCGGGAGTAAAACAAATCCTGATCCAGTGCCCCACAACTAGACAAGAACGTTATGGACCCCGCTAGTTAAATCATAGTGTAACAAAATGATCTGTGAAACAATATCGTAAACTGTAACCAAACTAAGCCGATGAGATGTCGACAGAAATGAGGAAAGTTGAGGAGAATAAAGGAGTGACACCGAACGTGGAGGATATCAATTGAACGTGGGGGGAAATAACGCACCACCCCTAACTTTTGGGAAGGCCTCCTAAACTTGATTTTTCCACCCACCCAAATGCTTCCCATCACTGCTTCGGACCCCCCCCCCCCACCCAAATTGCCCAACCCCCCAACTTTCAGACAGTGGCTGCGCCCTTCTGTAGGAGTAACTGTGAGTGGAATCAACAGAATGATGATGATAAGGCGATCGAGAGGTGAAACAGAAGAGAGAGAGTGTGAGTGTGCAAACATCTGGATAAAGCTCGGAGTGAAAAAATATGAATCGAAAGAGGAAGGAGAAAAGAATGAGATGACATGGATGGGTGGAAAATATGAATCATGCGCACGAATGTACAAAAGAGGCAATTAGGGGAAGTCCACGAAGGAATAGTTTGTTCATATTTCGAATTCTCACAAATTTCGTGGTTTACTGGAGCACACGAAAGATTGGCAGTGGGAATGATGTTCACAGTACAAGGTCCCTGCGTATGTGATAAAGAGGACTGGGGCTATCCGATTACAGTATCTGTTCTGCTCATGGAACTAGGCTTTACTTTCTAACATATATGCCCACGTTTCTAAACTCAAGGGTAAAGTTTGAAGCCAGCCAGTCAGGACGAATATTTTATTAACAACCACACAATCGCCGAGAGCCAAATGTAGGTTTATTTCCATTTTCATATGTAGTGCATTACATTGTGATTTATGCGTCATATTGCTACCATACATTGCACATTGCATTGTGTCTGCTGCGAGTTATCTGGGTTAAAGATGGTCCACAGATAATTCTGTCGTTTTCCTCATCCAAACTGGGGAGTTGTCTAATGGTAACAAACACCATGGAATTTCTTAATTCACTCAAATTTCCACTGTAACCCACTCCTCGTCCACCCATCAGGCCCATTATAGTTCACAAACAAACCTGAGAGAGCATGGCCCGCTTGAGTGGAACGGAAAATTTTCCTCGGATCAGTTATTACAAGCAGCCTAGATGACACGTTTCATCCACACACTTAAAAATGTTGTGCAACTAGCACACCCATCCAGGCGTTGTGTAAGGAGTTACACTATCATTGCGTATAATCTGCACAATTGTGTAATTTTTCGCATAACTTTCACAAAAATGTTGTGTAATTTCTACACAGCACCTGGATAGGTGTGCTTGCTAGTTACCAGGTTGTGGTAACTTCTACATAGCATTTTAAGAGTGTACCAAACCGATTAACCTAGGCGCGTGTGTATGGGGGATTCATTTTGAAGTTTGGTGTTCGTCATCAGATGGTCTTCATTAGTATTTTTCATCACACATCTCTGCTACCAATAAATATTCTCAGTGGGATGGCCGCCAACATTTCGGACAACAGGCACCATGTCACATACCGCCAAATCGAAGCTAATCCAAGAATAAAGTTGTCAAAGGGCGTGTTCATTCAAATCAACTATCCATGACATGTCGGTAGGTCATATATCTGTTCGGTTTTGTATACATATGTCTCTTTATGACTAGCAGAAACGTCCCTTCGATTACCTTCCTTCCGACTATTTCTTTGAATTTCCCAATGTGTTACCACTAATAGGGGCTATTGTCTCAAGCTTCGTGGTAAAAACGTTGCTGATGAGGCAGTCGGGAGAGATCAGTAGTTTGGTTTTGTAGTGCCTGTGAAAATCTTACCTCAATGGCTGATGACCGAAATCCAGTCCTTACTGACAACCCTCTCTCTCTATTGTCTGACCTAGATGAAGTGGTCTATCTGAGTTAGATCCTGCCTCGGACTCTTCCATTGAGTTGATGAGCTCAACCGGTCATTCAGTAGACCGTCTGAGTCTGAACATGTTGACATTTATTGCATTCAAAGGCGGAGCAACAGAAAACAGCGCGATTGAAGAGCTTTGCTTGAGCAGGGAGATCCAGATATACTCTGTGGAACTGAGATTAATTGGACCGATCCTTGCAACGAATGAAGTTTTTTTTTCAACACATGAAATTTTCAGAAAAGGTCGTGAGAGGAACGGAGGAGAAGTCTTTATAAGAGCTAGAAAGCACTTTCTTGCTATTAGGGGTTAGTTTGGTGCAGACTGTGAATCAGTCTAGTTCAAGATTATATTTACTGGCTGGCAACCACTTTATATTGGTACACGAAAAATTTAATTCGGCACCCCAAAATGGTTAAGGTCAAATTGGGGGCAAAGTAACACAGATTTTATGAAGGGCAAACGAGTGGATCACAATGGCGGCACCTCCCCCAACCTAGGCAGAAATTTGGTTTTCAGGTTATTGACTTGTGAATGTTCTTTGATGATGGGATGAGAAGTGAACGATATGTTGTGAATATGATCGCACCATGACCTAGGGCCAAAGATCAAGATGTAGGACCTTTTTGCCAATGTTATTTGTTCTTAATTTCGGTTTTTGGCCTCTCGTCGACCTTTGGTGACCTTGACAGGTCACAGGAAATATAGGGATAATCTACACCACATGGACGAACTTAAAGGCGAATATGAACTTGACAATGCTTGCATTCCTCAGATATCGTCCGGACAAGGGGTGTAACGCACACACATGTAAACACACACACACACACACACAGAAGGTAGGGTAAGTCTCTTATGAATCCATTCGGGCGAGACGATTCAAGTGGTTTTTGTCTTAAAAAAAATATTGATCACATGGGTCATGGGGTTCCTGACCCCCAGAATCCCCTCTGTGCGTGCGTCATTGTGGCTAGGTCGATCAGTCTCGAGATAAACCTGAAAACAAGGTTCAGAATGTCACATGCTGTTGACCTCAGATATCCTTTGACCTGACACAAAACAATAAGGTTCAATGTTACCTCCATCGGGACCCCACATACCAAGTATGAGCGTGATCCATCCAGGTGGGGTCAAGTTATTGTGTCCACAAGCTAAATTGGCCAAAATATCATTTTTCACAATTTCTCAATTTTTCCAAGGATGACCCTGCTCTACTCAGGGTTCTTGTACTCCCCATAAGGAAGTAGTATGCAACATTTCAGCTTGTTCGGACCAAGCGTTCTGAACTTCGTGTCCACAAAGTTTTCCGAATTTGACCTCTGGTAACTTCAGATGATCTTTGACCTGACCCCAAAAAAATAGGGGCGAATGTAATACATGGGGAACCAAGTATGATTATGATCATCCAAGTGAGTTCAGGTATTGTGTCCACAAGATAAAATTGCGCAAATATTAGTTTTTCACAATTTCATCACATTTAAAAAGCAAAAAAGGACCCGCTCTATACCAAAAACAATAGGGTTTGTGAACTCATAAGAAGCAGATGCCAAATTCAGATGAGCGACCAGATTCTGGACTTATCATGTCCACAAGGATTTAAATCCTGACCTCTGCTGACCTCTAACTTGACCTTAAAACGATAGGGATCATGTATTCAACATGGAAAACCCAGACCAATTGAGAGCTCAATCCATCCAGGTGGGGTCAAGTTATTGTGTCCACAAGAGAAAATGTCGGCTTTTTAAAGATTTCCCCATTTCTGACTAAACGTGACCCCTGCGCTACACCAAAAACAATGACAACAATGAGGACCAAACATGAGAAGCAGTATGCCAAATTTCAGCTCAATCGAACCAAGCAATTCCTAGACTCCCCGTGGGTCCACACGGTTTCTAGACTTTGACCTCTGCTGACCTCAGATGACTTTTGACCTGATCACAAAACAACATGGATCATGTACTCATCATGGGGAACCTACATCCAAATAATGAGCTAATCCATCCAGATGGAGTCAAGTTATTTTTTGTGTCCACAAGCTAAAATTGCGCAAATATTAGTTTTTCACAATTTCTCTATTGTTACTGGTAATGATGCTGCTACACCAAAGCTTGGGGGTTCTTCCTTGTTTCTCCCCATGAGAAGCAGTATGCCAAATTTCAGCCTGATAGGACCAAGCGTTCTGGACTTATCGTATCCACATGGTTTTCAGAGTTTGACCTCTGCTGACTCTCAGATGAAGAAAAAAGAATAATAATTTAAAAAAAAAACGACAACAACAATGTTTTAAGATGTATCAGCGATGATCTTGGTGATTCAGTGCATAACGTGCACATGAACATGCGATTGTCCATGATGGTATCAGGATCACACATGTTTGAACCAATAGCGCATCGACACTACTACCGATTCTATACATGATCCCTGATGGATTTAGGGTTGAGTATAAGAAGTCATCCTTCTCACAGGGATCCCATGAACCTGGTTTCGTCGTGAATAGCTTTCTTCTTTTTTCTTTCATCCATCTCAATTATTTTACCATTTCATCATATGGAGTACACAGTATAATAAGATAAGCATAGGCAAAACATTTGCAATAAATATGTAAATAAATAATGTGCCTCTTCATAAGACTCCTTCAATTCATTATACGTAACGAACATGTTTTTCCTGTGTGTGATATTTCTTGCCACGTCCTTAATAAATCAAAGAAAAACACAACAAAGTTAACTTAGTAATGTGCGGATTGTGCTCTCTCAGTTTTAAGTTTTGTTAAAAAAATATTTCATGGAATATTCAACCAGAAAACCAAGAGGCGTAGCATTTCGGGTTGTGGACCATGAGAAGCATTTAGATTCTGGATTACAATGATGATTTTATGAGAGTGCTTGTTTAAATTTCGGTTTGATTTGGTTTCAATTGATCTCTGTTCGGAACAAAAATAAATGGCGTTCCTGTACACATCGTTAGGAAAACCCACACACCAAATTTCAAATGATCGGTCAAGTCAGGCTGGACTGTGCTTGATTACAAGTTTAAATAACAAAAAGCTTAAAATACTAAGAATATCGAAACTTCACAATTCTTCCATCTTCAACCAAACATTACCCCTGATCATCATCGCTACACAAATGATTGCGTTCTCTACAATCGGTGGAACCCTACACCCAAATTGCATTCAGCTTGATCGGTTAAATCAGGTTGGACTTTTGCTTGATTACAAGCTCAAAATACCGAAAATATTAAAATTCACAATATCCCCATTTTTGACCAAAATTGATCCCTCAATGCTACACAAATGAATAGCGTTCCTCTACACATCGTTGTGAACCCACACATCAAATTTCAGCTTGATCGGTCCTGTCAGGCTGGACTATTGGTCTATTGGTTTTTCCACCAATCTTGATAAACGAGTTTTTCCATAGAATATCATACCTGAAATTGGCGGGATAGTGATTGTGTGTAAAACCAAGCATGTCTTACAAACTTTGTTCTATACGTGAAAAAAAAAAAAAATAAAACACATTATATATATTGTGCACGTCACTAGGGTTACAATTACATTTGAATAAAAGTAGATCGCCATGGCTGCGCGGATGGAAATTAAAGACGTTTTCCAGTATTTACACGTATCATCAAATAAGCTTCTTACCCAAGTAGGCCTAGATAAAATTCTCCAGATGAATAACACGAAATCCCCATTTTCATAATCATTAATTACTGTAGGTTCGTTCAATTTCATCTGTAGATCCATCCTAAATGAAGTGAAAAATTGTGGAATTACAACTCGTAATGAATCATTCAGATGGTTCGGCAGGACCAAGAAATGGAAACTAGTTGTGAGAGAGCGAAACTCTTAACATCATGTTCCTTCCCTCCTGCCACTCCACTGGTGTGAGATCTCTAGAAGACCACAAATTTAGCAATCTTTTCAATCTAGATAACTTGGGTGGATAATTCAACCTACATAGGTCCTCTCCATTGTTTGTGTCAAGAATTGCCTAACATTCTTACGGACCTTGCAATATTCTTACCAAATTCATCCAGGTGGTTAGGATTGTCATTCACAAATCCCCCAAGAGGAAAAAAAAAGTGCGATTTTTTAAAAGTTAAAATTCGTAAGCCCGAAGCGTCCTTAAAGTGCATGAGAGAGTTAATGAAATTTTTTAGGGAGTTTCTACTGCCATTAATAATATAAAAAAATGTGGTATCGTCGGCATACTGGAGGATTTTAAAAATCTAAAACTTCCCCACAAAGAATAAATAAACAGATACGGGTTTGAGGGCAACCCTACCCTCTTTGAAGAGGGAATGTACCCGACAAAAAAACATTATTTTGAACGCATCCTTCACACTTTGAGTAGAAGGTTCTAACCCATGTAGTATAATCAAGGGTATATAATATACGGCACCGATGTTGGTCTAATTGTCAGGTCAACAGTGGACAGAGGTTGGTATTATAATTACAAATGAATTCGATGCGACTAGGTTGATCAGTGTTCAAGAATTTTTTATTGGCATCAACCAGCTCAACAATTTTCCATTAATAGGCCTACAGTGTATTACAGTACTTGAGACTTGTACTTGAGACTTGTCCATGATGATCTCAGGACCTTAGGCTCGACCTACCACTGATTCTATGTGAAACAATCTGGATATTGGTAAAAATGTCATACATTCGCAATTTTGAGTTGTAAACCCGATAACTCGACCTGGTGTGGATAAATGGGAGCTATATACCTGCCACGAGGTTTGTAGACAGCTTGACCGCGGCTATGGTTGGATTGTCCTCGACTTTGGCCTTCAGTCAGATGTAGACCGTGAGTCTGACCGCTAGCCTTGCAGTCAGCAAATTCAGTGCAATGGGATTATGGGAAGCAGTTTTTATTTGCGTCAGTTGTTCGTATCCATAATACAGTTTCAGGATTTCCAAGACAAGTAACCAGCCAACACAGGAAGGTTGTTGAAACTTTTTGAAAATGTTCGTTCAATGTTTTAGGAACATCATTTTGTGGTGCGTTTATGTTGGCTCGATATGAATAAGAGAACAGAGAAATGGATCCATGAACATATATTTACAACTCGGGACAATAACGCAACTATGCGAAGTGATTCCTTGCCAAATATGTAACTTCTGTAACAAAAGGAGACATTCAAGATCACCTGAGATCTGATCATTGATTCTAAGTAGGCAAGAAGCAGAATAATTAACTACCACACACCAACACGTCCGGATTGTGCTGTCAAGTGAGTTTCAAGTAACACATCCCTTCCTTTAGACATTAACTAATACATGCCAATAATACCTTGCGCCTAAAATCCCTACTTTCCCGATATGGTAGGGATTCCTCCCTGCTCACATGGGCTGGAAATGAGCAATCACAATACACTGTTGGATATTATATGTATTATTAAAAGACTTGGTTAACTCCAGGCTTACGAAAACTGACCCAAAGGTCACGCCGTTCATTATTCAATGGGGTCAAAGGTCAAAGGAAATCAAAGTTGGTCACCATAATGTATGTTTGCACACACGAACAAAATTCTCCATTTCGCTAACCCCCTAAAATGTTTCGTTGCGAGGACATATGAAGATTTGAAATTCATCAAGTGTTTTGGAGGCTTTTTTTCCCTTCTACAGAGGATATAGCTGAAGATAGCGTGTGATAGCATCGTTTTAGTTCGTCAGTACAATTGACTTATTGGTTTGGTGCAACAAGACGAGTCGTCACAAAAATGACCTCGAAGGTCACCAGTCATTAGGTTAAATGAGGTTTAAAGGGTCAATGAGGTCAAGGCAGGTCACCAGATGTAGGTCACCTAGACGAACAAAACTTTTCAATACAACATTGTTCTGAAATGTTTCTCTGCCAGATATAGAAGGATTGCACCTTGGTGACGTTCAATGACCCTGACATGACACTGAAAACAATAGGTTCATCCTCACCATATGCGCAACCCACCTATGAACTTTATAGATACTCGCCTCCATTAGTTATCGTGCTTACAAGAATTTTGAACTTGCCGTGACCGTTAATGACCTCGAACTGGCACTGAAAACAATAGGATTCATTCTCTTTACATGAGCAACTCATGTGCCTAATTTGAACTTGATTCCTGTTTGCGTTCCTTAGATATCGTGCTGACAAGGAGTGTCACAGCCATCCCACGAACACGCACATAACATCAGACCCATACATACACACAAGGACATTAATGAACTGCATAGCTTCCTTAAAATGCTGGTTGAGGTAATATGGAATCATATGTATCTCTATCCAGACAGTCGTTCATTGATGTCGACTAAAATTGGACATAATGATCATTGACCCATGCGACATGTTTGACTCGGGGGCAATATAGGCCATTATGTGTAAAATTTCAAAATGTATATCCTCCTACAAGTACATTTTTCTTGAACTGTCCTACTGTTCCTTGAGTGGTGCTTCCCTCCGCTCGTTCACAGATGCGACGTCATATAGTGCTTTTAGAGTTAAAGCAGTAGCATCTGTTGAAAAGAAGCATTACGGATCACGAACAACACCAGGTTGAAGCTCTTTTCAAGATGTTATGAAACGTTTTGTGCCTGCTAATATACTTGCCTGTACTTTAAGTTGGTCAGAGTTGGAAGGCGAGAGCTTTGTAAGTTATTGACCATCAACGTCTTCTCTAGCTAGTGAAGCAGCGTAAAATGGTATAGGTTTGGGTTCAAGATATGACCATGTGCCACTCTCACACTTCAATTGCCAGGATCAAATAGAGAAGTGCCAACACACACCACCGGACAACAACAGGCGCACACTACACGTTGGGGAGATGGTGTTCTCCCACTTTTAAGAAACCAACTCGCTGCAAGAACGAAAACAGCATAAGATAGTGTGAATGTAAATTGTAAACTCCCATGCAGAAATATAAGAATATATAGACGAACGGAAATACCACAAAGTGAGCAGAGTATAAAGATTGATGACAAGGAAAAAATTCTTATACCAGTAGGTTCCTCGTAGGCTGCTACCGGGACGCCGAATAAACGAGCAAATCGGTAAGAACAAAGATAAATAAGCCGTTTTACTCTACCAGACAGGGAAGAATAACTTCGCCCCTCCTGACTGATGACCCCTATACACACAATACTGGGTAGCTCATAGGCTAATTGTCTTCTTCAGCTGCCCGTCTCAGTGACCTACTGGTACCGTCATAACGACGGGGGTTTAGGTCGTCGCGGTCAGTAAATTCTCAGTCTGTCGACCGAAGCCATCAAACGTAGGGCTGAACGGAAGCATCCTCGTCCACTTCCTATTCTTGATGTAAGCCATGCCAAACGGGAGGTCGTAGCATCGGAGTTTGGTCTTATCGCCAGCCGTTTCATCCGTGATTTCAGTTGCATACAAATTCCGGATTCCTCTTTCTTCATCAGTACCTTTAGGTGGAGACGGGAAAAATATTAGCTCTATTAGTGGTCCCACGCATTACAGTCTAACACACAAAGTATAGGCATGTTCCGCTGGTTGATAAAGATGAAATGATGATAATGATAATTACTGGAACTTTCTCATCAAACTGCTTAGGGTGGCCCTGTTTTCAAACCATTCTTTTCTTAGCTTTTTTGTTTTGCTCACGGGAACCGACCCTGGTACAGGTCCTCACCGGGACAAGATATCCTAGTACCAGGCTCAGTTCCTTTCTCAGCCCATCATTCTATGTTCAATAATCTCGCAATTGTTTTGTGGAAGTCATCGTTGTGTTTCAGCCTAACTGCTCACACGAGTCAATGGCCCGCGATAAACGACCCGTCATGAGAGGAATGTGGAATCACTCACTCACTCACTAATGGGGGCACATGCCCGGAAGCACCTTGCCGCGTCCACCCGTCGCTTCCAGTCACCCGGCCTTCTCCGAGCAAGCGACCAGGCCTGGGCCTGACCCAATCCCACGACCAATACAACATACAAAATGATATACCCACGAAGCTGCGCTAACCAAGAGCTACGAGGCCGTCCTGGCAGGCGGCCCCCCCCGATCCCGTACAGACAGAATTCGTCTGCCGGAAGGCGGCTCCATATGCCTGAAGAACGCAGTTGTCGATCACAAATCAGGAAGCTGACCCTCACCGTCCCCGCCTTCCTCAGCAGCCCTGGCATTAGTCCACTGGTCCTCAATTGGTGACCGGATGCGCCGAAGCGAGGTAGTTAAGGAAGAATCCAGCCTACGCCCCAGTCCCAGCATGAGCTTCCAAGCCTCGCTAGAATAAAGCAAGACTGAAGCACAGCAGAGCCAAAAACACGTAGCTTGGTTCTCTTCTGCACATATAGCGTGTTCGCCAGAACGCCAATATCCGTGACCTCATGACTCCACAAGCTAGCCCAAGACGTCTACTAACCTCAGGCTTCGCAGACCCGAACATTGATGACACTTGCAAGGTAAAGAAAAGACGCAGTGACCTCGACCCTCTCACCCAGACCGGGACCGACTTGACAGTAGATTCCAAGATGCCACCCAAAAGACGGATCTTAGTCTTGGCCAAAGACACATGCAGGCCAGCGAATAGCTTCCCGACTCAGTGCTTCGAGAGCAAAAGCAAAGATTCACACACCAGCAGCGAGTATGCAGCATCATCAGCGAAGTCCAGGTCGCACACCTGGACATCACCGAATGAAACCCCACAGTCTGTGTCACCGGTCTCCTCTCCATCTCCAGTCCATATAAGTGTTTGAAAAGTGTAGGAGCCAGAGTGCAACCCTGCCTCACCCCAGAACATCGGAGAAGTCGAAGACCACCAGCACACTTCACAGCACTCTCAGTACCATAATACAGAGAGATATAGGGCGCACGAGAGAGGGGGTACACCCCCGCTGCTGAAGGATTCTCCACAGAGCATATCTACACACGGAGTCGGAAGCCTTGCGAAAATCAATATCGGCCACCAGGAAAGCCCTAATTGAACTCGTGCATCCGCTCAGACAACACACGGAGAGGCAAGATACGATCCACTGTGGACTTCTGGGAGTGAAACCCGACTGCTCAAGGCCTGGTGCGCAAGCAGCTGATGACGAATCCTGTTCAAGATGATCCTAGCGAAGACCTTTCCAGGCGCTGAGAGGAGTGTAATTCCCTGTATTATTGCATTCCCGGGCATCACCCTCACCGTTCATATGGGGACTAGATTCCAGATGAGTCCCTTCTTCCAGTCAGTTGGAATGATTCCAGTGCTCCAACAGAGCGAAGAACTAGCAAATCTATCAACACCTGCCCCCCGCGACACCAACCCCCCCCCCCCCCCAAGCCCAGCAGAGCCAGTAGCTGGATGAATGTCGCAAAACCCAGGTGCCTTTGTTTCCACCCTCCAATTGCTCCAATGCCTTTCGAGTTTCATCGATGGTAGGCAAGTCACAATTTACGCGAGGATCAGCCCTTAGAGTTGCAACCCCACCTCGAATTTCCAAGCTTGGGGGGTCAGCCTCTTACAAATACAAGTACCCAGCCAACGGGCCCTCACCGTAGAATCATCACATAGTCAAAATTTCAATTACCATCTTGCAGACTTCATGGTTTCCGCCTTGATGCCTATGGATTTCTGGGTTTACTGGGGTGTTGTTCGGGATAGTTGGCAATGAGTCTCTTGTGGGTTTGTGAGCGATCACGCTGAACTTTAACTTCCGCTCCTCCAGTTTCCGAGGAAGTGGTCGGGTCTTGGAGATTACTGATGGTCCTTATCGGATGGGGGGACCGTAAATATGGCGGGTTTCCGGAGCAGGTTGGGGATGTTTCCTCCTGCTTCGTTATCATCTGAGTACTAAACGAGGAGAGAAGGCGAGTTATCGCCGTGGCTCATCCACGATCAATACGGCTAGGGTTCCTAGATGAGCCTTAGTTGGCATCCTGAACCCGCAAAAATCAAAGCAACCAAAATTACTGGTAGAAGTCACTAGAATCCAGATTATTTAAACATTCAGGCATTCCAGTCGCCCGTTACTACTCCGAAAATAAAAATAGACATACCTTTCGCCTAAATGCAAGAAAACAAATTGTAAATGCGAGAAAACAATTGTATTCTGTTACTTTTTTCACGCACTTTGCGGACATAGGACTCCTCCACCTATACGAGGTCTGGCGAATGGTGCACACCTGGATAAACCGCATTAATTGTCAGCTTCGGAACCTTCACCAGTAGGCCCTTACACGGAAACAAGGCAACGCTCTTTGCGGTACTCAATGTGAAAGAGGGGTTTATTGCAAGAACGCCTACAGCAACTTTTTTGGCAACATTGTCCTACCTCACATCTTCCGTTTCTTTCCGCTGTTCCTGTTCCCTCATGCTAGCGCAAGCGAGAAGGCAACCAGGTCACGATTTTTTAAAGTCTTTGCCTATGACACAACCGGGAAATCGACACCGGCTTACCGGGTGGAAAGCTACGCTTCCGGACTGTGCTAACCCTTTGTCAGAAATGATTCAAATTGAAACGAGCATGTTTCGTAATTACCAAACATCTTTGGACAACAGTGAAAAATCGACAAAGATAACAACTTTGCCCCGAATGACCATTCTTTCCTCTGAAACTGGAAGAATGTACCAATTTCGAGAGTAAACGTACGTGCGTCGTGACTATTCAGGCCTGTACAAGTTTTGAGCATGTTCGCGACTTCAAAGTGTAGATCTTGCTCAAACCTATCAAAAATATTGAACTTAACAACACAACGCACACACTCGCACTCGCGAACGATGACATAACAACAGCATTCACAACAACAGAATCGACAACCACAAAAACCACCAACATCCACAAAACATCTACAACAACAACCTCAACAACATCCACAATGACACTCAGCTGAGCAACATCATGCAATCCAACTCTATTTGTAAGAGGAATCATTTTCATTTTAACAGTTCTCCACCAATGACCGGTTTATGCTCCCTAATTACCTTTGGTGTCAAATTTCACCCAGCTGTTAATGAATATTATGTCCCACTTCGGGGTCAACGTTCATCAAAGCATGAGATTTAAGGTTAAGGACCGAAAATTTGCATATTTTTAACAATTCGAACAGAACTGTCTACTCCCCCCTTTAATGACCTTTCAACACTTCAATTCCTTAAGGGACCCATAGGTACAGCTATTCAATATTATATTGTTCACGTATCATGGCAATCTTACCAAATCTGCTGGAGATGCAGCGTTTTGGCATTTTCCACATGATAGCTCATTGCCATCCGACCTTCAGGTGGTCGAAGGTCACCCTCAGTCAATAAATACATGTCCAACTTCGGTCAAATCCATCAAAATTTGAATATTTAAGAGCGAAAACATGCAATTTGCCTATCATTCTAACAATCTTAACAGAGTTGCCTAGCAAACACCCCCCCTTTAATGACCTTCCACCTTCAATTACTGTGGGACCCATAGGTACCACTATTCAATGATTACACTGGGCATGTATCGAGGCAAGCTGACCAAATTTGCAGGAGAAGTAGCGCAGTTCTGCAGTTTTTCTTCTTCTGCAGTTTTTCCCACATGATGACTCCGGGTGTGCCCTTTCAGTGGACCATTTGACCTTTGATCTTTAGGAGGTCCCGATGACCCATCAGCGAACAAACATTGGACCAAGTTTGGTCAATATCCATCAAAGCGCGAACATGTTGGTGGCCAGAAAAGCAAAGACTGTTTACAGAAAAACTTAAAGTTTACAGACTGGATAGGTAATAGATAGAATTACCTTGGCATCCGCAATAGTCCAACCAACATAGCTGTTTGGAGTTAAAAAATCACAAATCAAACGCCTTCTTGAACAAGTATGTCTTCAGGTAATTCCTCTGGTCTCGTACTCTTTGCCTGAGCCATTAGGGAATTACAATGTGAATTCATAAGAATTAAATGCATCACTAGACGCTTCTAGACAAACGCGCCTGGCTAGAGATTTTAGGCTACTTTGATAGTATAATCTTGGGAATGAAAAAAAAAACACAGACTTGACATTTTTCATCTCCGCCGAAGCATTGCAGACATCTCAAGGTAATGTACGTCACTGGACGCAAATGAATTTTGGTGATTAATTAAGTTTGCTGTAGTTCTTTTTGAAATAAACTCGGGTCTCGTTAATTCAACGTTCACCCCATGACGTTTACTGGAAGGATAAAGTGGGTGTATTTGAGTGCATTATATCACCAAATTGCATCTGAGGGATTTCCCGACCCAAAAAGAAAAACAACCCTTCGCCTTAGACCCCAATGGGCTTATCCATCCACTGCGACCAGGTGAAAATATTCCGAAACTATTTTCTTGAAAGAGTTGATATTTAGGTGTGCTATAATGCACTTAATGCATCGACAGTCAACTGGAAATGTAAGAATTCTCCCTGGAGCCAGGTGAAAATACGATATGATTATCAAAATGGAGATTTGCTTTATTGCACCAAATCGCATATAGGCGACCCAGAGTCCATTTTCAAACAGAAGTAGTGTCCCCTCATAGACCCCGTCTACTGAGACCGAGGGAATGGGCAAATTATTTGCAAAACGGGATTGAAATGATGCATGGGTGTGCTATATTCAGTATATTGCACCAGATTACAACAACAGCGAATTGGAAACGCAGAAATTCCGTGGAATTTCCTTTCTAAGACATGTAGAAAATACAAATTCGATGAAAACGAGTGGGTAGCTGGGTGTTGTTATATTGCAGCCACACACTTCTTCTAAGGCACCTAGAAACGGGGAGGGGGTGCCCAGAACAGTTCAGTCCCTACTCAAAAGTTCCTACCCCCCGCCCAGTTTGTATAGAGGATACACGGGGGGGTTTCGAAATATGATTGATATTGTTGACAATCGGTCGTGACTTTTGTCCGTTCCTTAAAACAAAAGAACAGAAGAAAATTTACACGTTGAAGTATAATTTTCATCTATCCTCGATTAAGGCTACACCTTAAGTATTAAACCTCATAAAACATGGCACGACTAAAGGAATAACGCTCAGTCAACGTTCAGTTTAACCCAGTTTTTTTATAATTTATATATTTCATTTTTAAGTGTAGGGAACGTTACTTACCGGGTAACAGGTTGTCCAATAGACACGCTGTTAATCCAGCAAGGAACAGCCTGTTCCCAGGCAGACATACAGCACCTGATCGATCGCTATGGAACCTATAGAAAACTGAATAACATTTGAACGTTTGAACACAGCGTTGTCATGTTAGTGTTAGAAACACAGAAGCTTCAACGTTTTGCAAATTTAAGCACTCTGCATGGGGGAATACTAACCAGAAACATAATCAATTCAAGCAGCCACTGACCGAGTTCAAGAATGATCCCGATCGGGGAGTAGGCCTAGTCACACGGTTTTAAAAATAACACCTCGTCTTCTATTAATATCTGATCATCAACCTAATTTGCATCAAAATCGTAAAAGGCCTACGGTGGCATGATATCAGCGAGTTGAGGGACTCATTCTTCAGACGAGCCGAATCGATAGTCGATTTACACTCCAAGGAACAATTCGTACTTACCTAACACGTATTATTGACACCCTTGTTACCCAATTTTAGAATGAACTTATCGCCTGTTTTCATTTTCGCATACGGATTTTCACACGCGCATATGACCAATTACTACTGGTGCAAGAAGCGGATACAGAGGTGGGGGGTCAGGGTCCGGACCCCCTTTTGGTTCGGAGGCTTTTCAAAACACTAATACATTCTACATAATTTGGTCCAGACGACGATTCTGGGGATCGGACCCGGGTGCGACTTTCCCGCTATCTGATGTCATCTGTGCTGACTGTACCCTCTACATAAGACTAGCCCTTTACAAGGTGTACATGACCTGAAAATATTGCGCGCGTCCGCGCGCAGCTTTGTTTCATCAACACTTACCGGTAGTAAAGAATGGTCGCCACCGATGAATTGACATAGTCTGGGTTATACACTCTTTCCCATAATGAGTGCGATACCTAGAAGAGCAGGTTCCGCGAATGATTCATATTGGACGTATTGTAGGTTTAGATAGACCGACGGACTTGGGAAACCTGCAACAACAACACAATAAACACACTGACAACATTGTCAGATGACGGTAGTCTAATTATCAACTGAAAGTCGGGTGTCCGCATGGCGCTGTCGTGGCCTCCACCACGAGGAGTGTACATGACTCTGATATTGTAACGTTAATGTGGCCATTTCGTATTATTTCCTGTTCCCCAATATTTTACGGATGTCAGGGCATACGGAAGTGCATTTTCTGAAAAAAAATCAGTGGGTCCTGTTGGTGACGACGCGATTCTATTAAAATTAATGGTACTGATTGACAATATGAGGATTTAGGTGTTGACGCAGTGTTGACTAGGCCAAATCCTCGGCCCGAGTGGCCTTAGAGTTACTCGCTTTGCTACGTGATGCACCTTTTTTTTATTCCTTGTTACGGAGTCCCAAGGATCCTATAGTCACATGTGGCGCACGTGTAATTATGTGTGTGTGTGTGTGGTGTGCGTGCGTGTTGTGGTCGTGTGCGTGCGTGTGTATATATGAATTTATGGGTGTGTAACACCTGCCTTTGTCTTCATTTTGGCATTAAGCCAAACCATGCCTGGTCGATCAATTTTTCAAACTTGCCTTGGCATGTTTCCCATGATCTGGGATGGACCGAGTATAATCCCTCACACTACTGTCTTGCAGCCACCGCAAAGTTTGAACTTGAATCTGGCCAACATGCGTCCTTTTTTCCAAAACCAATATTGCCCATGAATATTTTTGTCCCGATACTCACTATACTTATGGCTTCCAAAATGTTGAGACCACCATCGAGGCCCCAATCAAAACCCCTCAACCCAAGATGGTGCGATATCATTAGACTTACAAAGGGGGTCCAACCATGCTGCAGCGTTCGAGAAAACCCCATGGGCAGCCTTTGATATTGTGGCCAATGTTGGTCCCCATATGGGCGTACTTCAATGAACATTTGCCACACTCATCCAAACACTACTCACATGGGCCCTATCACATGGGTAGAATATCATAATCTCATGACAGTCTGCCAACCCGCAACCCTATGGCCCAAACATTCCAAAACGCACATGGTCCCCAAATATTCAGCACATCATTCAGAACAGGAAAATCTGGCCCACACAAAATTCACATGGGACCCATCCATAGCGCAGCTCATTTGCCTATGGCATCTACCCATGAAACAGGTGATCCACATGAATTTGATGAGGGCCAGGCGTTGGTCGCTTGTCTAGAGGCTGTTGGGTGGTCGGAAGCGGGCCTGGGATGAAGCGGGTGCGGTTTGTTCCAGCATGTGCCTTCATGAGTGCGTGAGTAATTGGTTCACATTGGTGGTGCAACCGAAATATCACATTTTACCTTTTCTCTTCCCTTCATTCTGTTGCCTTGACAATCCCTCACTCTCCTACCCTCCTCTCCCGAATTGTTACAACATTTATCATCCCGTAGGCGATGTCATACACTATAGTAATAACAGGGCTGGTTCATCCTTGGAACGTAGAAGCATACTCCCGAGCAATAGGTGCCCAATATTGCACTAGTGCGGGACATTTTTTTTTAAAGAGCTACCGTCAATAAGCAGATCCGTGGGTCGGATATACACTTAGACGCGTGTGGTGCAACAAAATGGCGAAAGGACAGCTTCCATACAAACAGAAACGCTAAGACTGAACATATTAGCCCAGGGGCCGCCAGTTGTTGGCTCAACGAGGTGTTAACAAACGGGGTGGGTCTACTGCTGCCGGCGATCCCCCCTTGAGGAGCCGCAGTCCTCCATGAAACACTGAAGAGAACACTCGGTTCCCCTTTTTTGTAGTTTCATGTAATCATCAAATGAAAAATAGTTCACTTAGGTCAAAGTGGTCGTGACTAGCCTACTGAACTGAAACTCTGCCAACACGAATTGTTTGCAGTGCATGACCTGTATCATGCCAATCAGGTCAACTCACCAGTTTCCGAACTGGTAGACATCTATGATGTAAATCGCATCGGACCACACAACATTGAATAACTAACTCGAATTGATGACTCTATAGAGTGGAACGTGTACTGTATATTGTAAATTGCTCTGTTTCCATAGCATATTCCACCCGTCCGCTATCAGCTAACTCTGGCAGCCCACTAGCGATTTGGCCACTTGGGTTTTGAATATGGGTTTGGGTCAAGAGGCAAGATTTACGGCGTTTTCTCAATGTTTCATTGAATCGCCTCCCCTAAATCTCGAAACGACCGACCCGATTGTTCCCCAAACTATCCCAGTTCCGTTGAGTATTTGAGGGAGTCCAATTCAATGAGACTCGGGAGAGAGAGAGGGGGCCCAGCAGACAAACCGAACTCGACGGGAACTCACTGAATCCAATAATGGGGCCCCAACTAAACACAAGTTGAGCCCAGTTCGATAAGAACTCAGCTTGCATTATTCAGCTTTGGGTTGTCACTGTCGTTACGACGCCGCGCTCGAAGCTTAATGTGGGTCAACTCCATCAACTTTACTTATGGTAACACATAGCAACTCGCACCAATAACGGGTGATTGTATGATGTGCAGATGGGTTGACTTCTGGCCGAATACACCAACTATTATTAGCAACACCCAACCACCTGGGCCACTCGCCGACTCGCAATCTGAGGGTGAACACAATAAAATAATGAGTGCCTTGAACGATCTATCCTGGTTGTAAATCCGTTGTATTTGAAGACGAATTGTGGTTTTGAAAGAATACCAGAACAATTGCAACTGAAAAATTACATGGATTACAAAAAAAAAAGAAAAAAACATTACTATAGGGATGCTGTAGTACTCATTATGGGGAACTCACATACCAAGTAGAACTACATCCATGAGGAAGTCCTTTTCAACGAGCTAAAGTTAGCAAAAATAGTCAATTTTCACAATATCCTCATATCCTCCCCCAAACTGGCCCCAGTCTACAACACCAAAATACATAAGGTTCTTATACACCCTAAGAAAAGCTGCATACTATATTTCAACCTGCTCGGTCAGGCATTCTGGACCTATCGTGTTAACAAGATTTTCAGACGCAGCCTCTCTTGACCTTAGATGACCGTTTGCATGATCCCAAAACAGATATCGACATGTACTGGTTATAGGGAACCCACGTAACAAGTAATGAATTCATCTATTTTCCGGTGGAATTGAGTTAATCGTGTCACGAGCTAAAATTTGCCAAATTATCAATTTTTCACAATTTCACAATTACCCCCGAATCAGAGTCACTAAAGCCGGCACTCCCCTGTGCCGGGCCTCGAGAAGGTCCATCTTCCTCTGCTCGGCATTTTGGACGCGGCTTATCCATTATTCTGTCTCGTCCCGTCTCCTATTTGGATTTTGAATAGAACAACACAAACTTAGAGATTTTTCTTGAGAAAACTATTGAAAAACATCTCTACAAGCAAAACATCCTCCGTCTCACAGTATTTGCTAAAATGCGTAATCATAGGCCTACATACCTTTTTGATACCGATTATCGAGATACTCTCGCCGTATGACGTATCACCCTGACCACTGCCAATAGACCACCAATCACACAGTTCCCAAGCCCTCCATACCGATTCCTCGATTTATGCGTGGGAGCTGCGGCGGAATCTCACTTAAAACTCGCGCATGCGCAGTAAGTCCCCATGGACCTCTACATGGATGCTAAGGCACCGGCAAACATCCCAATAAAACCAGCAGCGGTTACTGTCGGAACACCCCATTGACCTGAGAGGCCAAAAAAGAAAAAAAATGATACGGTTATTACGATAATTGTACATCATTGCATAACTCCAAGACTCGGAAATGAGATCTTGAGCCATTGATAACCTCTAAATCTAATGAAAGTTTGAATACTGATGTTCGTGCTGATTAGGACGGTATTCTCCTTATACGACATGGTACACCATCCCTCCCGGAGTATTGGCGCCAGCCATCCGTTATTGTGTATATCTTCAGTGAATTACTAACAATATACTGACATAACGGGAGTGGTGATCCTGATTCAGTGTCTGTGTTCTTGAATTACAAGAGAAAAACGGTGGAGGGGAGCATTATTTATGAGCGTCTTGAAACGTAAATAGATCGACATTTTCAGGATAGGCTTTTTTTTCCCGGTTACAGGTAATGGACCATATACAATTGTGTCAAAAGGTCATAGGGGTACACTGGCAGTTCGACGTGCAGAAACAGTGTGAAATGTGAAATTTCACATCTCACCAGCGCAAACATTCATAATCCCACTACCATACTCAACTTACCCATATTGCAACATTGCAGCACCCTAATTGACACCACCATCTGCCAACCCTGGCCAATTTTGAAGTGCCCCATCTGGCCAACACCAATCCTCCTTCTGATTTGCCATCTATATACGCGACTATACTCATTTAGACCCTGGATTGCTTTTCTAGCGATAATTCCACTTTTCTCAGGATTGTGGGTTTGGGGAGGAGTTTCCGTCGGAAGTCCCCCTTGGTGTCGTTATACAGAAATGTGTATGCCATATGGGTAAATATCCTTAGCTGCGCGGATTCACAAACCCTTAGCCGGTTTGTGGATTTCCCCTCATGCTACTGCAACAAACAAAAAGTTGGCGTTTTTCAATCGTGGCAGCTTGAAAAGAGGCGGTACATGATATAGTCACGGGGAAAATCTCGTCGATAACCCCGAGCTTGTCTCGTGGTGAGCATGGATTTACAACCGTGTAAAGGCTTATTTGCTGGGGATTACCTGGTTAAGGACTCTGAACCATTCAGCCTGTTGGACAGTATCTATATGTATGTCTGTCCGAGCACTGTAACCGTATGTTCCTTCTACGTCGGACAGAACACCGGTAGCCGTCAAGACCCACACCGCCCCCACGTCGTTATTAATCGACAGGCATATCTGTTCAGAGGAACAGATTAATATTAGAGAATTTTTATTCATATCTAATACTCAAGTAGACTAGTTGCCCGCGAAATCATTGTGCTATGTTGCTTCCAAAGTAGGTCAAAATCCAACATAACTGACTGTTTTCCAGTGCATTGAATATATGTTACTTCTGAAGACCTCCTATGGCCTTCACTTTGAGCCACTCAATTTTCACTGCATGTAGAATAACTGTTAATAAATCCCATCTGTTTACGTTTTACGGTGAAATGTTGAAATACGGGTTATTGGTAGAACTGCGTTCCGAGGACATCGGGCTCTGAATGACTGTCCACAACAAAAAACGCCTCATCGTGAGGAGGTGGGTTTTGACGCCTCCGTAATGATGAGTGACCGTATAGGTTGGGGACCACGGGGAGGATAGTTGGGTGAAGCACGTGAGCTGAGATGGGGCAGGTGATTGTGATATGTCCTATCCAGTTTGCAAAGATAGATATGGGTTCCACAGAACAAAAAGTGTCTAAATGAAGGAGAACCAACACCGAATAGGCAAAATGACAACATAACTAATGCGGTATACGGGATGCGTAACACTGTCCGAATCAATTCCCCATTCTTCCGCGCTATTTATTGCTGGGAAAAATGTGGTCCCCCCCCCGATTGGGGTGTCCTCTATTGGTGATTTTGGGGGGAAATATCCTCCTAGAAAAACAATAACGACAATATCCATGGGGTGCCGCGTCAGTTCTTTTTCCTATAACTTTATACTTTGCTGAAGCGAACGTTCGTGTTAATGAATATGTTGATTTCCCCATCCTCCGGATACGCATTCGCGTCTAGAAATCCCAGCCTAGGCCGGGATTCCTGATGCAGATGCGTAATCCGGGCTGGAATGTGAAAATCACATATTCACTAAACGGACGTCTGTTTCAGAAGAGAACACACTACAAGTGTATGCGAAAAGACTATGAAAAGGCCAGCAGCCATTTATATTGGGTTCGTTGCTTGGCTTTTTAGGAAGATATTCCTTAGAATCCATTCGCGGTTATACGCATCCGCATACGCGTTGGTACATGTGCCTTTTTGTGGGACCAATATCTATCTTAGCAAACTAAATAGAACATATTCAAACACTTGCCCCCGCTCAGTTCACGTAAATTGGCGATTTTTCACATACGCATACGCATCTATGGAAACCCAGCCTCATGTTACAATACGATGATCGTGATATCATCCCAAGGTTGTGAAAGGGTTGTCGGCATCGATGTACGTTTCATTCCGACGTTTGCTTGTACTTCCTTATCTGAAAGTCCGATTTTCCACAGCGTTTCCCGAATTAACAGGGATGAGAAGAAGTCTGGCGCTATTTGAGGGCGGAGGGCTCCGCAGCTAATTGACGAGTATCTGCATAACCATATCACTGTGAATGGCAGTGCCTAATTCACATTCTTCTATAAAGGGCGAGAACTAGAATGAATTGTTCAAGTAACTTTTGGAGCGGTTTGTAATTTGGGTTGACTTTGGAGCTGGATTTGCTGGGCATGTCCGTGACCATGAAAAAACACGATGAAGAGATGGGGTGTCAGTGAGGGCCGGTCACACTACAACGATATCGTGTCTTGCAACGATCCGAAATTCTTCGGTTCAGGCCAAATTTTAAAAGGTCCATGATCGAGACTCCATGGGGTACGTACTGGGGTGCATTCGGCCGATCGCTTCTAGCAGAGTGACTGAGATCCGAGCTGGAGTCCGAGAAGGAGATTGCCTGTTAATGGAGGTTGATGGAGAACTAAACTTTGGGGACGCAGAGTAGAAGCGTTTGGACAATGTGTTGGTTTTGAAAATTTGTTGGTTGGAAGAGAGAGAGAGAGAGGGGGGGGGGGGGGGGAGGAGAAGCGTATTTTGATACAATGTATTTTTTTTTCAATGTGAAGCTTTCTCTTTTAGTTTGAATATGTTTGTCATGGAGTGCAATGGAGAAAAAACAAAACAAAAGGAAAGAAAATGGAATAGTACTGTATTTTGTGGAGCAGGATATAAATTAATAGTGAGATATTTTAGGGGGAGAAGCGATGGAATAGGCAGAGAAAAACCTTATTGGAAGACTAGGGCTTGGGGGGAGGGTAAACAGGGAGCGAAAATCGTAGCCTCTGTGTCGTTTTCTCTGACTCCTTGGATCAATGCAAAGTCGATTAATTGGCCTGATTCGTTATTTAGATTGGACGCTGTTTACTCAAGGAGTATTCTTCTTGAGAAGGTAATGAGGTAATAAGAGTGAACATTGTGAGGGAAATCATGACTTTTCTTGACGCATTCACACTCTTAGACAGAACAACATCTTCGAGAGGCTATTACACTCGTTAATACTCATGCGAGAAAAAAATATTTCCCGATTTCAATTTAAGCGTTTACCACGAAGCTCGAGGCAATGACCCCTATTGGTGGTTATTTTGGAAAACTCAAGGAAATAGTGGAAGGAAATGCCTCCGAATCCGTTAACAAGTTTTGAAACCTGAATCAAATCACCTCGAATTCGTCTCAGCCATCGAAGTTGGACCGAGAGGCCTTGATCTTTCCTCGTGAGGTAATCTCTAAGACAGTGAATTATTCTAGTGGGCCTCCGCTGAACGTTTTCAATTACCAACTGCGTTTCATTCAAGAGATGTGGATTCCATACTTGGACAGAATACTCCAAGTGAGGTCTCACCCACCTGCTAAAACAACCTGACAACAATATTTTTATCGAGAAAACTGAAGTGAATTTTAATCAAGCCAAGAATCCATTAACCTTTCCTTGCAGCTTCTGCACAATACTTAGAACGTTTCGAAGAAGAATAAAAATGAATACCGAGATCCTTCTCTGGATTCACCTGTTGAGTATTTTGCCCATTTAACTTGAAAGAAGCGTTGCGATTGTGGAAACCAACATGCATAACTTTGCACTTATCGGCTTTGAGAAACATTTGCCAATCAAAGACCATTTGGAGATCATATCCAGATCCCTTTGGACAATTGCAGCATTTTCCTTTGAAGCAACCTCTCGATACAACTTGGTATCGTCTTAGGGATCTGAACATTTTGTGTTTCGCTATGTTTCCCCTGTCCCCGTGGTTCCTGGCGGTACCGAGGTGCGGGGGGTGCAATAGGTATTCTGGCACTACTTTCAGGGGCCATGGGCGGCTGAAAAACTTTCACTTTTCATCATTGTCATTTTATGCTGCATTCTCCCCTTCTCCCCCTCCTATCTAATCACTAGAGAATCACGTCCTTTCAATTTATGCCTCCTTCTCGCAACATAGGCCAATTTATCGCATGCACCAACGAAAGCAAACGACTACAGATGTGCACGGCTAGAAAAGTTTTAGGCCAACATTGTACAGTTGAACCGTTGCGTCAATTATTATTCATCCCTAACTTTTTGGTGAAGCTATATAGTATGCTATCCTTTGGGGCCGCTGATTGAATACGTGCATATCTTTCTTAAAGGCTAACTGTTAATGCCAACAGATTCGCTTAAAACTAGCACAAGGTGAAATAAGACACTTCAAAACCCTACACCCCAAATTTAGAGATTTTAGCCGGTTGCTTTGTTGAGATATTCTAATTTACTTCTGAGAAATTGGAAGAATCAATAACATCACGGGGGAACGATGCATAGGTTGCCAATAGACCCTACACAGTAAATGCTGTGTCTTTGCGCAATGATAACAGGAAAACGATGAAGGGCATTTATTACGAATTATGAACGCTTATTTTGAGGTTTCCCCCGTGATGTCGCAAGGCAAATTTTTGCAATAGCTGATTGTGCCTTATCGGTACTTTCAAATCGCTTGAAATTCGGTCTGGCGTTTCGGCTGTCATGAGGTAACTAATAGAAAGCACTACAAATGGCGAGTAAGTTACATGCACCATTGGGCTTTAACAATGCTTACACATTTTATATTTCATAATTACCGGTAAATATCTGAAGATAGGAATTCTTCTGCCCTTCGGTAAGGGGACACTGAACCTTTCCAAGACTTGTGAGTACAGTATCACTTGAACCGTAGCACTATGAAATGAAAATGAAAATTCCAATGAAATGTAAATTGTTTACCTTTTCACCTCGTTTACCACGGAATGGGTATTCTATGAAAAATGTCATGAAACATTACCTCAACAAAACAGATATGAAATAAAATCGGAAATTCTGAAGATTATTGGGTTTCGCGAAATGATTGACAGACTGTCGACAGCGTTGTCGAAATAAGTGCCGAATATGTCGGAAGTTTTAGTTTCTGCATGACTAACCGAATATTTATACTGCCTATAGCAACGATCCGAAGTTACAACCCGGTTACTTACAGCGCCATATGATCTCGGCTTGTTTCTTCGTTGAATTCAGTCAGTCGCAAATCAGGGTAAATTTTGGGCCCACATAACATTGTAAATGAGTTGATGAAACAGTAAAACAATAAAAAAAAACTAAACATATCATCAATGAACAGAACAACGCAAGTAGATATTTAAATGAACAGTCTTATGCGATGAACATTTGTCACCGTTATTTTGGAAACGAGGACGGGTTGTTTGTTTTAGTCATAATATTTGGTATGATTTGATTGCATTGCCTCCTGATAGATAAAATTGAGTCTTGAGTGCGTATGATCGAGTTGATGCAGATAATTAGGTTTATTCGCTTTGTTTTAACTTTCATAGGTAGGCTATATAATAATAATTTGTTGAAAAAGGAAACTTACACCGCTGCAATTGGCCAGTGTGTAGAAGCCAAATCCTTGACGATGGGGAATAACGTCAATGCCAGAACAGTGATGGTAGCGGCGACTGTGATTGGACTAATGAACCTCATTAGCATACCGCATATACCGAAGAAACCAATTAGGAATTGGGTCAACGCGGCCAACGTAATCGAGCCCTGCAACTGGATGCAAAGAGAATAACAGAGACGAGAACGTTCCTATTGAGTTGTAGTTGGTTTGTAGTTGGTTTGTAGTTGGTTTGTAGTTAGACAAAATTTATATTAGTACGGATGCGGCAATGATGTCGCATCATGGCAAATCCTAGTAAGGCAATTCAACGTAACTATTCATGTGTTGTTAGGTATGTATGACCCTCTCAATTAGTACAGTTCAATTCCTTCTGAAATATCAACTTCCCTGAAAACTATGATTTTTACATTCATACCGCACACCACATTCGCATCTATGGAATCCAGCCTTAATATGAACACGAATCTTCCGATGAAGCCCGCCATCTGCGACCTGTCTGGTGGCTCAAGCCAACTATTAATGGTGCTATGTCGACATCGTGAGCATCGTTTTATTTTCTGTTTTTTTCCACTGGGCTAGTTTCCAGTTGAATCCCTGCGCAAACCGGCCGTGTACGGTTCTCTCCCCTAACTGCGTCGACACGGATGAACGACGATACAAACATGTAGGTTATCTACGGTAGAGGAAACTAACTCCTGCTTCAACCTGAGACATGGTCTTCAAGTTACAAGGGGCCAAAGGTTGATTTTGATACCTCTTGAGTAAAAGCATTCGGTTTGTGTTTCCGATTACATGATGCTTTTAGGATTTGGTGCATCACGTTAAACCGTCATGTCATCAAGGTTCGTTCGAAGTGAAAGAACTGCTAGTGACTGCGCGATTTGGCTGCCATTTTGGAACATGGTGCATATTACGGGGGGTAACATTTTTCATGGAACCGTTATGTCATCAAAGGTCATTCAAGGTCACGTATGGGCAAAAAATGCCAAATAATAACGTTTTTTCTGCAACAACCTCTAAAGACTGCATGCGATATTGCTGATATTTTGTGACATGGTGCTTAATATCGGACGGAACATTTTCCATTGAAAAAATGTTTGCCACAAAGGTAGTCAAGGCCAATTATCAGATGTTAATAAATCCTAGTAATTAACCCAATGATTTTTCTATAGGAATAATCAAACTAGCTCAATTCCTTCACATTGAGCAGGGATGAGCAGCTAGGGAGAAATTTGTCACCTGAGCCTGTCAACTTTTCCTGGCGCCCTTGTCAGGTATTTGACCATACATCTATCAACACTGCTGATCCAGGAAAAGTGTTTCCACATTTTTTTATTTCATTCATCATTGTAGCGTATGGTGCTATATTTCATCATTAACTGGAGCCCCTTCTAAAGTAGTGTTGAGATCAGGCCTATATTATTGTACCAGTGTCATGCAGCTCCAGGAATTCACATAATTGGGATTTTCAGCAAGGGGGATAAGATTAGGGAGGATAGGGGGTCGAAACAGACTGTGTACTAATATACAGGGAAGCCATATTGTGCTTGGTGTGCATGGACTCCAGCTGAACATTATAAAAGATCCTAACTTGACTAAGACAAGGTGCTAACACAATACACAGACTACAATGCAATAAGAGCAGAGTGGCATTGTTTTTATTGTTTTCACATATTGCTGCATTCTTGTTGTTAAGAGCTTTAGGGGTTGTCAGTTGATGGATTCAGACATGAATTGGCTAGAGGCTTCAAACTCACCCATTAGCTCAAAAGAGCGCTGCGGTGGAAAAGGCTGGGAACCACTGAAATAGTTTCCGCATGGGGACCACGAGATGGTCATGGGTAAATGGATCAGGTGGGTGTATGCTCCGTATTTCTGCTACAGCGAGTTTCTCTCGATCACTCTGTGATGGGTGTTTATGAGTCTGTCCTGGGTCAGACATGCTCTGATGCATTCAATGGCAGTACGGCCCATATTGTGAATGTGATGTGTTCATTGGTTCTTACTGTTCCCATTGAACTAATTTGGGTTATGTGCTATCAGTATATCACGATTCGAACACGATAAACGATCTACTGATCCCTATGATGCTGTAATGATTTAAATTATGTGATAATCGGACCTATTTGGAAACCGATAATCTGTTGGATACTAATAAAAAATGGACCTGCCCACAGTTCAAAGAAAGTTCAGTTTAGTGCCTTTCCTATATGCCTTACCCACGCCTAACTTAATATTGGGTCAATGGTATACTAGATGGAAAAATAGCATGCCCCATTCAATTAGATCGGGGCCGTCAAAGTGATACTTTACTGTTGATTTGCTGGGAAGAATGAAGAATAGATCAAATACAGAGAACCCCTCTACCCCACAAAACGGAACCACGCTTGTGAGGCTTTTCTGAAGGACAAAACATATTGTTAGAAGTTGCCCCCGGCGATTCGTGAGGGTGCCAGGCCGTGTTCTCTCATAAACAGATGGTGGGGACAAAAGCAGCTATAGGCTAAACAGAAAACATCTGATAGCATGCTCCTCGAGAACAATAGTTCTTTCGTCTATTTTTCTGTGGTTGTGTGTGCACCACTTGAACTTATACTAGGGAGGGTGTGCTGAAGGCCCCTTACTATATCCTGCCTGTGCTGAATTTGGTTAGGTTGGGGGTGGCGTCTATGAATAGCAAGTAATCAGGATTTTAGCTGCACAATGAGGTGATTACTGAAATGCTCATTGTACATTGTTATGTTAGGTATGGGGAGGGGTCATACAATTCCCTTCCCCTTAATCATATATGGCCTGGAATGAATATGAGGAGTATAAGAATTGCCTGCTGCAACCCTGATCTGAAGTATGTTAAATCTGTACAAAGAATCTTGCTTCAATCCTGAAATGAAGTATGATAATTCTTTTCGTTATGATGCACAGAACCTAGCAATGAGATCTGCTTCACCCTGATGCAAAGAGTGGTAATTCTGTTAATTGGGGTGCACAAAACTTAACAGAGGGATCCTGCTTCAGTCTTATTTAAAATATGGTAAATCTGTCCATTATAGTGCGAATTTAACAGGGGGATCCTGCTTCAGTCCGGTGCTGAAATATGGTTATTCTGCATAATATACTGCACAGAATATGGAAGACGTGGCTGGATAACAAATAGTATGAACAAGAACACAAAGTTGTGTAATGATTCCATATTTGTTAAGCCGTGGTCACACTGCCCGATTCTCAGGCTCGATTTTATGAGTCGGTCGACCAGAACGGAAATCGTTGAAGAAATCGGCAAATGTGACCACTCATCTTTTTTCAATTCGCCCGATCGATCAGGTTGCAACATGTCAGACTCTGATCTTTGGCCTTATGACGATCGAGGTCGAAGGTCGTTTACAGGGGCACGTAGGCTCTATTGTTGGAACGGCCTTGTTGGCCTGATGATCCTGAACGGGTAACACATAATTGTACATTCGTCTTGGTACATTTGTGCAGTCCGAGCTACAGCACCATTGGTGTTCCAGTTTAATTTGTCCATACACTATTTGGACGATCCAATGTTTCCTATGTTTCTAGCAATGTCACATTCTTTTTGCAATGCCAATTTCACCTTATGGTAATGAATTTTTGTAATATATTGGCATGAGTTGGCTTTGTTCACATTATTATCTGTAATGTTCACAATGGATTACAACTAATTCATTGGGTGGTTCAAATGTTTAACACGGTTTACATATATAATTTATATCCAGAAAGAAAAAATATTTTCGTTAAGGAAAATTGTCTCCCCAAAAACTCCTCCAATTCTGAATGCAATCTCATGACGCCAAGTCACGACAGCGCCAGTCAGTCAACTGTTTTATCGTTATAATTATCAATATCGCTAACCGGGCCTCGTTAGGCTAACAGGGATCTGTTTAACTTGGGCTTCGCGGCCCTGCAATGATACCCAACCATACATTGATCTTATTGAGTGTGAAAATTGTTGCTTCATTCGTCAGTGTTAGATCAAATTTGCGAAGATGTATGGCAGTAGGATGAATCATACTCTTATTGGGAGCTTCCGAAGATAGTTCTGTACACTGTGTGGTTGTGCGTCTGTTCTCCTGATTGAGCCTCGACAACATGTCATTATCATAACAATGATAATCATAATTTAAGAACGAAGTGTTTAAAATGGTTTATGCAGGCCTCCACAGACTTCTGACAGGTGGCTGTAGTCCTTGCTTTGTCGTTCCATGGCCGGTGTGCCTCTGTTTAGCGTCAGCCGCTATGCAGGCATTGGGTGTTGGTAGTGCGCATGCGTGCAACTGGTGTTCTGCGAGTTGTGTTACTTTGTGTGTAGAGTCAATGGGAGCAGGGTTCTTGTGGGTGGTTTCTTGGGGTTTCTTAGCCTAGAAGCGTGAATAGAGGTATTAGGAGCCTGTTTTATAGGTAGCAGTGGAGTACGTTTCGGGGTGTATCGCGGGTTGTTCTTTCGAAACGCCCGCGCTTTGGAGCCGTTCTCCAGTTTTTTTTTTTTTTTTTTTTTCTGGCAGCATCTAACACATTCGAAGCGGAACGTGTTTGCCGGTATGCCGTTCGGCGTGACGGGGGTATGTTCTTTGACGTTCGAATTTTTTTTTCTTATGTTGTCGTGTTCCAGACGGCGTCACTTTCTGGTCACAAGCGAGAGAATTGTGTTTATTTATAATAGGAAGTCGGGTTTCGAGTGCGTTCTCCTGTTATTAATTAAGAAGTCAGTGCGGAGTTTTACGAGTTTCGTTTTTTAAATTAATTGGGATGTCAGGGTTCTTGTGTTTCGCTAGTTGGAATGATTTTTTAATGCGACGGGAGGAGGACAGCGGCCTTGAAGACCAGCAATGCTATATTTGAACCAGGGCAACGGTATACCTTCGGTTAGATGTACCATAGAAAGGAGCGAGGGAATTAAGGGTGAGTCCCTCCTTTCGGCAGGACCTACGGTCGCTAAGGAGGAAGAGGGGGAGGGGGGGTGGTTGGTGGGAGGGGGTAGCTAGGCCTATGCCTGGTATTCGTGTACACCTGGTTTGTTAGTTTCACAGGGCGTCAGCCTCAGCGTTTGGCGGGGTAGGGGTCTTGCTTAGTCGGTCCGTTGCTGTTCAGTAGGCAGGGGTCATTTCCGGTCTGGTAGGCTGGATTATCGTTTGTACGGCTGGTTTGGGGGTTGCACTGCAGTTTCTTCAGCGTGGCGGAGTTAGGCTAGTTTAGTTCTCGGATCAGGGGCGCGGTAGTTGGCGGCCATGTAGCTTGGCGCTGTTTGCTGATTGGGCTATTATAGGCCTAGTTGCCCCACATAGACCTCAGCCCGGGTGCTTGTGGTGGCTTCAGGTAGCCATTTGTATGTTTGTTCTCGGGTCAGCGCGCGGTAGGTGGTTGGGGCTCGCTGCTACAGTGCAGGCCCACAGCCCCCTCCCCCTCCCCAACAACACGTCTGTGTGGTCTGGGACGGGTGTGAAATCCATTGTCAGCCACGAATTCGACGTACGCAAAAATGGTAATCAAGTTTAAATTGGTATGTGGGGGGCAACATATGGGGAGGATGACCCCTATTGTTTTGGGTGCCCGTTCAAGTTCAGAGTTCACGAGAGGGGAAAAGTTCAAAAAGCCTTTCGCACGATATCTGACGAACGCCGAGTATCTATCAAGTTCAAATTGGGTATGTGGGTAGCCTGTAATGAGGATGACCCCTATTGTTTGGTGTAGGGCAAGGTCAGTTAAAGGTCACATAGGAAATCGTCATATATCTCGGCAACGAAATATTTTGGAGGACTGTCTTAATTGAAAGTTTCGTTCGTCTGGGTGAAAATACATCTGGTGACCGACTTTGACCTCTTTTGACCTCAATGACATTTGCCTGGGGATTGTGCATGCTCTTTTTGTGATGGCCAGATGGGTCTTGTTAAGACACTAACAAAAAGAGTCAGACACTACCATACTACGATACTCTATCACAAGCTATCTCAATGAATGTGGGAAGTCAAGACAGCTAAAACACTGGAAATGTGGATAAAAATAAAACCAAAAGTTTTGGGCCATTGACATATGCTGTCTGCATGATATCTAATGATGGCAAGGATCTATTAAGTTCAAATTAGGTGTGTGGATTGGACACTGAGGAGGATAACTCTATTGTTTTTGGGTATCGTGTCCAGTCCTGCCCGTACCATAAGGACAGATCCTTATTCTCTGCAACGATTCACATTGGTACAGGTGAGAACAAGCAGATAGCCAACCAGACACAAATAGTTCCCCCAGTGGAACAGTTTTCAATTCCCTGAATTGCATATTTTGTTTATTCCTGATATGTTTGAGATTGACTAGCACATAAATATGTTCCCCCGGTGAAGACAGTACAAATTCTTGAATTGTCAATTTTATTTTTTATTATTCCTGATATGTTGAGTATTGGACTACTTCCAGTGACCAGCCTATATGTAAGACTGTACAAATTCTTGAATATGTCATTTTATGTGACTCCTGAATATGTTTGAGTATTGGCTTAGCACCAAATATTTCCCCAAGTGAATGGGCTACTACAAATTCGTGATTTGGTCATTTTGTTATTATTCCTGATATGTGAGTATGGGAATAGCACCAGTGACCAGCCTATCTGTACCCCCTGATCAGTAGTTGTGTTTCTACGGGTGGGGGGGTGGCAATTTTGGTCGTGCATGCCCCCCCCCCCCCCAGTGTTTCATAGCTAGTCCAGTGCCATGTTATATGTTACTCAGATTAGTAGTGGGTTTGATACGGGAGGGGGTGGCAATTTTGGTCTTGCATGTACCCCCCCCCACCCACGGTTTCATAGGCAGCTTATGAAAATGAAAAAATGTAGCCCTATTGAAGCCTGCATCACTGTACGAGATATAGAAGACGCGCTCGGATCCACTGCCTCCCCCCCCCCTTATAGTGAAGGTATGGCGCCCGCCACTGCAGATCAGCCACAAGCATGCTACTGTTAATGCTTATGGTTTCACATCTTTAGGATTAACCAAGCGTTCGCCACCACTGCTGATCAGCTGTAAGTTTGCTACCCAAATTGAGAGTCTGTCGTCAACCTACGTTCTCTCCAAACGCTTAGCACCTTAAAAATAGTAAAACTCACCTATTAGGTTGTATATAAGTAATCCTTTTTTTTTTTGCTCCTCGCACTGGCAGCGCATTAGCAGATTATTCTGGATTCTGCGCTGACAAGATTTAGTATTATTATTATTGTTTTATTATGTTGTCCCTCACTTTTTGTCAATAGCGGAAATGACACAAATGTTGTGGCCCTCCCCATTTTCAGAAGTTACCTTGACCCTTGCTTTCTTCTTCTCCCAAACCCATACCCTCACACTGCTTTTACACACACCACAGTTCATCCCCTCATTAGGGCTTGGTAAATGAATCACGGTTAATAATACCCAATAGTCAGTCCTGTCTGTCAAGTACTTTACATCCCCTTGAAGTGTGGATTTTTGCATGCGTATAGGGGAGAGTGTTAACTTAATGTAAACAATCAGCATTAATACAGTAGACTGAGTGCTCACAGAGAATAATCGATACCCACACTCTCAATCTCTGACATTGTCAATGCAGGCACCATTTCCACAATGAATGTCTGAGAGCAGTCAAAAGTTTATTGGTATGTTTACTCACAGTCTAACACACACAATTGAGAGAATCTTTTGGGGATTGCCGACCAATGTTGCCAGCCAATTAAAGGCTCATTATTAGTATACACAAACAAGTGGCAGAGTGACAGTAGTGACTGTGGAAACTGAATATTTTTGCTAAAAAGTGGACAACTACTATGGTAGGATACAAACGTTTGATAATTTTGGGCTCCTGTAAATGAGGTAGGGGGTCGCTTGGTAAATTAAAAAATTCATGATGTGATTCAAGGGTGCCCAAAGTCAGTTTTGACAGGGAATGGGGGTACTCTTTGGACTAGTGTGAATGAGGTATGGGTCATTTCTCAATAACATTAATGTGATGCAAGGTCAGTAAAAGTCAATGAGGGTGCATTGTCCTAGTTAGTATGCAAATTAATTTTCTAGGCATTTGTTTTCATTTTGGATCACGAAGGCATGGGTCCTCACTAGGTTGAAAGTTTGTTGGATCACTGCAACAGTGTCCCTGGTCACAGCGTCCTGACAGGATGTGTACTTTGCTGTGATACTGTTAGTCCATCAGTGAGAGTAAAAGCATAGGCCCAATACTAAAACATTCTCTGTTACGTTAATGGGATCACAACTGTCAAATTGAGCCTCAAGTGTAAAACGGGTGGATGTGTGGCACCATGAGCGAGCAGGTTAACCCCTGAGTCAGTTTGTTGAGCACCCAAGAAAAAGGAGCAAAATAAGTCAGGCTAAATAAAAACGACAGTCCTGATCAAGCCCTCCACCCCTCCACTGTGTTCGAAATTTCATGTGTGCTCCGTTTGATGAGGGGAAAACATCTAACATGAACAGTAAGGAGTTGGAAGGTAGGCCGATGCCATTGCAGTTGTATGCGGACTAAGTTGTGTGACCTTAGAAGTTTACCTTGTTACCTTGTGGCATTATAAGGACATGGGTGGGACAACCACAGATTGCCAACTCATAGACTTGAGTGAATACAATCCATCCAAGATTCCAACCAATTTGAAATTATGCTGCCTAGGCACTAGGCACTAGGCATAGGTTGTGGGGGTGTAGTCATGCTATATAGCGCCACGCCGCCTTGGCCTAGACCTAGGCTCTGCTATGATTGTACAACTCAGCTCAGCTAATTTTCATGTGGGTGAGGGCTAGGCCTAAGTTGTTACGGCTGTTACTGTTGGCATGATTCTTCATCTGTCTTCCATGTGAGGCATGCCTTTATCCAGATCTGTTCCCTGCATTATAATCTGCTGACTCTCGGCGTGGGAGAACCGTATTACAGCCAGCTTGCATTTCACAAATTTGCAATTCTATCAGAGAAAGGTTTCAGTCCAGTGCGGACACATCACACAGTCAGTTCAGTCAAACATGTGTATTAGGAAGGAGATGTGTCATGTCATGTATTTTTAGGCGTTTTGCAAGAAATGAGTATATTGTTTTAATAACTGTTCTCATTAGACATGCAAGAGAGCGAAGCAACCCGGGAAGGGGTCATGACCCCCAACGCGGCGGTCAGAGGTCCCGACCCCAAGTGTCCGTACATAATGGGTTTTCTTCACACGAAACGTTCAGTGTTTTGGGCAATTTTTTTATGGCCATCTTCAGATTTCCCTTTTCTTATGGTGAAAGTTGTGGCAATATCTATTGGTTGACCTCATATAATTTGTAGGTTACTGCTACATTCCTACTAATAATTGCATTTAATTTACGCAAAATTACAAAGTTGTTCTATGTGAACGGAACTTGCCGGATGGCACTTTCAATTTTTCCCTGACAAAGGGTCATTTGGAGTCACTGGAGGGACAAATTTGCATACTCTTTTGTGATTCCAAAATTTGTCAAAAATTGAAAAATACTTCATTGGTGAATGGCGGAAGCGTCATTTGTTCTTACTTCCCAAAAAAGCAGTAAGAAGGAAGGGGAGCGGCCGTGAGGAAAGGATAATAATTGAAATTGCAAGTGTGCGACCATATAGAATTACAAGTGAACCGAAATACAATAATAGGGGGTTAATATAAGATTTCTGTTTTGGCCTTCGTAGCCATAGCCTGTCAGCGATGGCTAGGAATCAAAGATAACAGTTTTGCGTCTTGTATAGTCATATAGGAATGCATGATAGAGGGAGGAAGGCCCGGAATGGGTTCGCCTAACAGTAACTGGGTTCCGTCTTCCATTCTAGACTTAACGGTGCTGGTTGGGCTTGGTAGGGAGTGTTACTGTTAGTCTTTGGGTTTCGGGTCCTTTCAGCTTGTGAGTTGTTATGAAACGTTTGCGTTGGGGCACACATAGCCTTTGCACTCCGCCGTTGACTGTTTTTTATTGTTTCTGTTCTTTTATTACCACAGGGTAATCTGGGCCCAGATTTTTTTTATTTTGCCTTCGGCGGTATCAGTAATTTGAGCAGTCGTGTCAGTTTCAGTATGCCGCATTGTCCAGGCTGTTCAATGGGTGCATTGGGTCCCTATTGTGTTGTATTTGCAGCTGTTGGCTGTTGTTTACTTGCAGTTGACTGTTAGCCCGCGTCTTCTGTTTACTTGTCACGTAAAAGAAAGCACGCGTTCTCGAGTTTATTACAGCTTCCGATCGGTCTGGTTTGGACTAGGCCTAGAGGGACTTAGTTGGGGGTAACTTGGCATTTTAAAAGTTTTTTCGTTTGCTCTTTGTTCGTATATAGTGGGCTTTAGACAGTGTTGGCTTTGCTAGCGCTGATCTCTTTTCAGCAAGTGTAGTAGGGGTACCCTCTTGCCAGTGGGAAGGTCGTCGGCCCTTGTTGTCATTTGACGTTTTGACTTGGAGGTCGTGCTTGTGCCGGGTTCGCTCTGTTAGTTAGGGTCCCGCAAGTTCAATTTGTGCCATAGTTTTGGTGGTTTCTTGCGGGGGGGGGCGCTGGTGGCAGGTGCTCGCGCTCCGGGGGGTGCAAGGTTTGTAGGAATGCCTTTTCCTCTGCATTGCGGTGCTCCCTGGTAGAGCTTTCCTTCGCTGGCTGATCGGTCTAGCTAGTGAGTCAGGCTGCCCCTTTCAGAAGTGAGGTCAGGATTACCCTTCCAAGAGTGGAAAGAGGGCTTTGGTAACTTTGGTGCGTGCATTGATTTTATGGCTAGTTAGTAGACAATTCATTAGCGCCTGGTGATCTGGTGTCGCCTTATTGGCGAATGGAGTACAGGGGTGAACTACTGTGGGGGACCACTGGTTCTCTTTTGGCCTGGCAGTGATTCAGGCTGTGATGGCGGTTGTATTTGGTAGGTATTTTATGAAGAAAAAAAATGGGCATGGTCGGGGCGTTTACTGCTTTGCAGTGTATTTAGCGCCATGGTTAATTCGGGGAGAGTTTTCTCTCGCGTTCCTTGCCTTTTCAAGATTCAGTGAGGTGGTGGGGGCGCTGGGTAGCCGTCACATCATTAAGTTTGGTAGGTCATTCGGGTAAGTGTGCCATTTATTGGTTGTGCGTGGGATGTGATCGGCGAGCTTGGTTGCTATAGGGAGTTCGGGGACAAGCCTGTTAGGCAAGGGCGCAGTTTGCTCCTGGGAGTTCCCCTGCGTGTGCCATTTGTCACGGTGGGATTGTTCGGAGCCTGGTCTGGGTCAGGCCATCAACTCCCAGCACAACCGGTTAAAATTCATCTGTGGCCTTATTTGCGGAAAGCGGTTCGGCGCACATTTTCCAGTGTGCCTTGAAGTCCTTAAGGTTCTTGGCGGGGAGAGGCAGTTGTGTTTACTTGTGTGCTGCGACTGCGTTTTTAGTTGTGTCTGATTAGGTGCTCAGGGTCGGGTTGTAGGGGGGAGCCTTGGTGGGCAGTGGCGTAACGCTGAGTGGGTTCGCAATGGGGTTGGCACCTCCCCCTCGTAACCATGGTGACCCCAATGTTTTTTGTCCGCTACCCTGTTAGTTGGACGGTTGGCAGCTTGTCTTCGCACATTTTGTACTTTTCCGACTAGGAGGTCCAGAGTGGCAGTTCTGTTTTGTTTCCCCAATAGGGAGGGTGAGGCTTCTTCTGAGTTCGTCACTCCCTTTGGCCTCGGACCCAGGATCACCCTCCCCCACCCCCCCCCCCCCCAAACCCAAGACAGGTCTTCCTCGGTTGCCAATAAGTGTATGTCCGCCTGGTTGGTTCCATCACATGGACGCTAGGGTTTGAAACCAGTTCTACCATTCGATTTGTATTATACCAATTTCACAGACAAACTTTTTACACTGTTCCTTGAGTTCTCTTTCAGTCTGTGGATCGTCCGGGACAGCCTGGTAAAAAGGGCCTTATCTCCGCGCGATGTATCCGGACTGTGCCAGGGTTTACCTCGGTGAATCTTGTGTGGGGAGAGACTCCCTGTACGGAAACTGATGTCACTCACACAGCGGCCTCTGGGCGACATGGGGCAGCTTAGGCTGGAGGAATGACGGAGACCTGCGAACCCATTCCCATCACTTGGGATGCCTTCTCTGAGAAGACAGTGAGTGCTGCGCATGTGGTTTTCCCTGGCTTCACGGGCCGGTACATTTTGAATCGGGAAAGATAATCAGCAACGTAGACCCTGCGACCTTCAATTTCATTCACATGGATGGCTCTTGAGAAATAGGAGGGCAAGCGCAATGGTTGTTCCTGACTTCACGGCTGTGGGTATTTGCAGGCGGAAAAATACTCAGGGCAAGTCTGATAACCTGCGACCTTTCTATTTCACTGGGATGCTCTTGAGGAGACAGTGAGTGCAGCGCAGTGGTTATTCCCTGGCGCACGGGCCATAAATTTGGCAGCGGGAAAATAGGCAGGAAGGGATGAGGGGGGGGGGCTTAGGAGGTGGGGGCCTTGTTCTTTCCACCTGTTCTGGGAACCGGAGGTTTTAAGGGGCTCTGGCAGGAGGATTGTTGCCTTGTATTCTCTTTCTCTTGTCCGCACGGTTGCTTCTCTGCCCCCCCCCCCCTCATCTCGCGTTTCCGACCATGGGTCACCTGAGAGTTGTTTTTGGAGGTGGTGGCGGTGCACAATCCCGGTTCTGGGGAACCAGCGGTTTTTAGAGGCTGTGCGGGGAGGCTTTTCATTGGGCGTTTTTTATTCCACTCTATTAGTTTTCATGGGCTTGTTTAACCAACCCTTTGGGGGGGGGGCGGCCCTTGTAGGCCCGGGTTGGCCGTTTTTGGCCGGGTTGGAAGGGGTTGCGTCAGGGGAGGGCATTGAGGGTATTTATCACCACTGGGGGTGGATCGATTAGGAATGTAGTGCTTGGTTCTACTTTGTTGAACAGCTCGCCTGGCTTCTTATGCAGGGAGCTAATTAGGAAGCCTGCCTTGGTAATCCCAGGGGGTATCATGGTAAGTTGCATTCTATTTGCGTGCCCGCTGTGGTTTCAGGCCTCTGCCTTGGTAATCCCAGGGGGCTGGGGTTTACATTTTTACCTGGCTGTATTTGCACTTTTTGTCTTGTCATGCAGGGCCAGTGGTTAGATGGCCGCCATGTGGTAATAAGGCTAGTAGGGGACAGACTTCGTTTTCAAGTGCGGGCGGCGGTATCGTGGCGGCGGGGGGGCCCATGCAGTTTCATGTCATCGGGGGTCATGCGGTATAATGGATGGGGGGCCATGCGGTTATCATGGCGGGGGGGCAACGGGAGGTTTCATTTTCTTGTGTCATGTGGTTATCGTGGATGGTGTATCTGCCGTCCGTTTGCGTTAGGATTTAATATGCCAAAACATGCATCCTGTCGGGCATTAGATATGAATATTCTCATTATTATGGCACTATTGTCCTGTTGGAGCCAATTGAGTGTTTTGGTTTTTCCTATATAAGGAGCGCGGATTTAGGCCTCAGTCGGTAGAGCTCAGACTGCAACCAAAACCATGATTGACGAGTTTGGAGGTTTGGAGCCCATTGGAAAACCGAGGACTTTTCCGCAGTTCTGTTGGACAGGGCATGTCTCCGGAAATGTTCCACGCCACCCACGTGTTAAAGTGGGTTACCTTGTGAGGTGAATTGTAAATAGTATCGAGCGCTGTATGTGACTGCTTGATCTGGGAAGTCCCCCGGAGGACACGAGAAGGACGTACTGAAATGGTGCGTCAGGAGGAAGAGAACAAGCAAGCGGTGGGTGCTGTATGTACGGGTGTGACAAGCTCACTAAGATCAGGGGGTAAAATCGGTGAAAGCGCTTTGAGCAGTATTCGACCTGGAAAAGCGTTCTATAAGAACGAGATTATTCTCCTGAACAGGGAAAATGCCCAGGGAAGGACCTGGGTTTCACACCACAAAGCCCTTTGTTGCCTTAACACGCAATGCGTGCCCCCCACATGCGCCACATCCGATCATTGTTGATTTTTCTGTATGTCCTATCTCTGATCAGCCTGATACGTGATCAGAATGTCTAAGCGATTTTACGTTGAGTGGTTTTGTGTCTGCAGAAAGAGAGAGAAAGATTCCAGAAAATGACCCCAGGTGAAGGTAGGTAGGACTTGCACTAAAGGGGCAAAAAGGTTGGTAGTTATGCTGAGCTGGTTGGTTCTGCGTTCTAAAGTTCTTCTAGGGTGAGAGGATGGTGAGCCCAGATGTGGCTCTTCAAATTTGCCAGGATTGCTAAATTGTGGTAAATACGAGTGCAAGTGGACAATATGAGTGAGTGTTTTGGTAGCTCGCAGATTCACAAACAGTAACTGTTCCTGTGCCGAAGGCGAATGGAATCTATGCATTCAGGCACCGTGCGTATGCGTGTATGTCGTCTGTGTGTGTGTGTGTGAGTGTTGGTGTGATGTTATGTGGGTGTGAAACTCCTTGCAAGCACGATGTTTGAAGAACGCAGTCATGTTATCAAGGTCATCAAGAAAATTTTATGGGTTGACGTAATGGAAAATTTTGTTCGTCTGTGCATAGTACATCTGGTGACCTACTTTGAATCCCTTGGACCTTTCGATCTCATTTACCTAAATGAACATGGACCTTCTGGGTCAGTCTTCATGAAGACCAGACTCATCGTGTTGCAAAAAAAGCAATAGGTACATTGCACTGACAGTACGAAAACACTTCTATCACACGCCGTATTGTTCTCTAAAAGGGGGGAACACATAGAAAAGATGGATAAATGTCATGTTCGACATCGGATTCCGGCACCGAAACATTTGGAGGATTAGAGTAAAGGGAGTTCCTTCGTATGTGTGACAAACCACGACCCAACTGTTCAAAGTACACATAATTGTCTAGATCTCCGAATGGACAAAGCAGTAACCGCAGTCTATTAAACCAGTCACAACAAATCCTTCACTGAGGTGTGGTTTTTCGTTATCTCATGACCAGTCAAGGACAGATATATTGAGCTGCCTCGATCAATCCCTTGCAAGTTTATGCGCTCAGGGGATGGCCCGCTTCTCTTAATCTATTGTAGAACTGTGCAACAAAAATGTTAATTGTTTAGCCCAGCGACCTTTGGTACAACTTAGGTGGCTGAGTGGAGCGGGTGACACGAGCCATACTGATGGGGGGGGGGCATCAATGAAGTCCAGACCCACTCTTCAACAAAGCTCCCCCCCCCCCCTAGCTAAACCGTCCACCGAGAATTTATTGTCTGATTTTGTGGAGCGCCCAAACTCGGGTATGCTCACATGTGAACAATGAATTTTCAGGCCGTTCTCAATAAAAGGAAAATGAGACTGGGGAGGTCGCGTGTCAGACCCCTTGCCCACATTATCGTCTAAAAAATCGAAGCTACGTGGATACCATGGGCATGACTTTGGGCATTTGACTGGATGTTCAACGATAGTTCATAAGCAATTAATTTACACCATGTACAATTGTTACATTATTGACAAACATGCCACTCTGATGCGGGGAATATGTATTTAGTCAAAAGCACCTAACGATGATCTATCGACTGCGATTGGTAGCAATCCTATACACTATAAAAACAATCAACTTACCATCCCAGCATCGAGACTGCCAAGCTTCCCTGTGATGCAATTGGGTGTTCAGCGATAGTTGTAGTTTGCTAATGGGAAGATGGGTAATATTATTCTCTTCATACGTCATAGGCGATAATGGCTTCCTAGCTGATCATGGTTTTATTGTCTCCCAAAACTGCAATGCATACCTAATAATTAAACTACATCGAACTGACCTACCTCATTGTTTTTGACGAACTCCATTAATAACATCTCACTAGGACTAAGAACACCAATATCAAGTTCTAATAGGAAGTTCGTGAATTGTCGCACCTGAGCTATGCATCCGGTAGAAAATAGTTTTGGCTGGGAGTTCCACAAAAGTGTGTCACTGTTAACGGTGCACTTCCATGGACCCTCGACAATCATATCAATAACATAATCATCAATCCTGTAGCTGTCAAGTCTGTCGTTATACTTCGTACTGCGGTATCTGTGGTTATCTGGTTGTGGATCAGAATTACAGCCTTCAGGTGTAGACAGGTATAGCCTGTGTCTTATTACAGGGTCCAGCTAATAATCTCTGATATACCGACTTTAACCAAGTATTGTAATCATTATTGTTCCGTATTTCATTCATCAGCCCGTTATAAAACGCCATCCTGATTTTCTAGAGGGGAGAGCTCTAACAATATCCGTAAACCTCATTCTACATATCCTCAAATAAACAAAATTGGCATAAAGACTTCATGAACATTGTGGTAGCCCCAGGGGTTAACATTTTGGATTACGGAATGAACCTGTTGTAATGCACAGCAAAGAGTTAAGCGACATCATCTCGATTTTCGACAGGGGTCATCAACCCGTTTATTATGGCTACCCCACATTCGATAAGGAAATATCTCGTAGCAATTAAGTAGCTTGGAAGAGCGCAAACCTTCGGTCTCTGCGGAGCATACGAGATGCTTTAAGTCTAAACTATCTCGTATCTTCCCACATAATTGCTTACATCGCGCTCTCCACCCTATAACAAAGATACAATGGGAAATACCCCTTCGCCAGCAGGACGGTTTCTGGTCTCATATGTGCTTTAGTGCCCACTTGCCTAAGGTTCCTAAAATCACTATACTGATCAAAAATCTGTACCCCAGACTGGAAACCAACGAATGAGAAGAAACGGTTGCCGACCCCTGATCTCAGGAATTTATAATATATCGAGTGTATGCCGTGCAATACCCGGAGGGATTGACCTGGAGGTTCAACAGGGGCCTGCACATGTGTTGTAGTTTGCCGGAGAATGAATAAACTCTGGCGAACTCTTTGCTTCTCAAATAGAATCTGAAATTCATTGAGGCAAGCGTGGGTTGGATTCCCTGTTGTTCTGGACCGCCATTACGTCCCATCTGACGGGCTAAAGATTCTAAAGGATTCCCTTCGAACAGAGTCACGAGCCTAAGTCGGCTTCAGGTTTTTACCGATTTCCATCTTTATATATAAGGATCCTATTAAACCCTTTTTTGTTTTCCTCACGCAAGCAGTGTGGTTTTGGATAGCTTTACCTGTGATGGTGGCGGACAATTCTCCTTTCAACCCCATATCACAATACTAGGGATGAGATAGCGGTGAATGGTGAAGGCCCCTGGATTATGGGTAATCTATCTGCAATAATAGCAAATCAGTACTCCGAGTCATAAGGTGGAGCCATTGATATGTTTGATGGTATAGACTCAACTCACTACTTCCTCATGTAAGCACATTCGTGGAAGGCATCTGGCCGCGTCCAACCCGCCGCTTCAATCGCCCAGCCTCCTCCGTGCATCTCTCCCCACTCCCTGAAGTAACCACGAAGCTCGCCAACCACGAGCTTACGGGGGTTCCCGACGGTCGGCCCCAACCCACCGGATCCCGTTCCCCACCTTGGCATAATCGTCCGCCGGGAACGCGCCATATGCCCAAAGGATTGTAGTTGTCGATAATAAAACGACATGAATGTGTGTCATGGAGTGCGGGGAAAAATTTGCGCAATTTATCATTCTTGCGTCGTTAATCGAAATTCTCTTATGCTTAGGTCGGTGGGCGTTACGATATAAAACCGTTGCCTCAAAATAACGAAAAGATGCTACTACGGATTTACTCACGATATGTACCGTACAGACAGACAGATTAGAAAAATATACCAACATCGAAAGTCTCTGGCAACAGAGAAACCGGTCAGTAGGTCGAATGTCCTTCATGATGTTGGCTTTTTGGGGCATGGTTGATGGTAGCGTGAATATGAAGTGATCACAATAGCGGGAAGGAAGTGGGTAGTTCGCAGATGCAGTTACCCTGGAACAACAACAAATAGAACAGTATAAAGTGTGTATATTTAAATTACTGTGGTAGGTCATCAATACCCTGGTCTATAAGGAACCAATTCTCGGCTATGGGAAACGATCTTTGAGGTTCAAAAGACCCGCTCTACGTGCTGCATCTCCTGTGCCCCTTGAAAGCGCAGAAAACCGCAGTGAACATGTCGTTGTCTCGTCGATGCCGCATATCGCTAATGAATTCCATGAAGTATTTCACCAATGGAGCCATCAACGTCGTGTCAGGCGTCCGGCCCATTGGGTCCCGGGAGCCCCCCCCCCCCCAAAGAAAAAAATTGGTCAGAGTTGTCATAAAATTTTGTCATACTAAAAAGTAATTTTCGAAATCAAAAAGTAGACTATATCGTCATCGTGCCGAGTCGCGCTGATAACCTTGAAATCGCCAAAAGTAAGTGGCTAGGTGAAATTCATACTAATGCTTAGTTGTTGGATTATCACATGGAAAATATCCATCCTAGAGATCACCATTTAGAATTTAAGAATACCTAATTTCGAAAATTCCGCGACGCTGCAAGCAACTAATGGTGCTGCTCTGATTGGATAATATGAAGCTGCTTGAACATATGGTGGCTAAGATGAAATTCATTTTAGTTTGCGAAGTTTATTTTCAATTCACTTCAGGGAAAATGGCTATCTTGGGGCTCACCGTGCATCTGAAGAGACCATAATTTGAAGTTAGTAGTCGCTGAGCTTCGGCGCGTAAACAAACAACCAATGCCAATCTGCTTCATAAAATATTCGTATCAGCATATGTTTGGCTGAAGTGAAATTCCTTTTTTTCAATCTGATATCTGGAGCTTTTGGCAAAGGAGAACACTTTACTTTTAAAAAAAAAATGTGTCGCGCAGCTCAAGTAGATCACGACATGAAGTCTCGGCACACTAATTTATTTCAGATTTTTTCTCTAGCGCATCTGAACGCCATGATTGGGACTGGGAACCCTGGTAAATCCTCAACTGAGAGTTGTAAGAGAAGTGAATTGTAGCTAGAAGCCTGTATCAACTGAATATTTCAACTAAAGTTTTTTTGCAAATTTAGTGGTGTTGCTTAAACTTTTATAAGGCACGTCACGTAAGTGGGAGGGGTCTTTTCCTGCTAACTGCCGAACATTTTCATGTGGATGCTCCGTCCAAACCCGTGTGGGCTCGGCTCAAAAGGTCATCACCTGCTGATGCCCCCCCCCCCCGAAAAAAAAAAAAATTGCACGACGCCCCCTGGTCCGTGTCGTGAGCTGCTGCATTTTTATGGTCTCTTTAATACATTTATTTTAACCGTTTTTGATTGCAAGTCATTCGCTTCAACATCACGTAACAATTCGATTTTCATATCATATTCCTACTGCACTCCGCAAAATTCCACCTTTGGGCTGGGATTTCTATGATCGTATCGGGATGCGGTAATGACACCATGAAAATTGAATTCACGCGAGTACAACATGAACAGTGGCTGAAGTTCCATAGCCAACAAACACATCGTAATTCCAATTATCAAAGGAAATGGGAACTGAGTAGGCAAAATTACATGTGGGTACTTATGCGGCAAATGAATTACCGCATGCGCACATTGATTTCATGGAATGAGATCCATCCCCCTAAAACAAGCATTAAACTTCCTATGCATCGATTGCTGCATCTTTATAAACGTAGTATCTCCTGATACAATTTCTATCCTTTCGAAATATGACCCCTCGCCAAATTGCAGCCAAAGTTTGTATTCTTCCCGATATGTTTTGCCACAACTGACCGCTTCGAAAGTAGTCTGCATAGATGACATCCCAGCGGCGAAAAAATTAGTCCCTCCAACCTCCGAGAGCGCGACTCTGTCAGCGTCGAGACAACAGCAGAGGACAGTAGCAGAGAGCTGAGAATATGCACCAAATAACCGTCAGGAACAACTGTAGGGAGCGTCGCGATTTTGGTGGTTCCATAAAGAAATGATAGAATAAAGTGGCGGAATTGCTAGTTGAGACAATAATTATGGTAATCAGTTGTTGTTTTTGTATTTTTTTTTACTTCCTCTCCGGAGTTAGTGTGATATCAGTTTTTCCGACTGGAGCTGTCCGAAAAACCACTCGAGCTGCAGGTTTTTGTGCCGAAAATTGCATTATAAACTAAATTTGCCATATTCAGCCGTTTTGTTTCCATAGAACCTCTCACCGGGGCAAAAAAAGACTTTCAGCATCGTTGGCATGTTTGTCCCTGGACTGACTGTGACCCTGAAGTACCCTTGTATCGTGGTTACTCCATGTGTATGACATGCATTGATGAGTCCAGATCCAGCCAAAACTTGCTATGGTGATTCTACACTGCCCTCAAACCGGACTCAGACCTTGTAGTTCTCAAGACACCATGTGCTACAAATTGATTAATGTCAAGTTAAAGGACACTTGCAGGATGATTTAATAAGCTGGTTATAAACTGAATGCGTCCGTCCAAACCGGAAGTTCATGGACGTTCCTTACGAGTATAGTCATTGAATGGGTGTATTGTACGCATGTGTATTGGCGCAAGATCAAAAAAAAGAAAAAAGGCGAAATGCCTCCCATCATACAATGATAAGTTATTGTCCCCATACCTGCACAACTCTGCAAACATTCTTTTTTTCCTATTGATAATTCAAACCTTAATTCACTTTCGCAAAGCTTTATTCTATGGGAGGGATTGCTGTAGTGGGTTGTAGGTGTTAATGGTTACGTACTTTGGTGGGTGAAAAGACAACAGAACTTCTGCTAAATGATGACTTATCAAACAAAATGAAACTCAAATACATAACATATGTCCTGTGTTATCATTGTGACGTCATGCGTTTACTGCGCAATAGGGATTCCCCCCAATTTCTCTTCTTCATGACCCAAACTTTGATGGCCAATGGACTCCATAGGACCATCGTATTGAATGGGGTTTGGACCTATCGATACAGTTTTTCATTCTCCACAATATAACCTCTTTTGTTCTGAGCCTGCCAGTTGTCCTTTATTGAGCAGTGCAACCCCTCTTATACTCTTAAGCGCTGTTCACTTGTGCGATAAAAAACATGTCTACATCAATTTATGGGATGTCTCGGTGCCTAACATGTCGGAGAAAGTAGTGGGATTTTAGTTTAGAAAAAGCACAAGTTTCCCCCCTTTTGTCGCTTCAGACGGTGGATAGCCTCGTCGGCAAATTGTTGAATACCAAAATTTTGTTTTGCATTTCAAGCAATTCGAAACCCCGTCGACGGCCCTAACCCAAGGGGTTCTCGTGGAGACAAAACGCGGTATCGTCCACCCGGGTTTGCCCACAGAACGCAATTGACGATCACGCACCATGCAGCTGACCCTCGCCATCCCCGCCCTACCCTTTCGTTTGACACCCATACTTATTCATCGGTATCCAAGAATAAATTTAAAGAGTGAGGTAGCCGAGAAGGCATTCAGTCAATTCAGTCAATTGAACTGATAATTGGAGCTTTGTTACTCTGGCTTCAGAACAAGCACGTGGATAATGCCTACGGCTCCGTCCACTGTGTACCCTACTATACTTTCCTCCTGACCTACATGACATTATTAACTGGCGTTAGAAGCACATTATATCCCCCTATAGCTTATCTCCGTTGCCTTCCTCGTTTTTCCGACCTTCCTTCACAGGGTTAGGGTGAAGTTCCTGTCAAACGTCAGGCTGTGGATCGACCCCCTCTGGGAACTCCGCTCCTACCCTCCCCCTCTCAAACAGCCACAACACCCTCCCCCGGCCCCTCACTAATAACAGCATATCTCCTTTCTTTGCATGTCACATGAATAAATGTTGGACGCCGATACAACATGACCCTCCCCATTACCTCCCCGGTCACGCTACTATTTGTTATTGGGGAAAGCAATCAGGATCGCACTAAAAGAATGGTTTCGTAGGTTCCCATCATAGCGGCAATAGAGCCGAAAGCTCATCAAGGGCCCATGTTTTCTTTCTCCGGATACGGTCACTACCCATACATTATCAAAACCCCTGATTTTATCAGGAAACCCACTTTTCACGCACTTCCCCATAGCCTGTTTGGCGTTCCATAGTCTTCGCAGAATTGCGCAAGTTTATCACTGCATTGCGCAAGCATTCATCCGCATCCGAATAAATTTTATCGTACGATAAAGTTGAAATATTTTCAACTCGACGTCCCATAAATTTATCGTATCGTAACGTATCGTCTCGTATCGCACAGGTGTGAACACCCCTATTGAAAATAACACTTTTTAAAAACTGACGTCCGATAAATTTATCGTATCGTACGGTATCGTATCGCACAAGTGTGAACCGCCCTTTAGAGGTGCCGTCCTACGATGACAAGTCACAATTTCAAGGGAGTTGGATGGCGAGTATACCCTATCAATATCGACGACTTAACAGTGTGGTTAGGAGCACGTCCGTGCTTGCAAATTTATCTGACAACTTCCGATGGTATTGCCAGAATAGAACAAAAACTATTTGTGAGGTCATTTAGTGTGAACGAAGACTTGCCATAGTAACTTCGAAGTGCAATCCCTGCATTGAGGAAATGATGTTCCAACGCCCCCCCCCTATTGCTATATTAAGTCAGAGGGGTCAGGCTTTGCTGCCTATTACTTTTGTATGCATGAATTACTTGAAATGCATGGGGAAAAAAAACACCCCCGCCCCCCCCCCCCCCCCCCCCTCTAAAATCAGTTCAGATGCAAAAAAAAAAAAAAAAAAATGCACCCGAGTCACTCAAACTTTTTTATTTTTTTATATAATCTGACTGGGTTCGCATGATATATCATTCGACATACCTGCTAACATTTTTTCTTTCTTATATTATTTTTGTCATTATATAGTTCGAGAGTTTTATACTGGAAATAAAGCATTGGGTCTAATTAAAGACATTTTGAGATTAACAATCCAATTTTTTTTTTTGTTTTTTGGGATAGGCCCTACAGCGAGGAGCTCCGGTCCAACCAGAACCTCCAAACTCACATTTGTCTTCTATTCGCATATTAACACGGCCGCTCAATATAATAACAGTCTCATTGTTGAGAGACTGAAGAGGGATACCTCATCTAGTATTACCCGATCTATAATACCAATCAGCGTCGTCATGATAGTTATCATTCGATACCGGAAATGAGTCCTTTCCCGACCCTGCCTCGGCACTCTCGACTGCTCCCGATTCTCCCGGTCCATTGTTCCGTAGCCTCTCATCTCTTGAGGACTTCAATGACCTTTCCGGGTTCCCTGCTTCCAGAGACATTCTGCGTGCCTCATTTCCCTCTCCATCATACAGAACTCTTTGTCGTAACTATATCTTGTAGGCTCACATAGAAAAACACTACATGACAAAATCCTTTACTGGAGCTACTGACCTGGAATTTTGCTGTGATCGCACCATTTCCCCCACACCTCGTGAAATCTGTCAAAAGTTTCTGGCCGGCGAGCCTGCCTATCTACCACACCACAAAATAGACATGTCATAGTTTTCAGGTCTCCTATAGTCCTGCTGGTGGGTTTTCAATTTCACCGAATCTTTCCTCAGAATCTTTCAATATCGGCTAGCTTATGTTGTGCAGAATGTTGAATTTCACTCTCAATTGGTGCTAATGTTTTCTTTCAAACATTCAGTTTTGTGGTTTACAGCCATTCCCTTTGCCAATTTACTTTGCAACAATGTATGGCTCTTACACCTGTCGTCGTCATCCCTCTTGGCTATATCAGTTACAGTGACACTCTGACGAAACGGACCCCCCCCTTCAGCAGAAAATAAAGTGGGGGTACTCTGATTGGATTTGACTTCTACGGTTCATGAGCTGAGTAGGCTCAAAAAGGGGACCATGGCCGCGTAACAGACTGGATCAAGCTGTAATGCCTCAGAGTTCGACAAATTCCTAGAATTCATAATGCAAATTAAAGGTTCATTCCATTTAGCGCTCAAAATTATCAAAAAAAAAGTTCTAGATAATATTGGTGGACTGTTGCAGAGTTGGAATCAGGAGAAATGTTTCAATTGATATCAACTTTGTCCCCGTATTGGACAAGAAAGCCGTGTCCTTCGTGGTATCAAATATACATTTATATTGTTGTGCAGGGCCACTGGCCATTGTCACTCCTATTGGAAGTGAAGAGCTCGCCAAGCGCAACTAATTTCAATTGTATCAGTATCGCTTTACTTTAAATATTCATCATTTCAAATTATCCAAGCGAATATATACCACATTCTATACTTTCCTCTCCCCCGCACTACACGTTCATGAAAATCAGACAATCTTAAATTTAGCATAATTATGCTATAGACCCGATAATGACTTGGGGACCGTCGTTTGTTTTATTGTTTGATATATGTCCTTCCGTACTACAGAGTGGCCCATCTTGATCAAGTCTGGTAACTTCCTTCAGACTTCAAATTCCTTAGGTACATGAACGCGTTCAATGTAGGTCCAAGTTCTTAAATAGCCCTAGATAATGTTGGTAGAATTGCATTAGACTTATTTGTGGCCTAATTGGTTTGAAAAATGCTGTTATTTTGGAAGAGGAGAAATGATTGTTAGCATACTAAACGTTAACGTTCGTATCAGTCAAAAAGGTCATAGCCTTCGTGCTATTAGAATAAATACTGTATAGTTGTGCAGTGAGTGGCCACAGTCGGTCAAGGTCATGAAGGCATGTTACGGTATTCGCGTTAATTAATATTAATCCATGGAATTGAAACGATCATAAACGAAGATGACCACATCTATACTTCTTCTCCTAAAGACTACAACTTTCACGAAAACAAAATTCGGACGTACTCTGAAATTTGAATATTATGCAAATAGACCCGATTGATGAATAATAATGAACCCAGTCCTACGCCTACCGTCAAATTTATGTCGGGACTAAGGGACCACATCTACCTAGTTTCGTGTTATTCGAACAGACTCGCGGAATCGCAAATTAGAATATAGCCTGAGCTGGTAAATTATCATTCACTATACAAAAAAATCCAATCAGGCGTGTATTACGCATTTCTAGTTGTCATATACCCCGAATTGCGTCACCGACGCTTTAACTGACCAGAAGCTCTCGTACACAAGCATTCGGGCTGATTTATCTAAATTTGTTATGTACATTTATGCGATCGGGCTGTAAATTGGAGCCACACGGAAACACTTGGCCTGTGCATGCATGCACCCCCTCACAAAATTTCCGATGGTGAGGTTAGGGCTTCAGGAAATACCGTGACGCACATATGGACAGACAAACAGACTGACCGGACAAACAGACCGACAAACAGGTTCACACACGTGAAAGTGACAATATGGATCCCTTAACGAAGTTGAGTGAGACACAAAAGTAATTCCCTATAATCACAGACAACTGCATCACCAGCAAGAACATAGTCCTGATAGTGGGTGAGGATGCGAGGGTGCATAGTAGTAAAATACTGCGAATCATTGTTTTCATCTCAGTAACGTACTGATTTATCACACGTATCTAATTTTGTGAGCAATCGCTCAGAGATCACATTCAAAACGAAGTCTCCTCGGCCACTGAGTCGGCCTAATTCGTTCACAAATAGACCTATGTGAATTTCGAGAGGTGGATACAAATACTTGCAAAGCACGTCTTTTTATATCATGTAAAGAAGAAGACAAAGAGAACGTAGGCTTCTCACCTTGGGGCGTCGCGCGGCTCTGATGCTGTAATTACGATGCACACACGTAGCCTACAGTGATACATGTACCCTTGGTGCCGGTATTACTGTCGTTTGATTGCTTGGTTACCTTCCAAAAGATACACATCGCAAATGACTACAATCCCCGCCAACCGAGTGGTTTTAACCGGGTGGTTTGGTAGAGCGTCGGCCCTTCCACCCGGGTGATATCCCGTCGGGTCATACCAAAGACTTTAACCAGAGTGCCAATGGCACATGTATCTCCCCTGGTACTTGTATTTTTCTCTTTTTTAAGTTCCACTAGCACAATCTGATGGGAAGTGGCTGTTGCGCCTAACATTGATTCTATGGCATTTGGGACCTTAGACCAAAAAATCCTGACACCCCAAAGTTACGGTACGGTTATTAGAGCATGATTATGACTGTGATTTCACATAAAGGGCCCTAAAGGGCCCACGCTGGGCGTAGGGACCACACTGGGCCTTGGGCCAGAAATCCGCAAACCACCACCCCCCCCCCAATGACCTATTTCCCAAGGACCATCACATGTAAATTTGAACAAAATCAATTGAAGCTTGTAAAAGGGAAGCATATCAAGCACCTTCATCTGTAGTTTCATAAATGGGCCATAGGGCACAAATGGGACCATGGACCAAAATATCCGAAACACCCCAAAGGAATCATTATGACAAAAAATCATCACTGTGCACCAAATTTTGTAGGAGAAGCATCGTGCGCAATTTCACATATGGGCCCTCGAGGCCCACACTGGGCCTTGGGCCAGAAATTCGCAACACACCCCAATGGCCAACTACCCAAGGATCATTACATTAACATTAAAGAAAATCAAGCTTGTTGGATTTTGCAAGCAGCTTTGTGTAATTGATGTCATGAAACCTTGGACCAAAAATTCCTGAAAAGCCCATAGGTACGGCTACTACACCATCATTATGATCGAACGTCAGCACTGTGCATTAAAATGTGTAAAAGGAGATGAAGCATTTTGCGTGATTGCACAAGATGAGCTCTAGGGCCCACATTGAGCCTCAGGTCCGAAATTCCTGAGAATCCTGAAGGTACGGCTATTAGTCCATCATTATGACCGAACATCACCACTGTGCACCAATATTTGTAAGAGGGGACGCGTTTTGCATGATTTCACTTGGAATTTGACATATGCGCCCCTGGGCCCAGACCGGGCCTTGAACCCCAAATTCCTGAACATCCCGAAGATAGGGTTGTTAGGCCATCATTATGACCGAATATTAGCATTGTGCACCAATATTTGTAGGACAAAAAGCATTTTGCATAAAATCACAGTAAAATTTGGCATAATGGCCCCCCAGAAGAACCGGGTCTTGAACCAAAATTTTTTCTGAACATCCCGAAGCTAGGGTTTTTTAGGCCATCATATGACCGAATATTATGCATTGGCACCAATATTTGTAGGACGACAAAGCATTTTGCATACATCACAGTAAAATTTGGCATACTGTGCCCCTGGGCCCCAAACTGGGCGTGACCCGAAATTCCTAAACAACACCCCGAAGGTAGGCTATCAACATCATTATTTTTCAACAACATCAGCCACGGTGCACTGAATTTGCAGGAGAAGACGCAGTTTGCGTTTTTTCCACAAAATGGCCCAGGGCCGACATCGGGCTTGACCCCAATATTTCGAAACACCCCTGATGGCCCTCACTTAGTCATCATTGTTGCCCAAGTTTCATTACGATCCATCGAAGGCCTCAGGAGGAGAAGCATTGAATAAATTGTGAAGAGATAGATAGATACAATACATACACGGGGCCCCAAGTGGGACCTTGGATCAAAATTCCTGAACCCCCTAAGGTACAGCTATTATAACCCTTCTTAGACCGACCATCGTACCGTGCCCAAAAATTTTAGGAGGAGAAGATTTTGGCGCGATTCCACATGATGATGGCCACCAGCCCACACCGTACAGGGCCCACATAGCACATCCGGACCTTGAGCCCAAATTCCTTAACACCCCTAAAGTAAAGCTATTATAACCATCATTATACCGAACATCAACCATGCTGTGCACCAATATTTGTAGAGGGAACTCTTTTGCATATTTCCCTTGGATTTGGACATATGCTCCCCTGGGCCCAGAACCGTGGCCTTGAACTCCAAAATAATTCCTGGAACTCCCGAAGATATGGCTGTTCTGGGGGGCCTCATTATGACCGAATATTAGCATTGTGCAAACCAATATTTGGAGGACGCAAAGCATTTTGCATAAAACAACAGTAAAATTTGGCATAATGGCCCCCATACCGGGCTTTGAACCCAAATTCCTGAACATCCGAAGAAAGGGCTGTTAGGCCATCAATTATGACCGATATTAAGCATTGTTCACCAATTTTGTGTACGAAAAGCATTTTTGCAATGACATCACAGTAAAATTTGGCATAATGGCCCCCCAGACCGGGCCTTGACCCCAAAAATTCTTGAAGCATCCCGAAGATAGCGGCTGTTAGGCCATCATTATGACCATATAGCATTGTGCCCAATATTGTAGAGAAAGTATTTTGCATAAAATCACAGTAACTTGCATAGATGGGCCCCCGTTCCTCTCTCCTCTCTTGCTGATTGAGGCAATTTGGCATAATGGGCCTGTGGGCCTTGAACCCGAATTCCTGAAAACCCCGAAGTACGGCTTTAGAACCATCTTTTGACCAAACATCAGCACTGTGCACCAAAGTTTGAAGGAGAAGAGCATGTTGCGTCTTTCCACAAATGGGCCCCAGGGCCCACATCGCCTTGGACACAACATTTCTGAACACCCCATTATGGGCCCATAACTTGTATTCATCATTGTTACCAAGTTTCATTACGATCCATCGAGGCTGCGGATGAGAAGCATTTGAATCATTGTGAACAGATTAAATATATACATACAGAGATACTATATATCCCGGCCTCATCACATAGCTCACTCGCCATATGGCTGAGGTGAGCTAAATGGGTTTAAAACAAAAAAAAACCCCCCTGGTGCCTTCTCGCTGGACGCCCGCACAAGGAATTGCAGCAGGGACAAAACGAGCGGTAGTCAGATTTGCCGTCTGCGTGTGATTCCTCCCACCCCCCACATTAATTTACCTGCCAACGAGGCCAAAAAATCGCCTTAATCCGTGTTCCTGGTGAAGATTTCGCAGCTGACAATATGGTACAGTATCCAGGTATCCGGTCTGGCATCCTTGCTGGCAAGCATAACCATAAAAAACTTAAATAAAGAAGTAGTTGGAACAAAAGTGCACATACGCAGAACCCCCCCGCCCCCCCCGATTCAATGTTGAATTGTTATAGTGTCATTTTTATCCTAAGGAGATTTTCCCAACATTGAAACTGAGGGGGGGGGGCTCTGATGCATGACCTCTGGCAAAATTGACCGCCGCAGCTTTCCTCCAATAGGGTATTTCGTGAAGTTTTGTTCCAACATTTTTGCCGGGGTTTGTAGCTGCTACCCAGAGTATATGAACCCTGACTACAGGGGTATAACTCGCAACAACCTGGTAAGGCAGTTTTACTTACCCATTTTTCCCTCCCGCCTACCACAATTTTATTATAATCCTGCTATGAGCTGTCTACGTGCCGATATGATACAACCTAATATAATCATAATAAACTATTGATATAAAATAGTCGCGGAGCGAGTCGTGGAAAATCAGAGGACCATCCACAACGAGGTCCCTAGACCACTTTACGAAATTTGCCGCGATTCCATTTCATGAAGTCCGTAAACGGGTTGGACTTTGACAGGCTTTTAGTTTCTCCGTCGAATCAACTGACAATGAGAAGCACACATGCTCTTATTTTTTCAGAATGATATTCACACATTGCCTTATTCATTGGAAAAAATTATGGAAATGAGCGGTCTTGTTTGGAACTCTGGATAGGAGTGAACAAAACATTACAACGGTTCTTATTTTGGAGTAACTTTGATGTGCCATTACGAACATATGCTTGATTTGATAGTTTTTTTTTTCTTTACTTTAGACGCATGATCTGAACTTCTTTTATTGTGGTGAAAATCCAGAAATAATAAGCATTGGGGAAGGATTTGCAAGATGATATGCAATTAGCTCATTAGTTTATGCATTTCAACTGTTTTTGAAATAATTGCATCAGGAAATCCTATCGTAAATATCTCCCCCATTTAATCCGCTTAAATATCACACACGGACTGACAACTTTGACCTGTTATGAACTGAGAATAGTTGGTGGTCGAACATCAATCGATAAAATTTCAACCTGTCAAAATTACCTTCGTATCAAAGTTACCTCAGTCCTACATTTTCGCAAACATGTCTGACCTAGTCCGCTCCAACAAGCGTTCCATAGCAGCACCGCTGGTCGTTGCAGAATCGCATTTATTTTCCGATCGGTCTTGCAACCAGTCGCGACCAGCGAATTACGGCCAGTTCAAAATACTTCAATTTTCGTTACTGAGAAAATTGCGGATTTTTTCTTTCTTGTTTGAAGAGAAAGAAACCCATGTTCTTCCAAATGTTCCATCCCATCTTGCCGAAGCTATTGAGGAACGGAAGCTAGGACTATATTCTTTTTTTTTCAGAATTTATTTCCCCGGCTCTTTCTCAAACCTTTGAATCTGATTGACAGCATCATGAATCTCGAACACATGCAACCATACTGGAATAATATCAGAAAAACCGACGCTCCGCCAATCATTCGCCTCCTCAGGTTTACCATGCCTTCTATTCTTTGTACAATGCTGTGTTGTTGTTATTGGTATTGTGGTTGTTGTTATTGTGAATGTTGTTTATGTTTTTCGATCTACACCAGGGACACAGAGTTTTTGTACGGACCCGCCGAAAAAAGCTACACCATGAATTCCAGCTTGATCGGACGAGCGTCCTAGACATGTGTACGCCTGGACATTTTACAGGGTGTTAAACTATGACCTCTGGTGAACTCCGATGATATCTTATCCTGACCCAATACAATGGGCGTCTATTTCACTCGTCTTGGGAAACACATCGTATACCAAGTACGAGCTTCAGCCCATTCAGGTGGGGTCGGAGGGAATCGTGTTTACGAGCTGGAATTTACCAAGGAAGGGTGATTTTCCCACAGTTACTTTCTTGACCCAAAATTACCTCATCTACACCAAAACAATAGGTTTCCTACTAGACTCACCAAGTTACACACTAAATTCAATTGGCCCAAGGCATTCTGGACTAATCTTGTTCACAAGGTTTCCCAAACTAATGACCTCTAATGACCTTAGTGACCTCTAATGACCTCTGACCTGACCCTAAAACATATGGTTCGTGTATTCATCGGAGGAGACACTACCAGAGCTCATTCATCTAGGTTTACAAGCGGAAATTGACCAAAATAAACGATTTCACACAGGGTTCTTTCTTATTATAAAAAATGACTTACACACGAAAAAAATTTTTTAGGGTGGGGTTACTCCCATAAGAAAACAGACTGCTGCTTGTGGGGACACGCAACAGCAATTTCACGAGGGATGCTATTTTCCCAAAAATGACCCGATCTGCTACAAATACAAAGGCATGGGGTTCATCAGAGAATAGAAAGCTATACACCACATTCAACTTTATCAGACCCAAACGTTCTGTACTGACTCTGATGACCTCAGCTGACCTCAAACCAGACCCCAACATAGTGGATCATATACTCATTATGGGGAACATATACCAAGTATGAACTTCGTAAACTCAGGCGGTTTAGAGTTAGTTTACAAGCTAGAATACACACAAACAGACACACACACATAGATACACACACGCGCGCACACGCGCACACGAACACACAACACCAACACGCTAATAAAATACAGGCACCATTAAAACATACAGACATACATTTATCGTCCCCCGCCGGCGAATAAAAATGGTTACACTATCACTGCTTTCATGGATGAATTTAGCAACTTTTTAAGCGAAGTCTCACTCTAACGGAATCGTGTAATTCGGGAGATTTTAACATCCAACCGCAAAAGGCAGAAGTCATAAAATTCAGTAAGATCTAGCTGCACAGGCCCAAACTGCAGAAGAAGAAACAAACACCTGGACAGAACTGTGGGGTTGATCAGTTTCGTATGTAGGGACAGTTAGTGGATATGTTAGAGGCCTATCTGTTGAGAATGATAGCGGGCTGTTTAAAAATAATACAGTAGTTATCGGCCTAATGTAGGCTAATTTAAGGATAAGGGTGGACAGATCAAACCTTCAAATGAAGTTGTGTTTCGGATGTATTACAACAGAGTAAAACGTGTTCGGACGAATGCTTGCTCCATACAAGGCGCATTCCTATGCTCCCGCACTTGCGTCTGCTATTTCACCTGTTTTAATTGAGGGTGACTGCAGCAAAAGAGTGTTTAGATGACCCCTATGACACATGTTTGACGGTTGCTGATGACCTTTAAACATTATTTTTGTTTGATCACGACACATGATTTACCTGGACGTGAATGTGTATGTGTATATTTATGTGTAGGTGTATGTATGTATGGTATGATAAGGCCTTCGTTTTTTTAGGAAATGACCATTTCCCTTTTGCATAGTAGTAAACTATTAAGAAAAAAGGCTTTTTGCTTCAGGAAACTAGATTTTCCCGAAAGGCCTGCAAATTTATGTGCTTCCATAGTTCAGGCAAGTTGGTAAGAGTTGAATTAAATTTTTATTGAATGATCAAAGGAGTAAGATGAGTCAGCAGGAAGAGTCCGAACGAGAACTGCTTGAAACAGTTACAGCCTTTACAGCCACACATGCTAACCCTCTCTGCTCCAGTTTTGATAGCTCAATGTTGTTGCGGATTTTTCGCATGTTATAGCCTATTTCCTCTTGCAAATTGTGCAGACATTTCTCAGGCTGATTATGTCACATATAAGCAGAAGAGCGCGCCATATGAAACAATGCATTGTTTGAGTCTCGAAGTCCAATAGGGCAGTCTATGATGTTGTACAGTGGCTGGCTAGCGTTTCAACAAAAAGCCTACTTTAAGAATTTCATCAGGCCTGTCCCACTGAGATAATGATCACCCAGCTAATTTAGGCATTGAAATGGGGACCTGACTAAAGGAATAAAATGAAAAATATATAGCATCATTATTCACATGCAGGACCCTTGCCTGTACACTATAGACTGTATGGTGTTACTAGATGTTGACTTCCCAAAATTCTACAAAGCTTTTGTTGCAGTCAATAAACCTACTGGAATACAATCAATTGCTAAAATTCACTTCTTAGATTTATTTTCGAGTTATATTCGCAGCTGACAATTAGGTGCAGCATCCAGATCTGCACCTTTGCTGGGCCTCGGATGGAGTGATTGTCTGCTCGGCAAGTATACCATTTGAAAAAATCAGGCACTGCTGGTGTGCGGGATGGGTGTGCCTGAAAGAACTTAGACCTCCAGAAGGAAGACCATGCAAAGACTGAATGATCATGAAAACCTCCAAAATAAAACCCCCCAAAAGAGGTATAAAGATAGACAGAAGAATCCTCAAAGCAGCCCGATTTGCCCGATGGATTGGTCAGAGTTATGCAGCACCCGCGCCCTGACACTATACCACAAACCCATTCCCCCACTGCCCCTTGCATGACCATCAACAAAAAATTTGGCCCGTTAATTTCCCTGTCCCACAACTTTCATTTTATTTCTGCCTGTGGTACCTCGTCAGCAATTCATGAAATGGGAGGGGGGAGGTTGGGGTGGGGGGAATGAGAGATAGATTTTAAGTGACACGTGGTGTCGCAGTCTCTGCAAGCGACCTCCTTCCCCGGCACCGCAGCCAGCACTGCCTGTTAAGCGCCCGCCGCTGCTGCCTTCAAAGTGTTTGTTTCGGGGTTTTGTTAAGGCCTTCCTTTTGGGCGCACCCGTGGAAGTAGACTAGAAATAGCTGGGCATTTCATCGATTCGCCACCGCACTACTTATTAGCGGGGTAATAATTTTGCAGTTCATACCAAATGGTCTATGCAATTTTGCTCTGCTACAACTATTGGTCAATCAGCTCCATTGTGTGCATACATCTTCACTAGGCCTAGATTCCACTGACATGAATATGGGTCTGTGCTAGGTAATTAGGCTACCCTAGTTGCAAAAGGAGTTTGGTCATGTCATCTCATTCACCTTAAGTTGTCGAGAATGCCTGCCTATGTAGTTATCCGCATCGGGCCAGACAACGCAAGCTACGTAGGCCTAACGCTATGCCTAGATGTATGCTCTAGTACGACTCTTGTTTTCATTATCAGTGGAAGGGGTGACACACAAAAGATATCTACATCCTGCAAAATCTAGAAGCACAATGCGAAGAACTATTCTCAAAATCTCTATTAAATTCTTTACAGAAATTGATTCGTGTATGGCACCATACCTGCCTGCTTCAAGATTGCGGGTCCCCCCACCCCAACATAATGTAGCCGCAACTCGGCGTCCATGCTCGCCACTGAAAACTCGTTGGTTTACTGCCTTTACCATTTGCGCGAACCGATCTTTTTGGGTGATTTTTCCCAGCTCCTCCGCCGTTCAATTGGCAAATTGTTGCACGGTGACATATGGGCGAAGTTACTTCTACGTATATATGTCTGCGGTTAGTACAGCATGTAACTGGACCTACCCTCGTTAATGGCCACACTATCGATTTGGTATCGACGCGTGAAAGCGATGGCGCTATTATCAAATCGTGTGAAGTTGGGGCTCGATCGTGGCTCTGATCATGCGAAGGTGCTGTGCGGTCTACAACCATAGAAACCTCCAAAGATTAGGATCACGAGACGTTCAGTGACTTCAGGAATCTCGAAATGGAGAGGTTTCAGGGTGAACTGAAAAGCAGTCTCGACAGAAGCAGCGCCAACTAGAGCGAAAATTTAGGAAACCCCGCTTGCAGGTAGACAGGGATGCGTACAACGAGCAACACGAAAGCCCCATTGACAATGCCAAACAAAGGTATTTTCATACGATACTTGCCGAGCTCACCCCACGGAGTACATTTAAGACTCTTGGCGTTTTATTAAATAGGTCTGACAGACAATTGCCTTCATTTGACACACTTGCAATGTAAGTAACCTATTTGGGGAATATTTTGTCGGGACGGGTCAGCAAAATTAGGAATAGCATTGTAACGTACCCATGGTTCCTGCCAGGACGCTTTCTCCCCAGCCATGTTCCTATCATGGATAGTTTCCTACCATGAGCACTGGCCACGTTTCGGATATCATTATGTCTATTACTGATAAGTCCTGCTTCCTGGATTGCCTCCCCATGCATGCACTTGGCAAAGCAAAAAAAATAAAAAAGTGTTACATCACCGATTATAGTCAATGATTCTCTAAGGAATGGCGTCTTCCCGTCCAGCCTGGCTGCAGCGGTTGTCACCCCGAATCGAACCTTGATAGTAATGACTTGGCAAATTATAGACCTGTATCGAACATTAGTTTCATCAGTAATGTTATTGAAGAGGCAGTGATAGGTCAAAACAAGGAGCACATTGAAACTGATGACATGCATGAAGCGCTCCGATCGGCCTATAAAACCATGCATAGCACCGAGACTGCTTTGCTCAAAGTAAAAGGCAACAGACAATATAACACTGTTTTCATGGTCTTGATTGATTTGTCTGCTGCGTTCGACACAGTAGACCGTGAAATCATGATTGACCATTTCGAAAATGACTTTGGTATCAACTGGTAATGTGAGCAGTTGGTTTAAGTCTTATATGTCTAACCGTAGTTCTCAGGTGAGCGTAGATGGTGCTCTGTCTCGTTATTTCGAGTTGGTGTCTGATGTATTCCACCCCCTCGGCAAATATCATTACTTTAGAGCCCATGATATATGTATCACATATACGCTGATGACATACAGCTTTATGTCAGTTTCAATCTAGCAGTTCCTGGTGAAGCTGTAATTATTTCCCTGTTTAGATTGAGTCGAAGGCCCTAACCCTTTTTCATTGCTGCATCTAAGCATATCTTATCTCGCCTCTCTAACCTCGCCCTGCAAATCGGTCATCTATACGATAGCTACATCTTCCAATATCAAAAATCTGAGAGTGATTTTCGACTCTACCATGAGTATGTCACCTAATGTAACTTCGATTTGTAAGTCTGTGAATTTCATTTCGTGGAATATTTCCCGAATCCGTAGATTTATCGACAGGGTTACGTGCAGTCATGCGATAAGGGCGTTCGTCTTGTCCAAACTAGACTACGCCAATGCCCCTTTAGCTGGTTGTCCCAGTAAGGAAATCTCGAGACTTCAGTCACTACATATCGGGCTGCTCGTATTATATACTGTGTTAGCTGGAGGATTGTTCGGCGATAGCCTTGCTCAATGAGCTCCACAGGCTCCCTGTTGCAGAACGTGTAATCATAATACTGTTGTTAGTGTATAAGGCTTACCATTGCCCCAGTTTACCTCAGTGAGATTCTTGCTACGTATGTTCCCGCCAGGAGTGGCTTACGATCTAGTAATGATTTGTATCGTCTCAATCAACCCGTTTGTAGGAGGAAAATCGGTGAATGTTCTCTATCTTATTTGGGTCCCGCCGTTGTGGAATGAACTCCCTGTTCTGATGAAGTCTGGTGAAGTCTTCAAGCTTAGATTAAAGACCTATCTATTTCGAGCTACTGTAAAGCGCATTGATCAGTTCTGGAAATGCGCTATATTAGGAACTGTTATTATTAGCATACACACATCCATACACACACACGTACGCACACATATACACACGCATACACACACATGCTTATATGACTTCCTAGAATGCTCCGACGTCATCAAGGAATAAATAAATGTATATCCCCGCTGTTACACTAATTGGCGCTCTCCAATGGACTGGCGAACAATTTTGTGAAGGACTCCTGATGAAGGCCTTTCAAGGCAGACGAATAAGGTATCCTTCAGATAATGTTAATGCAATAATGTTCATGATAACAATGTTAATGATAATAATAATAATGATATTAATAATAATGATAATAATAATAACGATAATATTAATAATAATAACAATAACAATAACAACAAGAGGGCAATCCCCGGAGTTACAGGATCACATCGGCAAATGTGGAACAGTTATTCAGTTGTTTTTACCTGCTACTTTTCGCAAGTTGCAAATAGACCAAATTTATCAAAATATGTCTGAAAACCACCGTCTTCCTTTCCCCAAAAAACTTCCACTGTTCTTAGAAATTTCAGTAAATCTACAGCATGATAGATGCTGGGAAACCCTGTGTTTCAGATACTTTGCACCTCGTTCTAAAATTAGAATCATTCAGTCCTCCCAGATTTTCAAAAATTCTCAAATTTGGCTCAAAATCCATTTCCCCCCTGAAATCCACATTTTTGGTAAATTTAGGCTGATTGCATGAGAAAAGTTGTAATTTGTGCCTTTTCACATTGCTACAAAGTTTGGAATCATTCAGCTATCGGGAATTAGCGAATATCTCGAAAAATAATGAAAATTTTGTAAAAACAAAAAATTGCCCCAAAGTTCGTTTCTGCCCCCTAAATCCACAATTTTCATAGCATTCTGAGAATAAGTATGTGTTTTGCGACTATTCAAGTGTGTGCAAAATTTTACTTTGTTCAGCCATTCCAAAATAGAGATATTTGCGAAAAACAGCATAAATCTGACGGACACACAAACGCACACACACACAAGCACACACAAACCTCTCACTGGAGAGTTTCTCACCACCAATATGGTAAACCCATACGACCCGTGGCTATGGCAATCAACAGCAGTAAATATAGGTGAAAAGGCAACTGACTACAATATCTTGTAGACTGTAGTTCCCTCAAGAAGGGAACTACAGTCTAGTCTAAAGTCCCATCTTTATGTACCTAGGTCTAGGTATAAGAAATTCGGCGACCGCGTCTTCGCAGTTTTTGTGTCCCCCGTCTCTGGAATGAGCTGCCTGGCAATATCCAACAAGTTAGGCAATTTCACAGTTCAAGTCACAACTTAAGACGAGGATGTTCTCGAGGTTCTATGTCTGTTTGTACAGCGCATTAGATAATTGTTAGTTGATAGTGCGCTTTATCAAGTTTATAATTCTATCTATTCTTTTCTAATATCGGAATAGCCCCGCAACCTCCGGAACGTCCACGTTCCAGAGTTCGTTTCAGTGTTACAAATACAAACAACAACCCGAAGACTTGGTCATAACTCACCTCCAATTATCATTTCTTTGTTTTTCATAATCTTCACATCGGGGACTATTCTACCAGCAGTGTGAGAACCAATAAAATTACACACAGCATTTTGTAGGGTATAGACTTTGTAGAATGGTTACTACAAACTGTCAACGAATATTTAAATACCGGTAACTTTAGATTCAGTCTTGTACTTTACCTCTCAGGCCATGAATGTATATTTATGTATTATTATATTAGGAAATATTCCAAATGCGTAGTCCCCCTGTTCTATAGCAGAAGTGATATCATTTACAACATTCGCGAGAACATGTATGTTGAATGTTCTCACGAAACCATACTGTTCATTAGGAAGAATATTATTCTTATTAAGAAAATTGGCTATTCGATTATACATCAGTTTTTCTGAAAAGGAACAGGCAATACGAAATTGTTTATAAAACTAATACAATAGGGGTCTCCACCTTCAAATATTGGAATAACTTTTGCAATCAATTGACTTGCCGGTGAGAGAGTGAGTCTTACCATTGTAGTTTGCAAGGTGATAGAATTACTATAATCATATAATGATTATTTAAATGATTATATTCTTATTCGAGAGTCTCAAAAAGACCAACACAAAAACATAATGCTTACATGATTTACTAGAACTTATGGAAGATGTTACTACTTTTTATTCCTATTGACAACGGTAAAGTGTTGACCTCATTCTTCTGGACTTCCAGGAGGCTTTGGGCAAGGTGCCTCATAAAGGTTTTCGGTTCAAATTTGAGAGGTTGGGTATCACCGACATGTCCTGGAGTGGATTCAAAAAGGGCCTCGCAATAGGGCGCAGAGACCAGTGATGTTCCACAAATGTCGATTCTTTGTCTCCCGCTTTTTTTGGCCTATATTAACGATCCGAGTTAAAATCGATCTATAGGGCATTCGGGGTGATTTGATTCAGGTTTCCAAAATTATCCATAGCTTCGATAGCCTTTCTTTCGACTAATTTGAATTTTCCAATTTATGTTACTACTAATAGGGGCCATTGTCTCATGCTGCGTTGTAAACGTTGCAGATTAGACATTCTGAAGTATTTCTTTCCGTCCAGAGTGAATGATGAGAGAACAGCGGATGTTATTTGGCTAAGAGCGGCGATGCCTTCAAGAACCTTCTCGACTTTCTCAGGAATTGTGGGGGAATTCGGTAAGTCCTGTCTTCTTCTTCTGGGTTGTTGTACTGTGGTTCCAGGTCATGCCATTGGGACACGAAGCGACCCTTCCTGACCCTTTCTTACTAATCTAGGATCTTCTTCATATTCTTCTGCCAGCTCTCAAGCTCCCTCTGACAGTGTATCCATCAATATTATGAGAAGAGATTGTTTAGTACCGAGCTTCGGACGGATCCCTAGGCCCACTTCCACAGCTAATTCTCTCGTGTCTCCGTATTGTGTGGTCACGGTTGTTGTGGTTTGTTCGTAGGTTCCTTTCAACAATTCAAGCTTCGGGAAGCCCCCCGTTGTTCTTAGGCTCCAGTAGACAACCACTCGTGACACCCGATCGTAAGATCACCACCTTTATCTAGCCATTCGATTTATGTTTTAGCTATTTGATTCTTCAGCATCTACTAATTGGATTCGTATGGGCTAATTCCGTTTAGACATCGTTTTCGCTGAAAAAAAACGTTCCCCGAACACCGAAGTATTGCCAAACGTTTGCCTGGCTGTTTGAATTGCATGCCCGATTGAGAAAAAAAAAACTACGATGTCTGTGATCTATATTTTCGAGAAGGACTTGCAAGTGTTGTTTGTGACAGAATCATGGCTTTGCGGTGATAGTCTGGATGGCGTGCCACTTGCTGATTTCAGATATACTTTGCCACATTTCTCTGTGCACATGTTCCTGTTTCCCGCGCACAAACCATCGCCGGAAGTGGAATTGGTCTGATTGTTACCGCCGTTCCAAATGTCCCTGACTGAATGTTACACAAGCAACGTTCCGAATCATTTGGGGGGTGTCACACTGTCAAATGGATTTTCATCGTTTTTGGATTCCCACCGCTCACCGCCAGTCAGAAAGAATCAATTGAGGGTGACCTTATTCATGAGTGAATCAGTGAATTTTCGTCATTGCTGGAGTCACTTTTTGTCACCTACTGTCAGACTGTTGTAACTGGAGATGCCAATTTTCATCTGGATGGTCAGTCAAATCGGGAATCCATGATATTTCTTGATCTCCTACATTCCCTTAATCTTCAATCAAATGTCCATGAACCCCCGCCTATTGTAGTCCAAATAATGGATGCTTTTATATCACGAGAGCTTACAGGTTTTGTTCGGATGTTTCTGTTGTTCATGAACTACTGTGGGATCACAACGCCAGCCGTTGTTCTCTTCACCATTCTTAACCTAGGGTTACAACAAAGCATTGGTTCGCTTTCGACTTAGGCAGTTTCGACGCCGTCCTCAAACCTCAAATTCATATCTAATCTGATTGAGAGAGTATCGAGCTAACTGAGTACCTTCAGGAAAACAACTTGTACTCCAAATCAAGTGTCAACCTAACTCCCTCTGTGGAGAGGCTCTCACACGAATCCAAATGACATTCTCCCTCGCTGTGGTCAACAGCCTGAGGTGGTACCACTTGCTGCTGCTGGACTTTTCCCAAGCATTGATATAGATACGCTGTCCTCATCGCATTCCTCTACTCCAATGTCTGCATGGCAGGTATGGAATCACTATCCACTGGGACTCTTCAACAGTATCAGACGGTCCGTCGTATATGGAGAATCATCCGATAGTTGCTATGGACTCGAACAATGGAATTCCCCAAGGCTTCGGTAAACGGTCCATTTTGTTCACTTTGTTTGTCTGCGGCCCGCGGTGACCTATAATCCACACGCATTATATGTATTATTCACTCAAGTGAACGCGATTCCATTATAGCGAGTTGGATGTTGTCTTCTCGATTCAAGACATGGGCAGCCGCGAACCGACTGGTCCTGATTATGTCAAGACAGAGTAATACATATCAGCTTCCAAGTTTGTATCACTCCCCGTTTCCGAAAATGATTACTTCTTACTGTACAAGTCACTTCCAGTTTGTTTGACTTGTAAGGACTTATTTGGCTATTATTCTTATTATTATTATTATTAATATATTATTAGTATTATTATTAATTTATTATTATTTTCTTGAACAGGGAAAGGCCCTCACCAACTTATATATTAGAATCCTCAAAATTTGCTGGCAAAAAAGGACCGCGAACGATGATTGTACACAGCCACTTTATTAACCACAATGTACTCGAAACTTCCCAGTGAATACTGCGCTCATCATTGCCGCTAGTACATGTTGACTGTAAACCTCGACACCAATCAGAAGGAGTTTTAAATGATATCCAGGTTTGCACATATCCCTCGATTTCCTGGGCATGTGGAGTCACACCAAAGCATCTTGAATTAGTTTACTGGGTTGGGAATTTGGGAGAAGATGGTGTTTGGCGCTCTCCATCTGGCATACAATAGTAAGGCCCGGAGTGATCGTGCATTCTGTTTAATATCCTAGGCCCATGAATTGCGAAATAGGGGTCGGAAAGACCGTGAGGCTGGCAGTGTCTGTGCTATGAAGTGGAATATTAGAGACATACGGCCTCCCACCACCTCAGGCCTTTTTTTTTAACGTAGAACGAAAGGGGAAACGGGTCCCCAAACTAGAACCCCCTCTCAAGCCAACCCCACGCCCGTAGGGTTCTTCTTTTCTTAAAACTCATTATATATATTCATTAGGCAACTCATTGGGTTCAAACGTTTATACCAATCACCCACCCGCAATTGAAAAATTGGTAGGCCAGTAGGCCTTGTACAATGAACATCTCCACGGCCTGCAAGTGCCGCCAAAAGTTTTGCAGAATCCAAACCAATGAACAATAGTCAGTATGAGGAAGATATTGTATATAGAAGAATTATACCAGTGTACTGGTCACATAGCGCTACGTCGTTAGAATGTCAAGATTTGGGGATATTGTAACGGCGTATAGACGACAGAATTAATACAAAGAGGATGCACATTTTATCTCAATCAAGTGATATGCATTACAATTTTAAAGACGATTTTTCTCATTAATTTAGAAAATGCGACATGAAATTCACATTACCAGCAGGCTCATGCAGCTTAGAATACTTAAACAGGGCCGTTTCGGGCATCTTGGGGGGGGGGGGGGGTGTGAATGTCACGTCTATGTCCTAAATAAACTCAATACCAAAGTTCACTAAGGTCGGATGGTGGTAACGTAATGATATAGTTCGAGATTATAAATGATATTCTACGATATATTATATACAGTTTTTTCTCAATCTGTAACAATCTCAAACTGGCCGAGACGTACGTACGTAACAATCTACTTTACCTCCAAACACAACGGAAGCTCTAGAATCCCTAATGATACACGACGAACCCACTTAAACTACGGTTACTCGCCAATCCAACATATGAACAGTGAAACCAAACAAGGTTTGTCGTCCGCCTACGCGCGTCAACTGATAGTGGTGCTATACTTAGATAGTCCAGTAGTGCTCACTATTAATTGATGTATCTCCAGAATCAAATGTCTGGCGACCCCTACGCATAATGTTTTTAAATGGTCCCTTTACGACCCCACCCCTACTAGTTGCGTCAAATTAGATATCCTAATCGTTGGGTTCCGGTCGGAGGTCAACGCAAATGTACGTCCCGGTATAAAGCATGAACAAAAAACCATCTTTCAGTCAAAACCTTGGGTTCTTGTTGCATAGGGGTGGCAACGTAACGATCTTACGTTGCCACACGCTTATAAAAGAACAGGTTGCTAGAGAAATTACCGGAAGCAAAACAACCATATGCCAACGAAACGTTGAAGGTTCGCATTATATGATATGTCCAAAATAATGGATAGGCAGGTGGAATTCCAAACCTCAGCGGAATGTGTTAAACTGCTGGGAGACCTCAGCGAAAATACGGCGTTGATAAATATTCGTAATACGCCGTTAGCGATCTGTGGGAGCCAAGCGAATACCCCCACCCGCCTTCAGCAACTAAAGCGGAAGATTGCGACATTCCATACTAAATACGCTAGAGTTTATCACTAATGTGGATTACCCTGACATGAACTATCAAGAGGACATTTCAATGATAATCATTGTATCCATTGTGCCAGGGATTTTTTTTTTCATTTAATATATAGAGTAGGGTCGCTTAATTGATTCTATTGCATTCTCCAGCTATTTCGATTATGCGGATCCAAAAATCGAAGGTTGCATTTTCCGACATGGTTTTGGCGGCGATTTTGGAATTTCAAAATGCCGCTATCCCTAAAAGGAGAGTGATTACAATTAGTGACAACATAACTTGTCGCGGTACAGTGAGATCTAACGGTAATATCACATCACTCAGGCTTTATGGCGGACATCTTGAATTTAAAAAATGGACGCCGTCCCGCGTAAAATAATGATCTCACTAACTTGGGGGACGGGTCTTCAGTAACAACTTGGACATGAGTTTGATTCGAGTATTCGTAGAGACTAATCAGGCAGTTATCGGGATCAAAGATTAGCCAGGAATAGAGGAAGTGGTAGCAATTACGGAAATATTTGTTGAAAGCTATACAGTGGCCTGCGGTTTTACGCGTATCGTCCATATTCTTGTTACGAGGTAAACCGTCAATGGTATCAATGGCTTTCGGGCAAATGGCGGTTCAGTTGATCGCCGAATAAACAATATTTCCATATTTTATCTAATCCTATCCCCATTATTTCTTATACTTTGGCATAATCCACGTAGCTGAACTTATGTTTATGAGATCTAACAGGGAGAGGGGGACACTTTTCTACTGCTGAGTCGGTTGCTAATTATATTATGGTCACGCCCCAAACGGATAGCGCCATTCCAGTTGGAGGGGGGAACCAGAAAGCCAAGAGTTTTAGTGATTCCTTGACCGCCTTCATAACCTTTCACCTAAGTCTGTGAACCTAAGATTACCTTTGAGTTACCCCAAAACAATTGTATTATGATGGGTACACCACATACCAGTATGAGCTAGATCATCATGGTGGGGTCAAGTTATGGCTCTTCACAAGCTGAAATCGCCCAAAATATCCAATTTTTCACAATTTTCCAATTTGTTGCCCACAATGACCCTGGCTGCACCAAAACGATAGTAGAGCGCTTGCACTCCCCATAAGAAGCTACACACCAAATTTCAACTTGATGAAACCAAGCATTCGGACTTATTCTCTCACAAGATTTTCGACTTCGGATGGCCCTTTGACCGACCCCCAAAACAATGGGATCAATACTCAATATGGGGAAGCCACATACCAAGCATGAGCTTCATTCATCCAGTTGGGGCCGACCTATGCCTCTTCACAAGCTGAAATTGCCCCCAAAAATATAATGTTCACAAGTGTACAATTTTTGCCCAAATGAGACCTGGTCAGCACTAAAAACAATAGGATGCGTGTACTCTCCATAAGAATGCTACAAACCAAATTTCAGCTTGATTGGACTAAGTGGACTTATTGTGTTAACAAGATTCTCAGACTTCGACTTCTGGACATCGGATGACAGTTGACCTGACCCCAGCAGAACGATATGGATTCATGTACTCATTGTTGGGAGACCATTTATTACCAACGTATGAACTTGACATATCCACATTGAGGGTGGAGTGATCGTGTTAACAAGATGAAATTTGCCAAATTATCATTTTTTCACAATTTCCCAATTTCCCCCAAATCTGACCCCGATTTACACCGAGGACTAAAGGCTCATTACTCTCAAAAGACAAGCTGCATACCGCCCATACCGAATTTCAACCTGATCGCCGGCCCAGCGAATTATTGGGAAATTAGCGTGTAACAAGATGCTCAGACTTCGCCTCTCTTGACCTCAGATGACATTTGACAGACCCCAGACACAAATAGGGATCAGACTAATTATGGGGAACCAATATACCCAAAATATGAACTTGATCAATTCGAGTGGTGGTGGTGATTACGTGTAAACGAGCAAAAATTTGTTCAAATTTCAAATTTTTCACAATTTCCCAATTTTTCTCTCGAATCTACCCCGGTCGGCATCAAAATCAAAGGGTTCATGTACTTCCCATAAGAAAGCTGCATACAAAATTTCAACCTGTCAGACTCAAGACTTATCCTCTCCAACAAGATGTTCAGGGACTTTGACCTCTAATGACCTCAGATGACCTTTGACCTGACCCTAAAAACTAATAGGGAGAATGTACTCTTTTGGGAGAAAAAACAATAGGAGTGCTGTACTCCCCTTAAGAAAAACTACACGCCGAATTTCAACTTGATTGACAAGCTTTTTTGGACACATCCTCTTCACAAGATTTCCGATTTGACTGGAATGACATCAGATGACCTTTGACACTGACCCCCCCCCAAAACAAAACAGGGATCATGGACTCATTTGGGAACCCACATACCAAGTAGAAACTTCATCCATTCAGGGGGGTAGGGTTATGCTCCTTCACAAGCTAAAATTGCCCAAAATATCATTTTTTCACAATTCTCCATTTCCCCGGGTCTGCCACCAAAAACAATTGGGCACTGGTAATTCCAACAAAAGCTTACACAACCAATTTAAAATTGATTGGACTAAGCACTCTCGACTTATCCTCTCCACAAGGTGTTCAGACTTTGATCTCTAATGACCTCAGATGACTTTGACCGACCCTAAAAATATAGGGAGCATGTATCTTTATGGGGGACCCACATTATCTCGTATGAGCTTATCCATCCAGGTGGGCCGGGTTATGCTCTCCACAAGCTAAAATCGCCCACAAATCTAACAATCTCAATTTTCTTACAAATGACTCCTGGCTACACCAAAATATAAGGGGTTCTTGTACTCCTTAAGAAAACACTTATACACGCGAATTTCCAACTTGATTGGACCCAGCTTTCGGACTTCTCCTCTCACAAGATTTTCCGACTTTGACCTCGAATGACTCAGACTTGGACCTTTGACCTGACCCCCCCCCCCAAAAAAAAAATAAATAGGGATCCATGTATAATTATGGGGAGCCCACATACCAAGTATTAAGCCTCATTTTAAACCAGTGGGGTTCGAGGTTCGAGTATCACAAGCGGTGAAATTCACCAAAATATTCAATTTTTCATCAATTCTTCGATTTTTTGCCCAATGACCCTCGTCTACACACGACCATTATAGGGCAGGTATCCCCATAAGAAAGCTAGCACAACAAATTTAAACGTGATTGGACTAAGAGTTCTGAACTTATCCTCTCCACAAGGTGTTCAGACTTTTGACCTCTAGTGACCTCAGATGACTTTTGACTTCTGACCGAAAACAATAGGGGAGCATGTCTCATGTGGGGAACCCATATACAAGTATGAGCTTCCACCCTTCCAGGTAGGGTCGAGTTAAGCCTTCACCAGCCAGGGCGTCACACACACATACACAATGCAGCACACACACACTTTCATGACTGCATAGATCCTTGAATGGAGTCAGGAATCAAAAAGGATATAGTGAACGGACCATTGACGAACTGCTTCCTATCGACGACGCCGACGGACCCCATTACTCCTCGACAGGGCATAGAACGAGGGGGGGGGGGGCTGGGGGAGGGGGCGCCAGTCCCCAGTGAAAAATGTGGAGGGGCCGGAAGGGCCTTTACGCCCCTCCCCCACTGACAGGTCCCAAAACCCCTTTTTGATTTTCAAAATAGCATTTTCATTCATTTGCTTTCCCATTCCTCATTTTAGTTCAGATTTCTTGAATTTTCTGCTTATAGTCCAATTTTCGAATTAATATCCACAAAATGGGCAAATTTCGCGCGCGTCGCGCGCAATGGTGAACATTATATCGTTGCCTGTATTGTTAAGTTATGATATTCGGAAAGCTATTCTCTCTGACTAGTATACCGGTGACGGCATATGTCCCAAATGTGTCTTGATAATCTGCTGAAGGAGTGGACATAGGAAGAGAAAGCGCCCGCTACTTCCCAGCTCCCATTTCGAGCAAAGGCAGTTTACCACGCATGGTCCAAAGAGACAGCCGAAATAGATATTAAAAAACGAGAGAGGAGAGGAGATGAGAGAGAGAGAGTTAGGCAGACATTGATTCAATTTCTAAATCCGGCAAGGTGAGGCATAGTGTTTTAAATAAAATATCACGGAATTGAGCAAAGTTTGGCGCGCGAAGCGTATTTTATGTATCCGTCACCGTAAACTGCAATGAAATTCGAGCGCCTTATGAATTCGGGCAATCTTTTTTTAGAGGGGGTTGTTTGGGGGGGGTTTTTTTTTTTTTTTTTGGTTTTTTTTCTGGTGGGATTTGCGTCGAAAGAAACGGGGAACGTGGTAAAGGAATTCTATTAACAATGGGTCACCCAGAATGCACTAACTGGAGTGCCTGGATGCCATGGTTCCTGAAAGGTGTTTTCGACCAGCTTCCAAAGAAAGGAACTTACGGCAATTAGGATCAGCAAGTTTTGGCAGAGAGACAAAACACAAGATTAAGAGCAGCAAATCGAATCTAAGGCCACCGGAAAATGCTGACAAAGGTGGGATTTGACAGTCCCCAACATATCAGATTTAGGCAAAACTCCCGAAATGGAATTTACTGCGCCAGGTGATCAGTTCAGTTTGGCAGAAAGTCACAAGATCCAGAGTAGCAAATTGGCAAATCGCATGAGTATACGGACCTGTGAAAGCCAAAATTATTCTGGAACGAAGTTTGTGTTTTGGAGAGTGACATAATGCACCACATTGCATCCCAATTCCCTTGAATATGTAAAAACGCTTGTTGAATGAGTAAAGGCCGGATTTGGCGGTCCCTTAAAGGTGAGACTCAGACCAAACTTCCAAGAGGTCCTTACCTTACCCCCCTCGACTTGGCAGAAAAAACTACAAGATTCACAGCAGCAAATCCCATCGAAGGACGTGTTGAAAATGCACAATGATTTCTCGAACGACGCAGTGAGTGTTTTGGAGTGCAATTATTGACCCAAATTGATCTGAGGGCCCCAGGAGAAAATGCAAAATCTGCCCAAAGTGGGGGGTGGACTTCGGCGTCCCCTGAAAGGTGACGTTTAGACCAACTCCCAAAGAAGGGAACTCACTGCTCTCGATTGGCAAAAAAATCGCGAGATTCAGAGCCAAATCGCTTCTAAAACCTTCAAAAATGCAAAATTAATTTGGAAGGAAGCGAGTGTTTCGGGGTCCTATATTGCACACCAAACTGCATCTAAGCCCACCTGAAAATGCAAAAAATTCTCAAGTGGGAGAAGGGGGACTTTAGTGGTCCCCTGAAAGGTGAGTTTTAGAATCAACTCCCAAAGAAGGGGACCCACTGCCCTTGATTTGGCAGCAACCATCACAAGAACTTGAAGCAGCAATCGCATCTTCTAAAGGCATGCGAAAATGTACAATTATTTGAAAGAGTGTGTTTCGTTAGAGTCCGAATGGCACCAAATTGCATCTCAGGCCACCTAAAAATGCAAAATTCCCCAAAGTGGGGTAGGGGGACTTCGAAGGTTCCCTGGAGAGTGAGAATTACACCAATTCCCAAAGAAGACGATTTACTGCTTGTCACCGCTCTCGATTCGGCAGGAAAATTACAAGATTCAAAGCAGCAAAACCTCATCTAACGACATGTGAGAATGCTCAATTAGTTTATGGACAGAGAATTGTGGTTCGGAGTCCTATGTTGCACAAACTTGTCTCCTCAGGCCACCTGAAAATGCACGAATTTCCCAAAGTGGGATAGGGGAACTTCGGCGTTCCCCGGAAAGGTGAGGTTTAGACCACTCCGAAAGAAGGGAAAACCCCTCCAAAAACCTGCCCTCAAGTTGGGCAGAAAAATCACAAGATTCATAGCACAAATCGCATCTAAGAACTGTGAAATTGCAAAAAATTTCTGGAAGGACAGCAAAGTGGTTTGTGAGTGCTGCCATGCACGCAAATTGCATCTAAGGTCATATGAAAATGCAAAAATTCTATTCTCTAAAGGGGAGGGGGACCACCTCCTCCCCTGACCCCTCCTCCCCAGATCCGTCTTCCAACTCCAGCCCCCCACTCAAATTTCGTTCCTACTCCACTGCTCCCTCACAGCACTACGGATCACCTTGCAGCGGTACGTGTGAGAAGACGGTTCGAGTTGAGCTCTATGCAATTCGCCCTGTCCCCCACAACAATATGTTGATAGCTGTGTACACCTGTCGCAGACATGAACCGAAGTGTGCTTGACAGAGATTCTACTCCCGGATAAAGTGCGTTCCTATTGCCTATTCGTATGCAAAGCGCGTCTCATCTCGCGCTGTCCACTCCTATTACGTAATACCTAGACTACGCCGAACGGAGGAGTTACTCCTGATCATGCCCCATACGGATACTCCCCGATCGACCTTCGTACCCTTTAGGGATAACCCCAAGTTCCTTGAATACCTGGTAATCTACTTCGACGCAAAGCCCAATGTGTACTCTTAGATAAGGGCAGGATGTATCAGGCATAAGAGGGTTAACCCCAGTTGGCCAAAAAGAGAAAGAAACGAGGACCACCTGCGTACGTACATCAGGTTAAGGTGGTGTCCTTCTACCTGTATTCACGTGTTTGTTATCGTGAAAATGAAAACTGACGCACAATCTGGACAGCTATGAGAACTGCGCACCTGATTCACGGTAATTCTTTAAGCTCCAAAAGATATCAAGTGATAATATTAAAGCATTCAGTTTTCTGCAGAAATCCGTGCGTCTGCAGCAACACAAATTAAATAAAATCCTTTGATCAGCCAATGGCAGCATACCTCAGTATGCCATTATAACGGACCCAATCACTTCGGTCACTGGAATATTGACACAAGGGAGCAGCGCAAACAAAGGATGACTTCCACAACAATAAATTGACTCGCTGTTACGGCAGTGCGTGAACCACAGTGGCCTGATGTTACTTGTTGCACATCGAAGGACTCATCCTAATTTTCTTCAGTGGAAATACTCTCTCTTCATATCGCATTAACGTGTGGTTGCAATTGTTTGGGCCATTGGTACAAAATGGTGGAATTATTCCTGCTACTAGGCTAACTGAAAGAAAATGGTACAGGGAACCTGAAACGTTTGATACACGATGTCAATACTCACCAGGACTTTGTAGCGCTGGCTGTTTGCAATGGGTAGGTCGTAATTTGCACTGAAGGTGTGCGATTATTATTGAAAATGAAACCAACATATGCACACAAAAAAACAAAATTACGAAAAATAGTATATCTCACATTCTGGTGGACAATTGCACAGTTGACTATATGAATATTCTTTCTCGCTACGAACATTAAAATCCCCATCAATGGCCCAGATCAATAAGTGGCAGTAGCTCACCAATGGCCAATCCACCAAAAATCACATGTCCACAGCTCTTTATAATGGAATCAAAACAACGAGAATCCAACAAATGATTGTAACATATAACTATCAAGCATGGGGAGGATACACTGTATATTGCAACCAGTCATGCCCATACATCCAGGTACACATGAGAATACATAATGCAATCATGCCGAACGGACAAAAAAATAGGGTGAGAGGGGTAGTGAAAACACACTGTAAGTCATTTGCGTCATAAATTACGTGACATTTACGATTGATAATTCATGTCTCAATAACTAACGATAAAAAATTAATTCTGTAGATTATATGACAACAGCCACACAATTAGAGCCTAAGCCCCAAATTGCAATCAATTAAACAATTAAATATCCAACGTACCTCTAGGAACAGAGTGATTGGTGAACACAAAGCATGGGTAAATGCTTATATACCACACTTTGTCCGCCTTTGTGTAACTAAATATTTTCATTTTAATCCCTCATGCATAGGCATATGGGACCTGGGGTTCACGGAAATTGTGAAAACACTAAAGTGAATCAATTCAAACGAATATTCCATTCATTCTCTTTTTCAAAACATAATATTCGACATCTGATTCCAAATGAAGTCTATTATAAAGAGCAGCAGTGGCAGGGAAGATTTTATTGCCGTAGGCTAAATATTTTCTAGCATGGGAACTAAACAAATTCATGGGATGATCTGTTTCCTGTGATGACCAGAACAAACACCAGATTAAGTTGGAGTAAGCGGGATTCTGACAAGAAAGGTAGAAACTTCTAACTTATACGCAGTTGTGAAAAAACAGGTGTAACAACGTTCCATCGTGATTATTGAAAATGTACAAGAGCTATGTCTGCACCAACACTTTCCTGGTTGGCTGAGGGACAACTTCCCCGAAGCATTAACGTTGTATGATAAAACTAAAAAAAAACTAAAAAACTAAAAGAAAAACTGATTGACCTATGATTACTTAAGCTGGGGAAATGCCAGTGAAAACCCTTGTGCCTGCTTTGTTGAAGTGAACTGAGAGGCTCGTTTGTTCACTAACGTAGATGAATGTATTCTATACATATTTCTACATTTAAAAAAAAAAATCCAATCCATAGACCTTAAGCGATAAAGTTCAGTTCGGCTGGCTACACCATGAGGGAATCTCGACGATACGCTATAGTACCTTAGTATTGTTAGTAAGGTGGTGCAGTCTAACTGGAAGTGCCGCGATAGGATGTACTGTCCGCTAGGTGGTGCGACCAGATACAGCTTACAGCGAGCTGCCAGGCCAAGGGATACTGAAATAACAACGGTGCAAGCAGTTAGCACATGTCAGCAGATACTTTGAAAACACTCTAATTGTAAGAATTGCAAGGACTTCCCTCAATGATAATATTTACTTACCAAATCTCTCAACGAGCTTGGCTTCCATCAGGTATAATCGAAAATGTCATACGTTTTGCAGAGTTCCACGATGTGTCAGCGGAACATCCTCGGCGATGCCTAAAATAGTGCACCTCTCAATAAATACACAATCTACATCCTCGGCGATGCGTAGAAATTAAACCATTCTGATAATTGTCGCTATGCAGAATTACGACCAGTTACTTCGCTGGCGTTGGACCTGTAGTGTCGTAACAGGGGATAGTACTGCACCTCATGCATATCCATAAGTTATACCCACATTGCCTACCTAAATCTTGATCAGAGACCCACGTAAAATTTGTAATCTTGTAATCCAATTCGTACAGTAGCTTATGAGAGCGAGTTATTCTCCCCATGTGACACAACCACCCATTTTTATGTTGCTAATCCACAAGCAACATCAAACAAATGTAACTGAAATACACATCTACATCTCTGTGTCTAACGCTTAACAAACCGAGACCATCTTTAGACAGCAACTTCCATTCGCAATAGTACCAAGTAATACAACAGATACAGACTTATCTCGATTCTACTCTTTCATACTAGGTTCGGCTGCTTAGCTTTTGTCAGGTCTCTTAGTGGGACAGCGATGGCAGCAAAGTTCGGAATAAACACATGTGCACATGAGAACATGAAGAGGGACAAACAAACAGACAGGCTGACAGAAGAACAGAAATAAAGACAGAAAGACAGGCAGACATGCAGACAGACATACTGTCACAGGTTCACCTAACTGACCAGAGCCAAACACGGAATAACGTGACACACGCGAACGAATAATTCGTCCTCATTTATTACCAATTAAAGTTATATACTACACTTAATGTTACACTTAACCCTACTTTCGTGCCTAAAATTATTTTCTCTAACCATGGATATATCTCATTTCTCTCAATTGTAAGAATATATAGAGCTATTATCAAAAATACTTCGGACCACCAGTCCTCTACTTCTCAACAACATCAAACTGAGGACCTTTGATCTCAAATAACATTACCGGTACCGGGAATTTCTTGATCGGTGCTATTTTGATCGGTTTTGAACAAACACATTAAACCAGGACAGGGGTAGCTTATTCCTCGTCGGTGCCCTGTAACAAATACGATTAATTCTTTTAATTCGAAGACGACACGCACGAGCGCAAGATGAGTGACACAGTGAAGACAATTGACGGTAGGAGATTAGTATTCTACCATGCATATTTGCGCTTGATCTTTGACGTTTCATTTAGAATACTTAGTTTTATTAATTAGTATCTAACCATTTAACTCTCGGTACCCACGACTCTTCTCTCAGTCGTATGGCAGTCTGACTATTTTCTCCTATACGTACGCTTACATACGGATCATCACGTGCAGCTTTCCATTTCAGACGTTATCCATAGATATTGGACTACGTTCCAGTTGCCACACAGTTGGTTCGTGTGCTAACACTCTCCTCCAGGTGTAGAAGGTCGGAGTGCTCAATGCGTGTGAGCCTACTTCATAATAAATAATTATTCTCTTTGATTTCGCACCACGCCCATAGACTGAGAGAAGTTTCCCATACTTGAGGTAACATCATATTTACCATATTCTGTCAACAAAATTGAGCTTCCAATTTCAGAGTTTGCCCCCTGAAATTGATTCGCAATATTATCTGAACGACGCAAGTGGATGACGATGTTGTAGAAATGGTACTTGTTTCACTCTAGATAACTAGTTCGCGATAACTTATACGAACGTATACTCTCAGTACATGATGAAAAGGAAGTGGCTCATGCGAAATATAAATCCTTCACATCGAAATAAACGTTTATAAAGTAAAAACCATCCATGGCTGTACAGGTATGACAGCATTTACCAATCGTTAGCAACAATCCAGGGCACAAGCATGTGCTCGGCTAAATAAATTACGCAAAACAAAACACGATTATCAGCTGATGGCTCAAATGATTTTGGCTTTTTTTGCTCTCGTTATTACAGAAGATCCTGCCGGGGAGTATAACCCGTCTTTTCAGGCGGATATGTCATCAACGATGGTAAACTCATATGACGGGTTTTCAGGAGAAAGACAGCCCCCTCCGTATTACGCACCACCTATCAGCAATCCCCATGTTCACGATACCACTATACAGGCACCGCCACTAGCTACCAAGGCCACCTACCCACCAGTAACGGCAGCTCCCTCTGCACCCTACACACCTATGACGGGAATGGTACAAACTGGGGTTATAGAAGGGCAGCCTGCACCAGTTCCGGTAAGCCCAAACTGTAATTCATGTATAGTTCATTATTCAGCACTAACCACGTGTCTTGAGTGCGTAGCTGGTCTCGAAGTGACTGAATAGGACGAAGCTCGACCAGACTAAAATGTGTTGTTGTTTTTTTTTTTGGGGGGGGGGGGAGAGGGGGTTTGTCAAGTTATCGACTGATGTATACAAATGGACTGTTCTAATTCTAATCACTAGTCCCCTAATAGGTATAGGTTTAGTGGGGTTAACCGCGACAATCCTCTAGGTAGTAAGGTTTGGTTAGGCAAATATTCAAATGAAATAGGCTCGTGTCTCTCTCAATTTTCAAGATGGCCTCCTGTTTCATTTGACACCGCGTCATTTTCGATCTTGATTCAAGATCGCCGTCGACGCCATCGCCAAAACTGTAGTTGTTACTACGAGCACCTATATTCACGAGTCGAAGAGGAAGATCCTGAATCTGACATCAGTTTTATACTCCGTCATCTCTTCCACCTATGAAAAAAACAGGAGAACAACAATTGAATTTCATTAATAACAACTAGTATTCCGAGTATATCGGCCCAATTCATGGTGCCCAATGTCCGTTTCGAGAGAGAGAATTGGTAAATTGTTCGACGATCCGTACGACTCTGACTGACTTTTCGCTCCACCCCTGGACAGACCCAGCAGCACTGTTCAAGATCCCATTAAAATACTGGATCTTAGCCTTGGTCTCCACCAGCACACTTCACAACACTCTCACTTCCAGAATACAGAAAGGAAACAGGTTACAAGACGGGTTGACACACCACGCAGTCCAATAATTCTCCAGGAAGCCCCCCCACATAGTCGGCCTTGCGAAAATCGGTATAGACCACGAATTCCCGCATTGCTCAGGCAGGTCACGGGGAGCCAAGGTGCGATCTACTTCGTACGAATCTCCAAAATACCCAGCTCAACGGGACCCCACATAAAATTCCTCGGTCAAGACCCCGCCGTCATCTGCCTTGACAGCTGGGCACCGCACCACAGAGGGCCAAGTGCGGAGTTTCTGGACTGCTCTGTAGCCCGGCGGCGAGGCATCCGTTGCCAGGTGTCTCTCCGCAGACTCACAGAGACGCTGGAACTCCCACCAGTTGCCCAACCATGCCCAAGTAGAGTTGGGAGTGCTTACAGAGAAATGAAACACGAAATACGTAGTAAGTACTTTGTAATAAGGTAGTGTTGAGGAAGGCTATCTCTATCTGTGGGTGGTTATATATGGACATGTCATGTGACTTAGTAAAGGTCCTCCAGCACCTCGTCAACCATCAAGGTCAAGACTTTCTTCGCACTTCGAGAGCAGTCGTCGTGCCAATTAGTTATCCCAGTCATACACCGACTAACCCCAGTAGAATTTCGAGTAAAATTCCGAAATGACACATTGTCCTACAATGCAGCTGCAATATGCAATCTTCTATCTCGTCAGACACCAACCCACGGCATAAAATATTTTCCCGGGTTTCCATTGCTATTTTAGACCTTACCACGATGCGACGCTAGTGGAACACATAATAGATTTAGCATTGCGGTGAGCGCTGCCCTAATGAAAATCGAATCTGCGAACTATTAATTCGTTCCCTAATATCTAGAAACAGGGCATTTAGTCAAACTTGAACGCATGGAGGAGAGTATGGTCCCGTGACCCGAACACACTGATTAAAGCTGTTGCATTAACATTTAATCGCTTCTCATCATTTACCTTGTGGCTCAAAGTAGGACAGACTATCGATCTCCAAATAATATGCCCTTCGTGTGTGGAGGACCCCATCCGAGGTGTGTAGAGAGAGGGGGGCGAACACGTTTTGGGACCACTGTCATGTTCGATTTGGTGTATTTCGAGTCATCGCTGCTTGTAGCAGCCGAGCTAAACACATCCACAACCAATAACTATTGTTCAGCAAACGTGACCGTATCACATCATCCATAGTTACTGGGTTCAGGTGGGTTGTGTTATAAATCCTGGCCCGAATTCCTAACTGGTAGTCGATGTTGTTCGTGGTAACCATCGCTCAAAAAATTATTGCAGTCTTCATCATGTGGTTTCACATGTCGAGTTATTATGGCTGTCAGCGGCTGTGTTTGGAATCAACCACTAGTTGTAATAGACACATGCATGCCGGGAAAAGGCCACATCGGCATGTCGGGAGAGGAGCCCACGCCATGCGGCACTTCCGCTTATAACCACTGCAACTTATTATAAAGTTTGGGCCAAATATGATCTTTTCCTGTTTCTACAGCTTCCCGGTGCGGCCAATCAACAGGTTGTGATAGTGCAACAGCAGCCTCAAGCACCCTCTGGCGGGTGCGTGCTGCTATTCGCTATCTTGTTCGCTTGCTGCTGTACAGGGTTTCTCTTCGGGATGCGGAATCATCTTCGCGGCGATGGTAAATATGTTTCTTGGGTTTATAATGAGTAAATATGCATGTAGAAATCCTTGAAAATAGTACACAAAACTGCACACTGAATCTTTGTAACGTTTTCCTCGTGAAATCAATCAGACGTTTGAATATCCTAGATCAGCTTCAGTGAAACTCTTAAGGCCAAATTGGACACCTCTCTACTACGCTACCGGCAGACCTACCTACCAACCTATCTGTCCATTTGTCTTTCCGTTAATTTGTTCTATTTTCAGATTGGTATTCTATTTTGTACGAACTATTTGGATCTTAGAATGCGGAATTACGTCCAAACTTGTTAACATTTTCTAACCCTAAAACCTGAAAGTTTGGGATAAAGCTCGTATCAATCAGTCGTAGCATAATATAGTAACAGAGCTTTGCCACGTACTGAACTGATGTTTCACCTTTTGGGGGCTTCCTCGTCTACATTTCTTATGGAACCCATCTTCAGGGAATTGAAACCGCTTCAGCAGTGCCTTTTATCACTTCTTTGTAATTTTGCGAATTATCAGGTGGTAGTCGATTTGTTTTTCAATCTCGGCCAAATAAAATTATCTCTGTTTCCCCGCCTCAGTCTCTCCTAACTCAGCCTTTGCTCTCCCACCTCTGCCCTTTGCTCTCCTACCTCAGCCCTTTGCTCTCCTACCTCAGCCCTTTGCTCTTCAACCTCAGCCCTTTGCTCACGCTTGCGCTCACGCTCGGATTTTCTTCCTTTTTGCCTTTATCACAAGCAATATGTTGTTTCTCTTTAACGGAACTTGCGAGCTCACTTCCTATAAGAACTACTTTGGCCCCAACTGATATCAGTTAGTAATATCCATACCTCAGTTCGGCAACCACAAATACCAGTAATATCCAAATATCAGTTTCTACAGCTTAGGCAATTAACGGCGTAACTACGTACCACCAAAGAGTATAGGTTCAGAGACTATCGAATTTATTTGGGTTTGGTTTACCTCTCCCGTGGTCACCCGGCAAATAATAAACGTATAGTAGTATAGTAGTACAGTTCATAACCTCTTAGAGGTTCGAAGGCACACTTCTGTCAGACGCCCCATGTTTCCTCTCAAGGTCTTAGTAAAGTTCACACGCTTCTAGTTCTGACGGGATTCTAGTTCTCTCGCGCGCTCCGTCTCAAACTGTAGTAGAACGGAAGGCAAAACGTGTCAGGTATATTTGGTATGATACTTTATTTTACGTCGGAGTGCCCAGTGAGTAAACGCGGAGAGCGCTACAATATCACCGTGGCTTGCCGTGAGAACTATATATGATAAAACTCGCACATGAATACCACAAAACAAAAATGGAGCCACCGCGACAAAACGCGGACCAAACAAAACTAACGAAATGGTCCCAACCCTAATACTGACCACCAGAGGCGTCGCTAAATTCCTATTACCTAACGCTAGTTTCGTCTTTATTAGGTCCTACTGCCTAAACACTCACGGTAAATTTTCGACAGTTAAGAGATTATCTAGCCCAGTATTCACGTTTGCCGATGACGCCACCGCCCCCAGCACTGCCCTTCGTCCATTTTCAATCGAATAGATTTGTCATTTCGAGAACATTGTGGAAAGGTCTCATAGAATGCATGCGTAACCACTGTATTAATAATTGATTTTTTTTTTGGCAGGCATGCGCCACAGAGGATCCGGATAAGTATCGGCGTTATGTTAACTACACTACAATCTCTGAAATTGTGGGGTTTGTGCTGTTCTGGTTGATCATAATCCTGCTCATCTTCCTGTGATTGCTCCGCTGATGTAGTTGTCGTGTGATAAGGGAAGTTTCCAACGAGCCATGAATCAACGTCAAGAAGTCAGTGGAAAGCGCAACGGGACGAGTGTTACTAGTATTGCCAATATACATATGTCAGATTACTTCTCCTGAGGATTAATGCATGGAAGCCATGGAATAACTATTATTAGTCACTATCCTACTGATATAAGAACAACCTACCTGGATAATCACTCCACATCTTAGGTAAATAAAACAAAATTCAACTTCCTCAAAAAGTTTGTTAGCAATCAATATAACTGGAATGTCACAGTGAACACTGGTAAACGTAAACAGCAACTCATAATCAGTCAACATCAATTTAGTCACCACATGGTAGTTTCACACTTTGGAAAAACAATGTTGTAGGTGTAACACAGTAACCAGATTTTACTTTCTCTGTTACACTTGTCATATCTCAGAATCATACCATGCCGTTTTATCCCATCAAATATATAATACCCAGTAAATTATACTTTTCCTCTCCTAATATATCATGTAACATATTGGTTTCTTACACTTCTTCTCTACACGAGTAATTACGAATGATATTTGGGTACTTAGATAGTCGCTTCCCCTATACCTTGATCACAAGAACTGGTACGCACTCCGACAACTCGGAAAGTATGTGTCAGCGGCTAATACAGCGCCGGTCGTACCAAGTTTTCACATGTCCCCATTTAGCACCTGGGTACTAATTTAGTGCTCGCAACAGTGCAACAGAGCATGCAGGTTTTTGTTATCTTTCTTGCTCTAACTATATTCAGTATACATTCTTTTCACATAGTTCATTTTACTACTCAAATGCATATTAATATTTGATTAGGCATTCGAAAAACATGCCATGTGAGGCGCATATTCCGGAATATACATGTGCATGCACGATACATACATTGGCACAACATTGGGGGGCGAATTATTGCATAGCGTAAAATTAGTTACAGTCGACCCATGTGAGCAATTTGGTAATTGATATGATAGGAAGGTTTCAAAGTAAGAAGCGTTTATGTGCCAAATACCATAACCAAATATTACCAAAGTCAACAGGACTGTAGACCGAAACAAACATTGAGTCTGCATAATGTCAATACCATTCCCCTGACTATGGCATCAGAGTGTACTTGTTGGCGCCCACGCAACTTGAAAATGACTGTTCCAAAGTTCCGTATAGATTTGTTTCGCACAAAAACCGGACGACCTATATTCATTTGCTTCATTGTGTTATGGAAGTGTTACCTCTGCCTATTCATGCAGAACTAGTTATCCTTCATGTAGGCCTGGGTGCGAACAATAGTAAGAATACACGTCATATGCAAACACATAAGCATGCGCAAGAGCGGCGAGCATAGGGGACACGCGGTCCCCTAAACAATTTGGTTGGAGGATACAATTCAATTAGTCCCCGCCCCAATATTTGAGCCTACTGTCCATTTTCTAATTCGGCATATTGAAAATAACAAGAGGTTCACTACTACGGCAATTGATCATGGCAATGGTGGAGAGGAAGCAAAGCTCTGGGTGGAGTGGTGATGGAGATTACTATATACAGAACCTTCATTCGTTTGTACGTATTTTTTTTTTTTTTTGGAGTCATCAACTAGGAACAGGGTAATTTGTTTTACAGGGTTCGGGCAAAGACAAAATGAAATATTCTCATAACTTGATGGCCCTATTTTCGATTTACGAATGTTAGTTACTGCGTCAAAAAGCACGGTAAGTACGTTTTCCTGCAAACTGATAGTGAGGGATTGCCAAAATATCACATATCAACAACATATACAGTTGTCAAGGGATACCTTGGACTTCTGTGAATTTTGAAGAGCCGTCATAAAAATCAAATTATATTTTTTCCAAATTTCAGATGATAAATGACAGACGTCGACAAGTTTAATATATTGTTGGGGTCGCTGTCTATATGAAGACTGGACCCTTTTTTCACACGACAATCAGAAATTGAGGTAGACGATGTCGTAGCAGTATGGTTCAATAGTTTGGCCACTTATCAGAAATGTTTTGATATGTAGCTATGCATTCTATTACGCCCCACTTGAATTTCAACTTGAGGTTCAATCAGTTCATGAAATAATGTATAAACCTTAGCGGTTTTTTTTTATTGACATTTAAATAGTTCGAGATTTCAACAGAAATCTCCCATATTGCTTACCGAAAAGGTGGCAGCAAGAGTGAGGGCGGATACCCCTTCACGATTTTGACATTGGATTTGCCCCCACCCATTCGGCTACTTCAGAATTTGGCACCCACCTGATAACCCCCCTCCCCCCCCCCCCCCTTCAGTATCGGTCCAGATTCACTCTTGAACAGTAGGTTGAAAATTTCAACGAAAAATATCGACGAAAATCGAAAAACTCCACGATCGCATTAAATACAGACTATTGGGAATATTGGTAAATTTTCATTACTCTCCGGCATCAGGTGGTTTCCCGTAACAACTGATTGTTCAGACGACATGTCATGTTCTATCGAGTTATTTGATATGGTTAATAGAGGGGGAAGGACTAATTCAGACACGTATAGGTATTGGATGAATACGGTTACTTACGGTTACGCTCGGCGAAGAAAAACTACTTCAATCAAGCAGTTGCCATGAACAACGGCAATAAAAGGCACTATGGCAAATTGTTCGTAATGGACGTTCAAACGGTACAGGTATGCACAGTAACAAAATAATTTATTAGTCATACACGTCACTGAAATTTCGGAATTTGCATTTGTAGCGGATTCACTTAAAGTTCGTTCCACTTCCGTCGCCAGTAAAATATAATAATTGCTTCTCTGATGATGAGTAAGACTCAAATGACGTGTAAGAGTCTGTATCCTCAAAGTTGCCAGAAGATGCAAATATTTGAGAATGGTAGTAGTGAATGTTTTCTAAAGATTTATGCACATGGGGTTACTGGGAGTATTGAACACATACTTAGCAACAGTATTAGATGTAATACATTTAACGAGGGATTTTTTATAATTAATTTGATTTGTGTTGATGAGAGAATAACTCCTATTTTATAAATGCATTTTAGATAGATTCATGTAATTTCCCTACGTTTAAGAGGGCTTCATCATATATTTTGACCATTATTTTACTAAATGATATTCATTGCCTTTGTAGATTTTCCAAACGTTTATTCATTTTAGGCGACTCATTTTGTCACGTCATTTTGCTTTTCATCATTATTATTATTATTACTTTGTTCAGTTTGTTTTTCCCCTCATAAATGTTTAGATGAATAATAAACGTTCTAGTAACAGTACGGTATACGAATTGATATAGAATAAATCTTCATAATACAAGAGTCCGACGAAAGCAACAAAAAGCTCGCGAAAGCCTCAAGCATTTTCACATAGCGGGTGGCAAGACCTTTATGTTGCCATCCGCAATAAAGAGAAGGGGGCTAGGTAATAATACCGAGAAGCGAAAGAAACATGCAAAAGAAAAAAACTTGGTTTTTCAGTGACATTTCTTTACACGAAACAGTTCAAGTTCTGTTTGGATATTTGAATCGTCTATCACTCTTTCAACAGGATGGACAGGGGATTCCAAACTCCAGCAGATGTTGAGCTGAGGTGACTTAGGGCGAATATACAGCGTTGATAAACCATTTGTAATACGGGTAGTGATATATGGTTAGCCTAATGAATACTCCCTCCCGTTTAGCAACCAAAGCGGGAATTCATTGTAATCAACAGAAGAAGAATTATTATATTGTATTTCCATACAAAATGTTGATCCCAATTATCTTCGACCCGTCTATAACTACACAAGGTGGCATTTCACTTGATAATCATTGTGGTAATTGTACCAATCAAGAATGACAAACAGATAGGATAGAGCTGTACGATGGTATCAATACGCGTGTACGTATATGACACAATTTGTCGGTCAACGAAGAGATTCTCTATTGCAATACTCAATTCTTGGTAAACATAGTAAAAACTGAATTGTTATTCAGTTAAATTTTGAAGATGAGAACTATTTTTTCAACTTTTTGTATTTATTTCGGTCCGTTATTATTTCAAGCCAGTCGCCTAAAAATATGGGTCGATGCGCATTGTCTCGATATTATTTCTGTGGATTGGCAACACTGACCCTGATCCTAACAAGAAATATATCATGGCTACAATACAATACAACTATCCAATCAGAAAATAAATTTTGGGGCAGTGCCCTTGAGCCGAAAAATATCAGGCTCTTAGAAAGACTTGAACCATCGGCACATATTTTACACGAATGTCCATATAACTATTATAATGTCTCGTCAGGAAATATTCAGACTATGTATTCAAAATATCACGCGCTTGTGTGCATCGCTTACTCCAGGAACGCTTGATATATAGGCTTCAAGGTATAGACAAGACATGCAGTGAATACACATTATACCGATCCTCAGTGGACAGACGAAGGGCAAGAAATTGACTCAAACAAGTCACATCGTGACGAGTCACCTCCCTGTTGTGTTGAAAGAAGGCGAAAATCAGGCACAACCGCGACTAGGATAGCGTAGAATACCATGAATCCAACAACGTTCAAAATTTCAGCTACTTTAGTGTACCATCTAGACCTTCTTGGATTTTCACTAGCAATGCCTGCAAGAAAGCAAAACAGTCAACTACAATTTATACGAAGGTATAGTGAGGTTAGGTGTGGTCCGTGCGGTTACTGTCCACGTTGCGTATATTGCCAATTGTCTAGGTGGTTATTCATACAATAAACGCAAAGTGATGACAATGCTGAACGTCATTCCGATGAAGTACATAATTTTTCCTAGACAAGATTCATTTACTTTGGATTGGGTAAAGACAGCAAATATTGAGCAGCCAGGAAAGGCCATTCCAAAACCATTACTAATGGATGACTTTGAATAAAGAATAAATAGAAGGAATCACAGAAAATGCATGAAATTCACTGTATTCATTGTATTCACAATTGGAAGACAATGAGTGTGGCCTGAGGCACTCAACCAAGAATTTCTTTCATTTTAGAGATGTAAACGCATTTCTGTGAAGTGTTTCTTCCCTTTTGCTCTCAAACCCCTCTCCATCAGCCATACTTTCTCCATTGTGAAAGTGTTGCGGTATGGATCCTTCAAAATATTAGAATAACATGTATCCAACTGGGATATTCATATGTGGCGATATTAAATCCTTGTAATTGCGCCCATCAGGCGGGAAATTGACAAAGTACAGTTTTTTTTAGTTGGATGTACGCGCTTGTCTTCTCTCAATTCATTACTACATACCGCAAAGCGTCCACCCAGTCATGCAGAGGTGTTCATAAGAAGGCAAGGAATCCCTACGCAGAAATGCGTTGTCGGCTATCTGGAATATTGCTTTCCATTGAACCTCTAATGACGGGCTACTCAAATGATTGTCATGTTCCAACCATATTAGGGAATTTCCCGATTTTGTCAGTCATATTTTGGACGCCATGTGTTTTTTTCTTAATGAAAAATGATTACGGAAAATCTGGCTACACTGATTTTCTCTCCAATTTCGCATACTTTATGTGTGTTTTCATGCATTCTTGTGATTTCCATTATTTTGTCGGTCAGAAAAATAGGGACAAGTTAATAGAAAAAAAAAGCGATGCGGTGAAAGCGATGCGGTGGAAACGATGTCGTGAAATGGTGCTGTGAAAAATTTGGAGGTTTGGACACATTTCAGTGCATCGCTCATACTTTTTAACACTTTTCCTATTCGATTAATCGATGCAACGCAGTACGTTTGGACTATACTTCATTTCATTTCATTTGTTTGTTTCTTTACTTAATGACAAAAAGAATGTACAACATATAATATATGCACGAATCAAGAGAAGTCAGTAGGTGAAAGGAAGTGATCTTGGTCACTACAAGGTGAAAATGAACCGACCACCCTTCCACTGAAACCCCGGTGAAGGGCTTCTAACCTTAACCTTACAGCCATTAATAACCGTACCCACCCCACCCGTACTCTCATCATGTACAGTATGTACTACACTACAATGGTATATATTTCAAGTACTAACTGCTAGGCTATTGTATATATTTACACCCGTAGCCCAGCGTTATTCTACCTAAAATATATCCTGGTGGTTAGATGTCAATTCACACATATCCAACTATATCTACCACATCCAACAACAACAAAATCAAATGCTTTATCCGGCGCAAAATATACCATTTGCAAATCAATATTCAAACAAGAAAACAACAGAAATCCAGAACAGCTGTATCACGTACAATGTGCTACAATAATGACCATAGTGTTTGCCCTAATTAATCGGTGGATTAGGCTGTTTGTTACTATGCGATGCGAGTCATCCTCATATACTCGCACACCAATCATGCTTCATGCTTCATCAGGAAGCCAATCAACGTCCGTATACAAATACAGCTGCATTTCTATGGTCTTTCGTCATGTGTATACATTTTATTCAATTATAATAATAATGATGCAATCAATAGAGCGCCTAATGCAAGAAGCCTCTGGGCGCTTTACAAACCTAGAAGAAACACAGAGCAGAAAAAGAAAAACAGAAAAGCAGAGGACGAAAAACAGGGAAAGAAACACCCAGCAAAGACATGACAGGAAAATCAGTCAGACAGAAAGTGCTGAGTGAAGAGAAACGTTTTAAGACTAGACTTGAAAGTAGCTATAGTTGGGGCCAAACGGACAGAGTCAGAAAGGGTATTCCACAAGTGAAGAGCAGCAGAGGCGAAAGAACGGTCACCGTAGAACTTTGTGGACGAGCGAACCTATGATGACTTTAAGCTGTTGCTTGAAGATGACCTTAGAGATCTGGAAGGAACATGTAGCTGAAAAAGCTCTGAGATGAAACTAGGAGCCATGCCGAGGTATTTTTTTCCACAAATTTATTGGCACAATCTCTCAAACACAGAAACTGATACAATATAACAATGATACATAACACATTATGCACGATCCACTGTTACATTACCCGCAGGATATAGAATTCATCAATGTCTCCAAATCCTTACATTTTCCGTTCTTATTAGGTATATGCGCTTCAAAGCAGCATAACATGGAACCGTTTTGGTACATATGCAAACATAAATACAATATTTTGCATGGAAAATTGTGAAACATACCACTTTAACCTGTTCTCATAATATCCGAAGCAAACGTTTTCGTATCCAATCTCAACTTTGGAATCAAACAAATCCAAATATATTCTATCTCAATTTTGACCCAATTTTGGGCAACGCCAGAAAAGGTGGTCTAAAGTTTCAAGAGACTCATTGCAAAATTACAGCTCTTGAATCATCTATAATATTAATTTTGTTCAAAAAAGAATTGGTTGCTACTATTCTATGAATGTATCTGTACTGGAAGTTATTTACCTGCTGTCTCGAATCGCATTCACGAGAGGGGGGAGAAATATTTCTTTCCAGTTAAAAGTTTTTTTTTTTAAATCATTTTCCACTGAACACAACAATGAGGTTGCTGTACTCTTTGAGAAGAAATTGTCTATAAGCAAAACGCCTCTTTTGGGTGTAGATACCATAAAACCAACATAATTTGCTGTCTGAATGGTTGAATATGCATAATCATTTCCGCCTGGGAAGGCCACCAGCCACACGGGATCGCTTGAATTACCCCATTAACCGTTGTGGAAGGGAACCTCGGAAATTGTATTTCGCAATAAATGCGTCGTATGATAATGGACTACCTGACTCATCAAGGAAATCTCTTATATAACCGCACGTTTGCATTGAACCACCTCCTATACAGATTATCTGATTACTTATCTTAACAAAACTGTTGTTCCAAATAATCTATTCGCTATAATTAGATGTCTGGGCCTCGAAGGTGAGGGGGTCACCCAGCCCGGTGGCCGCAATTTAAAATAAACTCTAAATAATACTTTGCGGGATAAATCTCGGTCCCTGTAATTGCAACTAAAAAGGAACTCTTTGCCTAATTTCTCAATGAAACTATAAAAAACGAGGCCTCCCTCTTCAGGGGATTGCATCACAATAGATCTTTTAATTTTGTCTGCTTTTCCACCCTAAATAAACGCGAACAACACACTATTTATTCTCTTAAAAAGGAATCGGGTGGATTAGATAACACTGAGAAAAGGAAACCTAGTTGTGATATGGCGAAAATTTTAACTATTACATTTTTGCCATATAACGTCAGTCTCGTGCAGACCACATATGTAGAACATTTTTTTTTAAACGGAGAACTCATCACCACTCGCAGTGATCACGACCCTTGAGAAATTCATCGGACCCAAAGTAACAGGGTGAATATATCCATCACTCGCTTCAGACAGATGGCAGCATCATCAATAAAAACAGTTGTACCATCGGCATATATCGATAACTTGATTGCCACATTCCCAATAAGGTATTCTGTAATATACTATCAGACCGAAATTTGAGAGCTAAAATTCAATACACAAAATGAACAAGATAAGGACTTGAAGGGCAACCCTGCCGCATTCCTCTTCTGACAGAAAAGGAACCAAAAGAGGTCCCATTATTCAAAACACTGCGTACCATCTGAATAAAGGTTGCACCCAACGAATACTTCGAACGATACTTCCTCCTAAATTGGAGTGCTGGAGTGTTCTGAATATAAAATTCCAGTCTATGCAATCGAAAGCTTTCCCAAGTCTACTGAGGAATTATACCCGGGCCGGGATACGCCTTTCCTGGTCACAATGTATGACATCTAGTATAAGTCGTATATTTCCCCGATGTATAAATTCTTAAGAAATCCAGTTTGATCAGAATGAATAATACTTGGTAAGACCTTTCCTTTCAATTTTGAGGCAATAGATGCTGCTGCTATTTTACAGTCTACATTTAGAGAGACTATTGGTCTCCAATTTTGGTAATAACGTGGTTATTTCTCTGACCTGCTGCTCTAGCCAATTTCCTCACTAAATACCCAAAGACATAACAACAAATTGTTTAATTTTAGGCCAAAATAATCGGTAAAATTCCACAGGTATCCCATCGGTTCCGGGCACCTTATCATTAACATATGTTTGAGAGCATCCCAACATTCTTCTTCAGTTAGCAGGCTTCACAACTTTGTTTTGATTTGTCATTCAATTCCGGAATAATGTCTACATCATAAATACATTTCCGTCAACAAATTTCGGTACAAAACTCCATAAAACTCTCGTTGAATCTTCAGGATTTCCAGATGGATTGGTTGTTTCTGTATTGTTTTCATCAATTAAAACTTTGATAGACTTTTTGCATAGTTTTTTTGTTTTTCTAGGTTGAGGAGTATTAAGTATTTCTCTCATCCTTCTCCACCCACCTCGCTCTTAAACGGATTATCATACCATCGATTTTAGATTCATAAATATCATCCAGGCGCTGTGTGTTTCTGAAACTAATTGTTTGAGCAATACTGTTGGATTCATATTAAAAGTGTTTCTAAAGAAGCAGTGAACTCTGTGCACTCATCTTTCGTCCTTGTACACCGATACGTTTCCTTGGAAATTAAATGGACCAGGAACGGATCATAAATTTCAAATATTCCCAAAATGTCTGTGGACTCGGGAAATCCATATTCCAACCTGCTATTCTCCAGAACCCTGTAATTTTAAGGGGTAACAAACACAACAAGTCATAATAGTAAAATGTTTACATCTTGAGTACCCCAGAAAAGGGGCAGTCCTGACAGGTTTTCTTAGCAGAGTGGCCAACTGCCCCTCATTTTGGACATAGTAATAAAATAAAAAAAACGTTTCCAACGGACGGCGTTCAGTGCATTACACCTGTTAAAGGTACTCGAAAAGTAAAAGACATCTCTCTGTTATGCATTGGCCCTAGAGTATAAAAAGCACAAATAAAAGAACACCACACACATAAACTGCTAAAGGTACCCCCTATATGTTAACCCATAACATTCCAAACAGTGGCTGGCCTATTGCGTAATCCACTCCAAATATTCAAATCTGTAGATGTGATCCCCATGAGTGTCTCTCTACTCTCCGGCTATAAAACGTAGTCTCGTGCCATACAACTCCTCCACTTGGCGAGACCACCGCCGCTTCTCCGTTGAATCTTTCCAACTGGTGGGTTTTCTCCAGTAATTCACCTCCCATAGCTATCTCTTCTCAGCTTCTAAAACTCTGACGTGTCTTCAACTGGGTACTCAGTGAGCTTACGTTGATTGCCTGCTGAGACTGTAGCAGTTAATTGCTCTATATATGAGTAGAAGGATCTTAAAAGCAATGCTCTGCTTTACTGGGAGTCGGTGAAGCATGTAGAACAGTGGAGTGATATGCCCATGACGAGGAACACACGAATAAGACGAGCATGTTTTGTATTCGCTGAAGCTCGTCAATAAGGGAGACCAAATAACAAGGAAACACACAGCATGGATCAGAATGGTGGTGGTCTTTTGATACTGAAGTACTGGCGAATGTTCCCTATCATTCTAGTTGCCGGCGGGGGCAGCTTTACAAATGGTTTGCAGATGACTGAAGGGAGAGTCCATAATCATTCCTAAATTACGAGCATGAGATACAGGTCAACAACAGAATTCGCTACCGACTTGATGGTAGAAGAATTACTAAATTGTGACGAGAAGTAATAACTCTGTCTTCTCATCATTCAGCACAAGCATATTGGAATGGCACTATAATCTAATGTCGGTGATACATGCCTCCATCTTACTCACAGCAACTGTACGATCAGAAGGGTCAAAAACCAGAGAGAGCTGGGTGTCATCATCATAGATGACAGACTGGATACCGTTGGCCGAAAAAGTCATATCTTGGAGGGTCACTAACAGTATAAATGCAATGGGCCCAATGACAGATTCCTGAGGGACACCACAGTCAAGAATTGGGGGGGGGGGGGGCGAGGCATAGTATTATCAATAATACACAACATCCGTAGCTACACAAGTAGCTAGCAAACCACTCCTCACCAGTAGTACCGAATCTCATAGTGAGGCGATCAATCAGCTGAGAGTGACCAATAGTATCGAACGCTGCACTTAAATCAAGTAGCACCAAGAAAGCTTCATTGCGCTTATCAGAGCAGATAAGATATCATTCCGAGCACGAAACAGTGCATTTTCAGTGATGTCGAAAGGCCGGTAAGCCGACTGCATGGGGGCATGAAACAAGATAATGTTGACAAACTCTCTTTCAATAACCTTCCAAAGGAAAGGGAAATTTTGAGATCGGGCGGTAGTTGGCAAAGCTCTCAACGTCCAAACCTGGCTTCTCAAGAAGCGGAGGTGACACAAGCGTGCTTCAGCGCTGAGGGGAAAACACCGAAAGACAAGAGTTGTTTATAATCGAAGTAATAGTTGGAGCAGGTAGAGAGAAAATTCGAGAATATTGGCATCAAAGGTCCAAAGAGCTGGATTTGACAGTAGAGAGCTCGCTGATTCCGGAGTACCTCATCTTCAGAAACCTCAGAAATATTTGTAAAGCTGGTCATACATGACTCAATAGTAACCACAGAGAGAGGTGGTATAGATACAGATTCCAGCATCACGGAGTTTCCTGACTTTACTGTGAACAAACTAATTGAAAGAATTTGCCAAACACAACGCTTCAACACGGGCAGGCAGGGGTCTTGGTGCCTTAGGAGAAGTGAGTTTGTTGATGACACGGAAAAAGTTCTTCTGATCAGAGTGTGAATAATATTAGTGTGATAGTCGGCTTTCAACGTAACAAGGGACTCTTGTATTTACTACACTAGTCCACATAGATTTCCTTGTCAACAAGTCTGGACTGCAGCCACTTGCGTTCAAGACACGACGCACTCTCTTGGCTGCACGGAGAGTTATCAGAATACCATTGTGCATGAGGACGAATAATCACTGTCCTATGCAATAGCGGAGCAAGGCTGTCAAGTGCACTAGCCAGGATGTTATTGTATACAGAAGTCATCTCTGGCTGATATTATGAAGAGCACGGCTTGGAGCATGGCCTTGGACGGCAGATGATTGCACAGTGATCCGACGGTAAGCCATGGTGTTTGTTAAGACAATTAACAAGCTTGTTGTCCTCCTTGGTCATACAGGTCCAGGGTGTGATTTCAGGTATGCGTGGCTCACGAACATGTTGCTGAAAGTCGTAAGTATCCAATAAATTGAGCCATTCCATATATATGTTGATGATGATTATTGAAATCCCCTTCCAGTAACAGTTGGGTAGATCCGACAGTCAAAATTTCAAGGAGGGAAGAAAATTCATCAAAGAACAATGAGGAAGTAAGCCTATTCTCATTGTTTCGAGGAGGTCTGTAAAGAAAAAAACAATGAGATGAAAAGATGTGGCAGGAAAAGAGATGGTTACATGCATATATGCAGAGGAACTGAACATACATATATACCAGCACGTCGATGAGAATGGAGAAATTAATAGTTAGGCAAAGTGTTTTGAAAGTCGGCCAGTCCAAGATGCAAAGGGAACTTGAGGAGTATGGTTAGTTCCAGGGCTGCAGCTAACTGGAGATATAGAAATTGTATTATCTGCATTGATGCTAGAACCACGCCTATAGAATGGAGAAAAACAACTGAATAGGTGAGACAATGAAAGAACAAAAACAGATATGCAACCCATTCAGTTCATGCAGCCACGCTTCTATATCAACGTAGCAATTCGGGTTCTGCGTTCATACCGCACCTGGCATTCGCATCAATTCGCATCAATTCCTACATCTTACCTGCTTAATGAGATGTTGCAAGTAAACAAAACCGTTTCGACCTCATTATTCGCCTACACAAAATGTTACACTGGCTCTAAAATAGTTTGCATCAACATTGGAGGTCATTGGATTATTTGGCCATTGTCTTTAAAAAAATATGAGACTGGTCTTCAGAATAGTCTACATTGGATGAAGTGAATGCTCTTGGGTAAATTAAACAAGTGTTACGCTAGCTTTAGTGAAGTGTACATTGATAGAAGCTATTGGATAAGCTGAACAGCATAATGTTGGAGGACATTATTGAATAAAGCAAACGTGATAGTAACAAGGAATAGCTCTCTTTGAGTTCTATTTCCTGCTCAGCCAGCGCCTCATCCATCCCATCCCATCTAGGAGTCTGACGTCACTTACCATGCAGCGAATACAATGCCCGGAACCCGAAGACGAACAGCGGAGCGTGCGCAGATCAACGAAAACTGACCGGAGGCAGTTTGGCATCACGTAGCCCTCTTCAGGGACCTTCACGTGTACGGGTCTTCACAATATCTTTAACGAAATATACGGAAACATTGCAGTTTTCTTTAGGACGGTCGCAGTATCATTCCCAGAATAATTTTCACACAGCCCGTTCCCATGGCCCGAATTGACATAATTTTATTGACCCTCGATGTTCGCATTCTTCTTGGACCCTGGGATAAATCCAGGCAAAAGGTCGTGACAGTATTTCGGTCAACAAGGAACATCTTATCAACATCTGTGCGTCAAGCCAACATTTGCTATATGGAAAAATTCGAATGATAAGGATGGGATTTTACAGAGCCTATAAGTAGACGCATCATCTCAAAACGCGTTATAATAAAAAATGGAGAAACAACTGGATCAAGGGGTGTCTTATCCAGAGTGAAGGTTAATCGGGACAAAGGAGGAATCGCCTAGAATTCCTGAGGACGCCCATTTATTATAGGTAGCCGTTACATTCTAAACATACATACCGACACCATCGGACGGTGGTAGCAGCACGCCCACGGTTTGGAACATTTCCGTCTGTGTGCCCTCTTTTGTCCGCTTTCCGAAATGGGAATTGTGGATAAGCTTGAGCGAGGTCTTGGCTGACGTAGTTTTCCTAATATCAACCACTGCTCCGACACTTTTTCAGTTGCCCAGGTCACCATGTTAAGAGGAAATATTGGTGCGTATTATTCTCCCGACAAAACAAGAATGTGAAAATTGATGAAATGACATTTTACAACATTCAACAATTTTACAACAATGTTACATTGTGTGAGACGCTGTTCGACAAGATCAACGGAGCTCTGATTTAACCGCTTTAATTACAGCATAAATGAAACGAATCTGAACAAAAGGACTATTAGAGAATCTATTACAAGAGCCTACACTGTGTGAGATAAAGTATCACACGTCAAACGATGTTGTCCTATATCTATGGGTCAATGCCACTTGTGTTTGGGTTTCGAGTATTGGTTGAGATAACTCTAATCCGTCCTAACCCATAGAGGTAACGCGAGTACATTCAAATAAGAGAAGACCGTCCACAGTGCATCTCAAGACGTAATGACTAACAAACAACGGAATACGGACGATGTTGACCTGATGCTCCTCGTATCTGTCCAGCGTCTGGGCACTGGGGAAATCGTCCTGGTAGTCTTGATTTGGTGGAGGTACGGGATGGGTTTGCCCGGGGGGTGTCTTGCGGAATCGACATACAATCCATGATTCTTCTCTTTCAGTGACAGATTAGTGTGATTTGTGATCGATGAATCCAAAAGTTAGCTACTGTATGAACGTCTTCTTCGGCCTGTCTCTAAGTTTGGCTCGGGATCGGTGAAGTAGCAAACGAGACCACAGTTCGACAAGGGTTAATAAATCGTGATCGACGATTTCCATGTATCGTCTCCAGCATCACGTATCGGAAATCCTTTAAAAAATGAAGATATCGTGATAGAGGGCGGGTTGCTCAATCGATAGAGCTCCAGACTGCAGAGTAACTGATCGCGATGTTTGAACCCACCAGAGCCTGGAGATTTCCATTAGTGTCGTTAGAAAGAAAAACGGTTCCTGGGTGCATTCCTATTATCACTGATCCCCACGTGTAAAACATGGCACTCGTGGCATGCGAACATGTGAAAGTAGTGGTTGTGCCCATATGACCCTTCTCTCCTCGACGGATCATGATGATGTGAAACACATCAAAAGAGTTGTACATCATCTTCATAGCGTGAAACACGGTTATAATGATTCGGCTATTGTAATGATTGATCAAAGGCGAAACTTTGGAAGAGCTTTTGATCATGCACGGGATTGTGCTCACTCTTGTAGCCCCCCCCCCCCCTCTTCCTCTCCCACTGCAATATATTGTACTGGAATATAAATTCACATGGCGTGGGTCTTGCGAACAAGAAAAAATAAGTTATGCATACGCATTGAAAGGCCTTCTCCGGATTGGGATCGTGTCTTTAAATAATGTTGCTCATGGCAAACGTTGACACTACAAACAATAGATAATCGATTTTGTAACAGTGTCGTTGTCATGTCCCGACAGCTGCTGGTCTTAGAGATGTATTTATTCACTACCACTATCACAAACAACGCAGGTCTATCCATTCACTTCACCGTCCGTGGGTGGTAATGCTGTGACAGAATTTACCACCGCAGTTCGAGATTGTTATACAGCAAGCAGTTCAGTGCCAGTATGACGCATTATTTCGTTATGAACCATTTACCTAAATATTGTTACGTTCGACCTATGGAACGAAAGGTTCCCCTGCGTATTGGGAGGACCGGTAATAACATTGTAGGCGCCAAGCTGTACATTACCAATAATCAATTTGAAGCACCAAATCGCTGGTCGCGCAATTTGCGCCTTGTGGCAAGTGCCTTGTCCGGAGGACACACTGAAAGGGTGATCGGGCCACGGGATCCAAACTGCAACAACTTTAATCTGCAGTCAGAATTCACAATGAACTAATTCAATGAGTCTGTTTTAGATCTTCACTATGAGTTCTAGCCCTTATGGAGTTCTCGCAAACGTTTTTCGCCTAATTGGGAATATGTTTTTTTTTATAATTGGACCTGAAAAGGCGTCGGAGTTAACAAATCAGAGTAGTGTGTGTTGAAGTTGTCATACACTCAAGGACCACAACTTAAGTAATTTCTTAATTCGATAATCGCTCCCTTAATCTTAACAGCAAACACAATTCAATATTATTATGATACGGCAGCCAATCAGGAGGACGCCTTGCTGATGTGCTTAACTGCATTAAGAATCAAAAGCGAACTGAAGTGCTGCTTTGCAGTCATAGGTTGGTTCATGAATACATTCGGATAGTCCCAAAAATCTCGTCGATCTTGCTTACTTACTGCGCCCATGTTATAGACCTGTGACCTGTGTCGTACTTAACGTCGACTGGAAGACTATAGGGGAAGGATTGGTCGCAAGGCATCTACCCAGTCGGGAGGACTCGGCGGGGAGATGGGACACGGGAAAACATGGTCGGTTTGAGGGAGCACGTTGGACAAAGAAGAAATGAAGCTCTAGTCATATACGATTTAATTACTGCGGATGCAAGAAGCCATCAGGCTCAGCAATTGAGCCTTGGGGCCGTGATCGTGGATAAGCACTAGCGTCCAACTCGTCTTTTTGTTCGACTATGGCTCAGACGAGCGTGACTGGTCCACAAGGAACTGATTGGTAGGAGGCACGTTTGGACATGCTGAAAGAAGGCAAGCGTTAGCTGAAGCCAGTAGACTCATCAATGAACCATGGTCGTGGATGCTTCGCGACAACAAGTGCTCAAATGATATCCAAGGCAGGTGTGACAATCCCATGCCACTCCCGGAGCGGCATTTTCGTCCCCTCAGGGGCTTCCGACATAACTGCTTACAGTAGACCACAAGAGGCATATCGCGGTTCCTCAGAGGACTCCAAGCGATTTACAATTCGCTGCCCGACAGCCAGAGAACCAGGAAACTAAGACCAAGTGCGCGCCCATCACAGCTGAGTCGTGTGCAACCTTCATCTGTATGGCTGCCCGTATTTGCGCCAGTCTGGTACTGCACCCCGCTTGTACCGGGGGGGATGGATACTTGCTTGAGACTATTGAAAGGTTCACAGAATGCTGATTGAAACAAACATGGCAGTCGATTCACGTATGGAAGAGATGTAATCGTCTCCTCATTTGAGGTGGAAGGAAGTAGGTCATTCAGGAATCCACCTTTCAACATTGACCAAATGGGATCAGAGAGGCTGGAGGTCGATCCCCCGAAGAAAAGGCAAAACAACTGTTCGCAATATTATAACGACAACTTTCGAGTTAGTAGCTCTGACCAATGTCGTTTCTGCATCCCGCCCCAACAGCCTGCCCGCACGGAATCGGCGCATTTGCATCGTCGGGGACTGTCAGCATCCGTCCACCCATTTCTGGGTGCGAGTTGGACCGCCATCTGAAGGAAGGGGATTGAAAGGCTCCCTTGTTTTGTCTGTTGTCCGACTTAAAATCCGGGGGGGGGGGCAACCAGGGTGTTGCTGCTAGTCGAGTCGAATTACGGCCGGCTGTTCGGGCTCGACGTGCCAGATTCCGCCATGGAGAGGAGAAGTGTTCCGATAACATGGGGGGTCTCAACCGGGTTCGTCGCAAACCGGTCGGTCGGGAACGGAGGGTGGGGCGCGACGAGTCATGCGCCTGCCGCAGAGGGGAAGAGAGTCCTCAACGCTTGGAGAGAGAAGTCCCCGGGCGTGTCCAGGTCTGGTTCTATCTTTGTCGGGCGGCGCTGGAGGAAGCCTCAGAAGGGGGGAAACCAGCTTCCTAATTCCGGTTCGTTCGCCTCGAACCCGACAATCATGGAACCCAGCGAGTGACTGGAGCCACAGCGCCCGGGAACAGCTGGGCAGGCTACTAGCGCGGGAAACCCGGAGGCTTAGGGCGAAGCTTCAGGTGCCATTCTGGGGCAGATACCACCTTCCATGAAGGCCGCCAGAAATCTGGGACTAAGAGACAGCCGCCATTTCTCTTACGCCGAAAGTCACCCTCACGGCGGACAATCGGAGACTGTCTGGCCCAGAGCCGTGGGCCCCTGGCTGCATTCCGGCCGGGGGGAAAGTCAAACCGGCCGCGGGTTACCCCTGTCCTGGAGTGGCAATTTAGTTGGGCCGGACGCTACCGGCCGCTCAAGCTCCGGACCGAAGCAGCAGGTCTGATATGGCGATCCGGGGTCAGGGGGAACTCCAGCATACTTGGAACAAAGAGTCTGCCCGGCCCGTGAGGATTTGTCTATTTCCGCGCACCGTGTCGCTACAGCTCCCTTGGATCGTGGAAAGTCATCTGCCAAGGGCGGATTTCCAGGAGGGCAAATCCGCCCAAAAAAAAAGCCCGTACAGATTTCCAGCCACGTCAGTAGCGCACCCGCTTCAAAGTTCAGCGGCCCAAAAAACGTTCGGCTAGCGATTGACTCAACCGCCACAGCTTTCCCGTTCTCATCTCCGGGCAGGCGCTAGTAGGGCATGGGTCGTGCTAGAGTTTGGGTCCACGCTCCAGCTGTCGCAACAGCGTTTCGGGAGCCCGTGTTACCAGTTCTTCAGGGACGCAGGACCTTCAGGAGGCCAGGCGTAGGTCGCCCGAACCACAGTCTCTGCGGTTGTTCCAATCGGAGTTGGCGCAGGCACATACGGTCAATCAGGGGTGCATTGTCAGGACACAGGTGGCGACAAGATAGCCCCGTGAACGGGGCCCCGTGTCTTCCGACGAGTACTCGACCAGGAGAGAGTCGGCAACAAAGCGAAAACTCCCACCAAAGAAGTTCACAAGGTTGTTTGTCCATAGCAAACCCCTTCTACGCTTCTCCGCCAGGGGGGATCTCCGGACTACCTCTTCCGCCGAATAGAGGTTCTTGGACCTGTTGGACACGAATCCGTCTTTACGTAGCTCATCGACAGGATGGTTGACGAGATCCGGACTACGAGGGGGACGAACCGCTCCGGGGCGCATCGATCCCGGTGAGCCTTCGAACAGGCGGCTACCGATTTTTAAGCCCGTATCACGGGTACAAGCCAGCCTGCACCCCGGAAGGACTCCAAGTCGAGCTTACCTTAACGCGGCCTAACAAGCTCAGAGGGCTCCTATCCGTGGATGGTGATGTGTGAAAGCAAGTGAGGCCACCGCATCGGAAATAGACGTTGACCCAGGATAAGGAATTGGAGCATGGACAAACGTAGCTCGGTCTTCACGGGACGGAAAGAAAATCCAGACCAGGCTATTGATCGTTGAAGGACCTGGGCATTCTGACTTCAAAAGACCAGTTCGGGGAAAGTTCGGGGATTGCCTCCTGTCGGAAGCCACCGAGATGAAGGCCCTAAAAGAGGATGGCCTCTGCGTCCGTCAGCCATCCAAAGGAAATCAGTCTGCAAGCCGCTCCGTTCCTGTTTCGCAACATATTTCGTCTGGAGTCTTGACTCTCGTCCTGGTGCTCCTCCTACAATCGATCCGGTTCCAGCCAGCGATGTGACCAACAGTTGACTCCGGCTACAGTTTTCCGGGCGTTGAAAGGGGTCTACCCTGACAATTTCCTACAGTTCTCCAACCGCCGCCCCTACCAACGCGGGAGGGGGGCTGCCCCTATGGATGCCCATCCTACAGGCTTCGCTCTACCGGTAAGAGGGAGACCCAAATGTATTGTTTCTACGCAGAACACTGATGAACCATATCACTCCTGACCATGCATCATATTTCCTGTGCTTAATTTGCTCGCCCACAGAACCGCTACCCAGCGCGTACTTGCCTTTCGTAGAAGTTCGTGCTTTAATTGATATATATGTAAATGCAAATTCATCACGAATATTTCGCTGCGCAATCCTCGAGTATGGAAGCGGGAGGGAGGGGGGTGGACCAAACCGCTACCACCTCAGCAGAAAAAACCCGTAGGCTCTTGCCTGTGTGATCGGGTTCAGCTAATATCCGTACACAGATATTGATACTCAGTTTGTACTATAAATAAAACTTTCCTGTTGCAGATTCCGGATGTGAGTCTCAAGTCCAAACTTATGTCCCCGTGCAACCTCCGCGGGGGAGGGAGGGGCGGGCGAACCTTCACTTCCTCTACTCGACTAACAGATTCGTTCAGAGTTTTCTAATAGAACTACTGCCAATTGGGTAGTAGGCACTGGAGGGCGACATGCATGATCTAATCCCCAACGTAGTTCCCAACCCTTCCAAGGAACACAATCGATTAGTTAAAATACGAAACAGGCACTAGGTCAAATGTGTGCATTAAATGTGAGAGCGAGAAAGCTACGAAAGCTTGTGGATCCGATCATTGTCCGACGAGAAAAGCGGTCATTTTGAAAGTATGGCCGCCTTGGAGTTTCGTTTATGATAGTGTTACCATTGAATCCGTTGTATTAACAACATGAAGTTAGCCACTAACATCATGTCCGTAGGTCTAGCTATATTGATAAGGTTATGACCATTTTTCCAGAAAATAGGCGTCCATTTTAAAATTCCAAAATGGCCGCCATGAACATTTCTAAAAAATTGAACCCTCTATAGCCTATCTCAGATCGATCATTTTTGGACACAAGTATTCCCACTATTACCAATGACAAACAAATAGAATGGTAAATATGCACGGTGGCATCAGTTCGCGTATAGATGGCCTGTCAGTCACGGGAGAGATTATTGTAATACTCATCAATTCTTTCAAAATAGACATGGGCAAAAAAAAGGGGGGGGGAGTGGCAAATGAGCGTTTTAAAAATATGTGGTGTGTCTGCAGCCCTGCACTAATATATTGCCGTAGCAACCCGTGACGCATCAGTACACTAAAGACGGTCTACTAACCATAATATAAGATTTAGAATATTCAACATATTTATGGGTGAATTTGGCCTACCCTATTCTAAAACTTCAGTCAAGTTAAGAATAGATAAAAAAAAAAATAGAGATACTCAGTCCAACAGCCTTACGCCACAGACAGATGACGTTGTTTCTTTTCATTTTCTATCGAAACCCCCAAGATGTAAGAGTGGTCCTACTGCGCTGCCTGTTGGCCTCAGTCTCAGACCTTGTTATCGCATGTCGATCTATCCATACGTGACGTTCACGTTGACATAAAAGGGTATAGTAAACGACATTGACGAACTGCTCCCTACCGACGACGCCCGACGAACCCCATACTTCTCGACTCAACACCACGAAGCACCTTGCCGCGGTACGTGTGAAAAGGGGTTCGAGTTGAGCCCTATATAATGCGCCCTGTGCCCCACAACAATATATTGATAGCAGTGTACGTATACCTGTCGCAGACATGAACAAAAGTGACCTTGACAAAAATTTCTCAATCCCGGATAAATTGCGTTCCTTTGGTATTCGTATGCAAAGCGTCCCACTCGCGCTGTCCACTTCTATTACATAATACCTAGACTACGCCGAAAAAGGGTTACTCCTGATTTGCTCCATACGGATACTCCCAGGTTCCCCGATCGACCTTCGTACCCTGTAGGGATAACCCCAAGTTCCTTGAATACCTGGTAATCTATTCGATGCAATGCCGAATGTGTACTCTTAGATAAGGGCAGGATGTATCAAGCATAAGAGGGTGAACTCCCAATTTAGCTAAAGAAGAGAAAGAAATGGGGGACCACCTGGCGGACGCACATCAGGTGTAAAGGTGGTGTGCTACCTTATTCAGTGTCTGTCATCGAGAGAAAATGAAAACTGACAGCGCAATCTGGAAAGCTATGAAAACTGCGCACCTGATTCACGAGGTATTCTATTAAGGCTCCGAAATGATATAAAGTGATAATATTATAGCATTCAGTTTTCTGCAGAGATCGAGGCGTCTGCAGCAACACAAATTAATTAAAATCCCGGTCACTTCGGTCACTGGAATATTGACACAAGGTGAGCAGTGCAAACAAAACATTGACTTCCACAAACAATATATTATTCGCTGTTACGTCAGTGCGTGAACGCACAGTGGCCTGATGTTACTTGTTGCACATTGAAAGACTCATCCTAATTTTCTTCAGTGGAAATATTCTCTCTTCATAGCGCATTAGCGTGCGTGTTGCAATAGTTTTGCATTGGTACAAAAATGGTGGAATTATTCTTGCTACTAGGCTAACTGAAAGAAAATGGTACAGAGAACTCCCTAAAACGTTTGATACACGATGTCAATACTGCCCCATTAACTTTGTAGCGCTGGCTGTTTGCAATGGGTAGGTCGTAATTTGCACTGAAGGTGTTGCGATACTTATTGAAAACTGAAACCAACATATGCACACAAAAAAACAAAATTACGAAAAATAATATATCTCACATTCTGGTGGACAATTGCGCAGTTGACTATATCTAATACTATTTTCTTAGCTACGAACATCTAAATTCCATCACTGGCAGCATCACATAAGTGGGCAGTAGCTTCACCAATGGCCATCCACCCAAAAATCACAGTTCCAAAGCTTTTCATCAATGGAATCAACACAATGCAAATCCAACAAATGGTTGTAACATATAACTATCAAACATGGGCAGGATACACTGTATATTGTTATACCAGTCATGCCCATACATCCAGGTACACATGGGGATACATTATGCAATCATGCCGAAACGGAAAACTGAATTTGGTAACACATCGTAACATATCGTCTCAATAACTAACGATAAAATGATCTGAAGATGCATGACCAACAGCCACACAAATCTAGATCCTAAGCCCCAAATTTGTCACTCAGTTAAACAATAAATAACCAACGTACCTCTAGGGACTCCTGAACCAAAAACCACGCTACTGGTTTTCAAACCTCATTATTGCAGGGCTATCGATAATATACAGATATGGTTCAGAAAGGATGTGTAAGCTCAGCCAGGCAGCCACAAAGCCGGTCCACCAGGCACTGGGAGCAGGAACAGAGTGATGGGTGAACACAAAGCATGGCTAAATTCTTATATAACAGTCTTTGTCCGCCTTTGTGTAACGTCTCGCAAATATTCGTATCATTGATTTTGATCCCTCATGCATAGGCATATGGGACCTGCTAGCCGAGAGCTACTCGCAATACGGATTAAGATTAGCCGACTGAAGACAATCGTGAAAACAGGTTCAGCTCTCGTTTGTACCTTTATACCCTTTATTGACACCCTCCTTCCTCAAAACCATTACAATATTACTTGATTTGTACTGTACAGGCTCCACGGGAATTGTGAAACACTAAAGTGGAGCAATTTATATTTCATTAATTCTCTTTTTCAAAATAGAACATTCGACATCTAATTCGAAATGAAGTCTATAACAAAGAAGAGCAGCGTCAGGAATTTTTTACTGCCGTAAATATTTTTTCTATTTCCTTGGGATGACCGGAACAAACATCAGAGTAAGTTGGAGTAAGCGGGATTCTGACAAGAAAGTAGAAACTTAAAAATAAAACCTAACTTTTACGCAGTTGTTAAAAGAGAAATGTGTAACAACGTTTCATTATTTCAAAATGTACAAAGAGGCGAGTGTGCACTAACACTTTCCTGGTTGCCTGAGGGACAGCTTCCCCGAAGCATTAACGTTGTATGATAAAAGAAAAACAAAACAAAAAACTAATTGACCTATGACACTTGGGGAGTTGTTCCTTGGCCAACCTGGAAAGTGTTGATTATACACCTCATTTTTAGAGTGCGTAAGCGGCATTTTGGATGGATTATAATTAGTGTCCAGATATCTATGAAAAAGCAGTTCTGACTTCTGAAGGTACGTATTTTTTATGTTTCTCACCGCGTGGTACGGTAGTGTGAGTAACGCATCGCAATTTAATCACAAACCACTGAACGTTGGCACTGGTTCTCATTTTTGGGAGAGTTTCATATATATAGATTGAATTTACAATCGTTCTTATTTTTGGCTTTCGGAGAAAAATTGACAAATTACTTTCACTTGTCGAAATAATATTACCAATTTTGGTAATTTGTTTCCAAATTGTGTGGATCAATCCAAAATTGAATAAGATTAAGATTCGGGTTTATAGTCTTGTATCAAGGCCGCGCCTCCTCACACGACTAGCGACTTAATCCCCTGGTCCTTGGTAACCTGATGAAGACCTTGCCCGCACCACCCAGGGTGCACGTTCGCTCACGACCTACTACACCCCTGGCAGCCAACGCCGCGGCGCCTACTTCCGTAACCTCGCAGGTACCCACTTTACACGTGGGTAGCGTGAGACATTCGAGGAGACGTGCCTTGTCGAACAGCACTGCGGAAAAACCCTCGGGCCTTAACTGGGATTCGAATTCACAATCGATTGATCATAATTCCGGAGCTCTACCGACTGAGCTTAAATCCGCCTTCAATAAAGGGTGAAAGGTAAATGGGAACATTCTGAAAATGGTAGTAGAAGATTGCTGTGCTATCGGCAGTAATTCATTAAAGTAATTGAGTTTCGTTCCATTAGACACTGATGATACTGACTTATTATTCTTATTAATAGTGTAAATATTGCCTAGCACAGGGTTTAACTCTTGTTTTTACTTTTTTACACTTTTTCTCAAAACAATACATAGTTATAGGCTTTATGAAAATTATGTAACACTACTGTCACGAAGTAGATTCTGACCAGCGTATGCCAGTGAATGTGATTTGTTCAAGTGAACTGAGAGGCTCGTTTGTTCACTAACGTAGAGCACATGTATTCTGTACATATTCTACAAAAAAAGTCCAATTCATAGACCTAATGAAGTGATAAAGTTCAGTTCGGCTGGCTACATCATCAGGGAATCCCGACGATACGCTATAGTACCATAGTACTGTTATTAAGGTGGTACAGTCTAACTGGGAGTGTCGCGATAGAATATACTGTCCAGCCATGGGTGGGGTTCGACCAGATACATCTCCGCTGCTCCTCTGCCAGCTTGTTGATTTAGAGCGAGCTGCCAGGCCATGGGGTACTGGAAAATCTTGTAAATAACAACCGTGCAAGCATCTAACACATGCCAGCAGATACTGAGAAAACACTCTAATTATAGGGATTGCAAGGACTTCCCCAAATATAATATTTACTTACAAGTCTCCTCAACGAGCTTGGTTCCCATCTCAGGTATAATTGTCAGACGTTTTCCACGATGTGTCAGACGGAACATCCTCAACCATGCCCAAAATTGTGCACCTCTCAATAAATACACAATCTACCATCCTCGGCGATGCGTAGAATAAACTACTTCTGATACACTGTGGCTATGCAGAACTACGACAAGTTACTTCGCTGGGGGAGGAACCTGCAGTGTCCTAACAAGAGATGGTACTGCACTTCATGCATATCCATTAGTAATACCCACATTTCCTAACTAAATCCTGATCCAAGACCCACGTCAAATTTTTATTCTTGTAATTTGTACAAAACCAGACTAATACCACGGCCCAGTGCACTAAGAGAATAACCACCTAATATTCCAACAATTATTGAAACCACGGCGAGACAAATCCCCCGTCATCCCCTGTTAGGGTCAGTTGCTGGATAACCAAGTTATTATTGTTTAGATCCCTACCTAAAAGACCACGGGGCCATGAACTAAACAATGGTACAGGTAGCGGACCTCCACTAGACTCCCTATTGACTGACACACTAAATTGTTTCCGTTTAGGGGTCCCTGAATCCTGTTGTGCCCTGATTGGAGGCCCAAACCCGTCCATTTGAAAGCAGAGAGGGGTAGCAACGATGACACTTACAAATTACCATACATCGACTGATTACTTTTCTCTTTTTTTTTTTGGCTAGAGGAGCTTGAAGTTAGCAGACGACGTGATTTCGTCCTAACACCAATTCCGCCCCAAGTCTCCGATAAAATGTCAAATTAGTGAATATCTTCCTGGATTCCCACCCAACTCCCACCATTTGTACTTTCAAATATGCCCTTTCACTTGCAGGCAAACACAAACCGCTCATATCGATAGATCACAGAACATGGGTTTCAAAAGTTTTTTAGGCACAATATTGTGAACATCACTCATGGGCGTCTCGCTACCTACACAAGCGATGGCACAACTATTAGAGTTGTCAACCATCATATTAACATATATAGGCACATTGCAAAATAAATAAGTAATGCCATCTAGTTGTGACATGGACACCGTGACTATCCTATGTATCTCCTTGAACAAGCTCATACTGGACACAAAGACCTTTGATCTTAATAGCATATCGGGGTCGCTTGATCTTAATTCTCGGTTTGAACAAACAACCAGGACCAGGGTAGCTTATTCTTCGTCGATGACCTGTAACCAATACGATTAATTCTTTTAATTCGAAGACAACAATCACGGCGCAAGTGGGGTGACACAGTGACGACAATTGACGGTAGGAGATTAGTGTTCTACCATGCATATTTGCGCGTCGATCGTTGACATATTCATCATTCATAAAATTTAGATTCATTCATTGTATCTAACCATTTAACTCTCGGTACCCACGACTCTTCTTGTGTTCTTCTTCCACGTGTTGACAGTCCGACTAGTTTTCTTCCTATCACGTACGCTTACATACGGCTCATCCAGTTTAGCTTTCCATTTCAGACTTTATCCTTATATATTGAACTACGTCCCAGTTGCCACAACTTGGTTCGTGTGCTGACAGTCTCCTCCAGGTGTACAGGTCGGATTGCCCAATGCGTGTGAGCCTACTGCTAAAATAATTATTTCTAATTCTACTAGATTTCTCACCACACCCGTAGACTGAGAGAAGTTTCCCATACCATATTTACCATATTGTTGATAACAAACTGAGCTTTCATTTCAGTTTGCTCCTAAATGGATTCGGCAATATTATCTGAGGGGCGCGCGAGTTGGATGAACGATGTTATAGTAAATAGTACTTGTTCCCTTAGATAAGCTACTCGAATAACTTATCCGAACTTATACTATCAGTACCTGATACCAAGAAGTGACTCATGCAAAATATAAATCCTTCCCCATCGAAATAAACGCTTATAAGAAAAACCACCATGGCCTTGTACAGGTGACAGCATTTTTTACAAACCGTTAGCACACAGTCCATGTCACAAGCATGTGCTTGGGCAAAATGAGTAACGCAAACCAAACAAACGATTATCAGCTGATGGGCTCAATTGATTTTTGGCTCCCTTTTTGCTCTCGTTATTACAGAAGATCCTGCCGGGAGTATATGGAGATTCGCGAGGATAACTCATAGACGGGTGTTCAGGAGAAAGACAGCCCGCTCCGTATTACGCATCATCTATCAGCAATCCCCATTATTACGAATCTACTATACAGGCAAACCGCCACTAGCTACCAGACCACCTACCCACCAGTAACGGCAGCTCCCTCTTCACCCCCACCTACCTATGGCGGTAATGTACAGAGGAACCGGAGTTATAGAGGGACAAGCCACAACACCAGTTCCGGTAAGCCCAACTATAATTATAATCCCCGCAACGACTGATAGTGTTCGGGGATAATATGGGTTTGACCCGTGTGCCCTCCGTCTTCCCGCCGCCGCCGCCTCCCGCCGCCGGCCGCCGCCGCCGCCGCCGGAAACTTAGGCATTAGAGCTCTCATTCTTTAACACTTTATCCCGATTGACACAAACTTGGTACACATGTCCGTATGAGTAAATCTCGGGTAGTTCGAAAATGGGCTATAATCGTATATTTGCTGCTCTCTGTTTTGCAGGTTTATGCCTCAATATTTTCAGTTTGTGCGATTACACGAAAACGTGGTGGTTGGCGGTAGTTGTTGGAGCAAAAACATGGCGACAATTTCAATGTCATCCGAGGTCAAGTTTTGGCATTTTCTTTGCCAGTAGCCTAATTAGGCTATACATGTCTTTGATATTCAACTTCCATTGGATTTTCACTGAACTTGGTGAATACGGTCCTATCATGCCGATGATTTTCCTCAATGTGGCCGAGTCACTGGAGGTCTCTTGTCATGACTAATTTCTAATAGTTGCCCATTTAGCAATTAGTCAAATTTATAACCTTTGTTGGATTCTCACGAACTTGGTGAGTAGACCTTCTAACAGTCCCGATAAATTTTATTCAATTGTTGGTTGAAATCACTGAAGGTCATTATGGGTTGTTTAATCTATCATATATTCGTTAAGCATAATTAGAACAATTAATGCAAATATTTTTCTCAACTTTTAGGGATTTTGACGAACCTTTGTGAATAGGACCTACTACCAGTCCTGATAAAGTTATCCATAGGCATCAAATCACTGCTGGACGTTTGTAGGGACTAATTTGCATATTGGTTATCCTGACAGTCAAAATGATCAGTTTAATATTTTTTCGCACAACTTGGACATGTTCATTGGGGACTCGCAATATGCCTTCAAGGAGTTCAGATGCATCACATGGAGTGTACAATTGTTCATAAAAAACCACCATGTCATTGAAGGTTCCTTAGGTCACTTATAGGCCGTCCCAAAACTTATTTTAAGTAGCTTTTCTCCGGCAATAGGCACCGGTGTGTTCATCAGAATGCAAATGCTCCTAGGAGTGGATGTATACATGGAGAGTAACAATTCTATAAAAAACTGTCATATCAATTAAAAGTCATTCGAGGTCACTTAGGGGTCAAAAACTGGTTTGGGGCTATAATCGGAGAATTGAATATCTCAAGGCTGATGGTTGCAACCATTGTGATATAATTGTTGACCTGCATGTGTGTGACCTTTGACCTGAATTTGACCTCCCTGTCGGGATGTCATGTGGTTTAAGGTCGTAATCTTGAATAAATGTGGCTTGGGTGCCTCATACTACAGTGCATTATAGGCCTAATATATGCTTCTTAATGGCCCAAAAACCTGGAACACCATTACCATGAAGAATTTGTTTAATATCCCTGTTCAGAAATTGACAACATAATCAGATCATTCATCAACAAATTACAGAGCTTGTTGTGTTGGGGGGGGTTTATTTATTTTTAATACTTTGGTGTCCCCTTTAATCATATGAAAACCTGTAGATTTCACTGTATGAGACCTGTGGATTTGTATATATATTTTCACTGCAAATAGTACTGTTTGATCAGTAGAATGAAGAGTCACAAAGAAAGTCCTTCTTGAGTAGATATTGATAGAGCAATGGATGAAAAACTGATTTGGGTCCCAAAATAATCCATGTCAATAATTGGCCCCTTCTGTTTCAATTCCTGGAATGTCCCCCATAACCTGTACCCGTTTCGCTTCACAAGTCATAAATATTCTTTCTACGAATATTGTCCAGTTTCATGTTACACAAATTCTTGATTAAGAGATGCGGGTATATAATACGTCTGGCGTTTTACCCGCCCGCCATTTCTAGTTCATGTTTAGCTTTATTATTAGGCACTAACCCTGTGCTTGGAGGGCGTGCTAGCGTACTGGTCGCGAAGTGCTGAATAATACGAATCTCGAACCAGACTAAAATGAGTGTTTTTTTTTTGTTTTGTTTTTTTTTTTGGGGGGGGGGGGGGAGGGGGGGGTTCGAGTTTGGACTGATTCTAGACAAATTACCCCTCTACCCTCTACCTCTTGTCTGCTTCTGCATGCTATTTCGGAAATTATTCGTTTGGGGATGAACACTTTTATTCCCTACACTTTAAGAATAAAAAAAAAAAAAAAAAAATCAAATCTCTTTCTTCATCACCTTCCTCCTGTTAACCCATCATATACTACTGCCGTCCGGAGAAGAACCGCCTTTATCGAGCTTGGCTATCATCTCCTTCACCTGATTGCCGTCAGCCAATGTAACTGCTCGTAAGGTGTGCTCTGAGACTATCGACGAGGCAAAAAACTCTTTCAGTTTCGTATGGCTAAATTTCATCCTGCCCCTGGTATAGTTCATTTAGGTCGCGGGCCAACTCTGTGTCCCACAATTTCTGTACTCCAAAATTCCCTCCGTGTCAAAACTGATGGCTCTGGCCAGTGATGCCACCTCCAACGCTAATACTTTGCCGAGCTATTCTGTTAATTCACGATGAACCACAGATGCTCAACCTCCTCCATCTTTGCCAGCTTTAGTGGAAACGATCTTAATGTTGTTGTCACCACTCGCATGGTCCGCCAAACCACTCAATAGGTTGACATGAATAAAGCATCATTTTATTTTTGCTGGTCTGATGGCCTTCCTCCTATAGTCCTGAAGGGTGCCACCGAATTTGCGCTATCCTTAGACAAGCTTTACGCCTTTGTTGTTCTATATGGGATGTGACCCTTCTGTGTGGAAACATCTCATGGTGCCAGTCCCTAAGAAGGGTGCAAAATCACCCCTCCAATTGACAGGCCGATGGCCATCACCTCGGTGCTCTCCAAAGTTATTGGAAACTAGAGTAAACAAGGCCATGTTTTGAACTTTCTTGAGTTCACTCTCTCTCAGGGACCACCAGTATGGTTTCGGCATGGCCGATTCGACGGGGACCACTATTCTTTTGTCACCAATCCGTGGGCCCAAGCCATTGAATTTCAGTGCAAGTAGGGCTATGCCCTGAGATCTCTATGGCCTTACCGTGTTTTGGCACGCCGACTCCTTGCCAAATTAACTTCATGGTTTCAGCCCCTCTAACCTCTTGGACTGTTAGGGTGATGGTTGCTCTCTCGAGACCTTCCGTAGCAATGCTGTGTTCCCAGTGGGTTTTCTCTCCTACACTCTTCTCATTTTATCAATGATCTTCTTAGCTCTACCTCCTCCAGTTCACTCATTTGATGAGATTTACCCTTCACCACTCTGGTGCTTTCCTTCGTCCCCCGGAAGCCGAACGATTTTGTCTAACCGTCCTAGTTGCCAATCAGCTGTACAATGTTCTTCATTCTATTTTAACTGGGGCACTGCTAATCTGGTACCTTCAACCAATCTACTCAGAACTCAGAAACTTCCTGATTGTTGGTAAGCTTGTGTCTGAGCAACCAGTATATCATGGGGACCAAATCCCCCTCAGTCTACTTATTTAATATCTTGGTATGGAAATTCAGCAGCTACATGTCCTGGAATCTCATATCAAGTTCATCGCCACTAATGCTTCTAGAAAGCTGTGCTTCGCATTTCGTGCAAGAAAATACTTCACCTCACATTAGCTACTTCTGCTTTACAAAGCCAAATTTGCTCCCTTACGGCAATGGTTGCCATTTTGGGTGGGGGGTTCCGCCATCCTCTCTCAATGTCCTGGATCGTACCAGAGAAAGGCCATTCGCCTCTCAACAGATGATCATATTACCTCCTTCACTTCAGTCTATACCATCGCAGACTGTATCGTCTCTCGTGCCCCTTACCGTTACTTTCATGGTCAATGTCTTCAGAGGGGGGATGCTGATTCCTCCTTTATCGAGGTTACTCGCCATAATCGTCTTTTCTTTCAAGCCACCGTTTCGTTGCATTCTTCCACGTAATCGCACCGAAAACCTATGCTCGCTCTGTTTTCCTCGCACTTCGCGCGCCTGGAATAGCCTTCCTGGGATGTATCCCTCCTGATTTGACCTCCAGCGTCCAGAGTAGAATCAACAAGCTGACCTCTCTCTTTCTTCAGTTTCTTGGCTTGGGAGTTGTTGTTTAGGCAATTATGGGTCCCCTTCCCCCCCCCCCCCCCCCCCCCCCCACCCCCCCCCCCCCCACCCCGCCACCCCCCCCTTTTTTTTTTTTTTTTTTTTTTTTGTTTCTTGTTGAAAAAAAAAACAAAAGAGGGCAATCCCGGAGTTGCAGGATCTCATCGGGCAAATGTGGAACGATTCATTTGTTTCTACTTGCTACCTTTTCGCGAGTTGCAAATGACACAATTTATCAAATACCGTCTGCAACACAGACCATGTTCCCCAAAACAAATTATTAATATTCATGGAATTTCAGTTATTCACAGCCTAAATGCTTGGAAACCCTTCGTTTTGATGCTTTGTACCTTCTTCTGAAATTTGGAATATTCAAGTCCTCCCAATCTCAATATCAAGAACTGAAGGCTAACTCCAGCGTGACGGGACGGACATTGGGAACTACTTTTTGTAATTTCAAAGCTGTTACAACTATTTAAAAGAGTGTATTAAACAATTTGACATGCTTGAAGCATAGCAAATACATAAAATTTCAATTAAGAAAAACAAAATGAATGAGGATGGGGGATTTCATGCTTCCAATTTTGAGAATTCCGTGTGACGGATTTTTGAAAAGGAGCTATCTGTTGTGATTCAACAAGGGCGTAGGAAACCGGGGGGCTGGGTGGGCGCCAGCCTCTCCAGTGAAAAACGTGGAGGGCGGAGGGCCTTCCGCCCCCCAATCGACAGGTCCGAAAAAAACCCTTTTGAGTGTCAAAATAGCATGTGTCATTCATGCTTTTCCCACGTTCCTCATTTTCAGTCCGATTGCTTGAATTTCTGCTGATATTGGTATCAATGTTCGATCAATATCCATACAATGGCAAAATTTTCGCGCTCCGCGCGCATGGTGAAACATGATACGTTGCCTGTATTGTTAAAGTAGGATATCGAGCTATTTTTTCCTGACTAGTATAACGGTGGACTGCATATTTTACAAATAGTGTCCTGGATAATTGTGAGGCGTAGGACATAGAAGAGGGAAGCGCCCGCCCCCTTCACAGCTCTCCATGTCGGAGCAAAGCAGTGACCCACGCATGGTCCAAAGGAGGGACAGCCGAAATAGATATGAATAAAAAACGAGAGGGAGAGAGTTAGGCAGAAATCGATCAACTTTCTAAATTCCGGCAAAGATGATGCAAACGTATTTTTTAATAGGAATATCACTGAGAGTGAGCAAAGTTTGGCGCGCGAAGCGTATTTTATGTACCCGTCAACCGTAAACTGCAATGAAATTCGTGCGACTTATGATTTTTCGGGGCAATCTTTTTTGTAGAAGATTTGCGTGTCGAAAAGGAACGGGAACGTGGTAAAGGAATTCTATATATACCCTGGGCATCCAGAAGCACTAACTGGAGTGCCCTTGATGCAGGGTCCTGAAAAGTGTGATTTCGACCAGGCTTCCAAACATTGGCAAAAAAGACACAAGATTCAGAGCAGCAAAATCGCATCTAAGGCCACCGGAAAATGCAGCATTTGAAGTGGGGAAAGGTGTGATTTGACAGTCCCCAACATATCAGATTAGCAAACCTCCGAAAAAGGAGTGAACGTAATGGCCAGGGTGATCAGTCAGTTTGGCAGAAAAAGATCACCAGATCCAGAGTAGCAAAATACGGACATGTGAAAATGCAAAATTATTTCTGATCGAAGTTTGGTGGTTTTGGAGTGACAGAATGCACCAATTGAAATAAGGCCAACCCTGAATATGCTACAAAAATGCTTAAAGTGAGGAAAGGCGGGATTTGGCGGTCCCCTGAAAGGTGAGATTCAGACCAACTTCCAAAGAAGGTCCCTTACCCCCCTCGATTTGGCAGAAAAAAAAACTACAAGATCAGAGCAGCAATCCCATATGAAGGACCTGTGAAAATGCACATCATCGCGAACGAAGTGAGGTTTTGGAGTGCTATATTGCACCAAATTGCATTGAGGCCACCAGAAAATGCAAAAAAACTTCCCCAAAGTTGGGGGGTGGACTTCGCTAGTCCTGAAAGGTAGGTTTAGACCAACTCCCAAAGAAGGAAACTCACTGCTCTCGATTTGGCAGAAAAAAATCGCAAGATTCAGAGCAGAAAATCGCTCTAAAAACATTTCGAAAATGCAAAAAATTATTTGGAGGAAGTGAGTTTTTCGGGGTCCTATATTGTACCAAACTGCATCTAGGCCACCTGAAAATGCAAAAATTTTCTCAAAGTGGGACTTGGTGGTCCCATGGAAGGTGAAATTAGATCAACTCCCAAAGAAGGGAAACCACTGCCCTTGATTGGCAGCAAACATCACAGACTTGAAGCAGCAATCGCATCAATGCATGCGAAAATGCACAATTATTTCCTGGAAAGAAGTGGTTTCGGGAGTCCTATGTTGCACCCAAATTGCTTCTCAGGGCCACCTGAAATGCGAAAAATTCCCAAAGTGGGATTAGGGGAATTCGGCGGTCCCGGAAAGGTGAGGTTTAGACCTAAAATCCAAAAGAAGGAAAATCACGCCCAAGTTTGGCAGGGAAAAATACGATTCATAGGACAGCAAATCGCATCTGAGAACATGTGAAATCTGCAAAACATAGTTTTGGAAGGAAGCAAGTGGTTTGGAGTGCTATAAAGCACCAAATTGCACCTATTCATCTTGAAAATTCAAATATTTTCCAAAGGGGAGGGGAATACCCCTCCCCTTAGACCCCCCCCCAGATCCGTCTCCAACTCAGCCCCCCCCCCCACTCAAAATTTCGTTCCTACCGCTACTGTGATTCAAAGTTGCTTCGAACATTGTGCAATACTTATGGTATATGAAGTTCGAACAACAAATGAACATAAGGAAAATGCTTACCCTTGTAAAACAGGGATGTCAAATTTGTGACGGACGGTACTGACGGGACGGGACCTTTTGAACCACGTTTTCATTCTACCAACCCTTAATAGAATTTTTAAAACTATCAAATTTTAATTATGAGGTAATAAATCAATGGCTAAGAGGAATCAATGGCTCCTACCAGATAAAAATCAAAGATTGTAGAATCTCGAATCATTCCATCAGGAAATGTGACTGACAAGAAGTGACGGACGGGACGTGACATTTTCAGTTTACGGTTTCCATTTCTGTTTTCATTTTACAAGTGCACAATTAAAAAGTATGTCATTTGGCCCCAACAATGGTGAACCCATTGAGCTGCAACCCAGAGAAGAGTCCGGAAAAACCATGAGCTGTATAAGCATACCCAATTGGAGACAATTAATTTTAATGGGGGTGATTACTTGAGGGGGAGTTTTCCAAGGGAGAAACGTATGAAGTGCTACCAAGAAGGTGGATAAGTGATTCGATGACATTTGTTACATTGTGATAGGACCTGAGACTTTTCTATTTGAAATCATGCCTCTTTGTACCCACCCCTTCGCTTTGGCTCCTATGTTGGTTCCTTCAATTTTGGCTAACCATGTCTATTTCCAGCTACAACCAAGTGGGTGGGGGGGGTTATAAATTTAGGTCTATATTTAGACCTAATTATTAAGCCTAACACATCAATGGTGTGGAAATGTTCCATTGGATCTACAAATCCTCTCCTTTGTAACCAATAGATCTAGCACCTCTTTCTGGTTCAACATTGTAGGCTTTCACACTTTTAGGCAATCATTGTACAGTACATACAATTTATTGCCTATGTGTTAGGCCTTCATTACCTCATCATACACCACCTTTTATTCCTCATGTACAACCCTCAGAGTTCTCTGATGATAATAAGTTGTTGTGTGAAACCATCGAGGCTATCTTGATAGTGGTTGTCGACTACCTGGGTCTGGGTGAACTAGGATCTGCGGAAACCCCTCCAAACTGAAACGATAGTGTGTGCTTTTTTGCTTTGTGGCTGGGGCTCAGACAGTTTTGGCCTGGTATGTTCCTCAAAACCTGTACTGAACGGTACTTCAATTGACTATAAGTAGAAACAGTCTGTCATGTGTTTTGGTGATATAAACGGTACTGGTATGATTTCGTAATAGAAGTGAACAGGACACACTGATATATTTGTGTGACGGACCGGGACAAATGTGACGGACGGGCAATGTGACGGGCGGGACAAAGTTTGTGTTGAATATTCGTACTCACTCAATATCAGCAAACAATTTTTTTGTTTTTGGCTTTTCCTGTCTGTGGGTAGATCGAAAGAAGATAGGAATAGGCTTAGGCCAAATATCCCTTGATGAGAAAAAGACTAACTTTTCATGTTTTTTTTTGTGACGGCCGGGACATTTCACAACATAAAATGTAAAAAAAGTATACTCCTTCAGTCAAAATACTCCACTTGGTAAATATTTATCTTGATTGCAAAAGAGAGCCTGTATTAAGCCATTAAAAGTAATTTTGAATGATGTTTTATTAAACATTGGCATTGAGAATTTTCTGTCTATTATCTTTCTGCTATTTTGTGTATTTTTGACCTTCAAATCCTCTCAACTTCAAATTCTCATAACAATAGATATATTTTTAGTGACCAAACCATGAAAGCCTGACCTTTCTATTTTGCAAGAGAAATATAAATTTTTTGGTTAAAACGAAACAACTTTGAGAATTCCTTCCACTGGCAACATTTCGGGAGTTAGCCTGAACAGACTTTCGACAATTCCTCACATTTGGCCAAAAAATCATTTTTTTTTGCCCCTAAATTGACATTTTTGGTAATTTTGGGTGAGTTGCACATGGGAAAAGTTTGTGTTTGTGCCTTTTGACATTGCTACAAAGTTTGAAATCATCAGCCATTGGAATCAGGTAATATCTTGAAAAATGTGAAAAGCTTGTAAAAATGGAGAAATGCCCCAAATGTGTCTTTTGCCTCCTAAATTCCCCATTTAATAGTTTTCTGTCTAATTTTGAGAATTTTTTGTTTTTCAAGTGACTATTCAGCGTGTTGCCCAATTTTTCCGTTGTTCAGCCACTCCAAAATGGAGTTATTTGCGGAAAACCATCAAAAACCTGACGGACACACGCAAACGCCATCACACCACCCACCCCACACACACACACACACACGCACCCACAAACGGACACTTTTGGGAAGTGCACCTCCATTGCTGGATCACCCACCCGCAAATTTGGTAACCCACCATTGGGTACCTCTTAGTGAATCGTTTCAAACACCACCACTATGTTACCATAGGCAAACCTTGCATGGCAATCCCGCAGTCGTAATATAGGTGAAATGGCAAGGTGACTACAATATCTAATCTGGTCTTTCCGGGACCGATGAGATAAAACAAATATAGCCCTAAGTGTGTATATCTTTGTAACAGTGCGCCCGAATATACACAACCCAGCTAACTCCTCCCCAACAAAATACGGGGCTATGCAACAACATCATCTCTCGAAATTCTAGGCCTAACACACGCAATACGAACGTAATGACCTAGTGCGAATGGTTCAAATTATTATTATGATTAAGAAACACTAAACTGTGGCAAAGGCAAACTCTTTAAATTGTAATCAAAGTAGCCTACGGTTAAATGTTTGCTCGTGGTCCCGACCTGTATAGGTGATACAGTTTCTCTCAACGTTACAACGTTACAGACAGTTAGGCTCACACAGCTCGTCGGTTTCGAAGTGAGTAAACCTTGAAAAATCATGAAAAGTCCATTACCGTTCAATTCAGCAGACTGGCATAATTACCGGTTATATTCCTTCGGATCTCTAACGCAAGGTTGTCCAGTGATTTTCGGGTGTGTCCATTGATCGGTATCTTCTAAATGTGATCTAGCTGCACGTCGGTTTAAAGTTTGCTCGTACATAGTTCAGTCCTTTAAGCGCAATTAGGCATACAACAGTGTAGAAAACTGAATGCAATGGATTCACTGTACTTGTGTAAATGAGCCTAGACACTCTCCAGCCTCTGATTCGAAATATATATTATATGTTACTCTGACTCTAATGAGACCAGGATTCCTATTATGATGTCAATGGCCTGCTTTAGAGAATGTTGATTGAACAACAAAAAATCAAGATAAAACAAGCATTTTCCATATTATCTATTTTTATACATTTTTTCGATTTTATAAATATGATAGGGGAAAAAAAAAAAACGAGTGGAATGGCCTCGGGCCTTTTTTCATGAAGCATTATAAATTAAAGAACCTCTTAATAACAGGCATCGTATAACGAGCAAAACCCCTCGCCTTCGGCTCGGGTTTCAAACCTAGCCCGGAATTCCTAACTGGTGTCGATATTTTCGTGTGATCATCGCTCAATAAATTGTTGCAATCTTCATCAGGAGGTTCCACATTCGGGTTATTATGGTCTGTCGCGTCTGCTGGTTTGGAAATCAACCAACTAGTTGTATAGACACATGCATGCCGGGAAAAGGCCACACTGGCAGTCGGAGAGAAGCTACGCATCGGCACTTCAGCTTTAACCACTGTAACTTTATTAGAAGTCGCACAAGTGTGGGCCAAATATTATCTTTTCCTGTTTTTCCCACACCTCCGGTGCGACCGATCAACAGGTTGTGATAGTGCAACATCAGCCCTCATGCAACCCCTGGCTGTGGATTCTTGCTATCCGCTATCTGTTCGCTGCGTGTTGTAGCAGGGTTTTTTTTCGGATGCCCGGCAATCATCTTTCGGCGTCGATGGTAATATCATGTAGAATTCTTGAAAATAGTACAACAACACGTATTTATTTGGAAAACCGAATTTCCGTATAATAATCTGCTAACGTTTTCCTTCCTCGTAAAATCAATCATAACGATCGCATATCCTGCTCAGCTTCAGTGAAACTCCTTTAAGGCAAATTAGACACTTATCTTTGTACCAACCGGCACACTCTACCTACCAACCTATATGCCATTTTGCTTTCCGTTAATTTTGTCTATTCCAGATGCTATTTCTTTTTGTACGAACTATTTGATGCTAGAATCAGAATTATCGTCAAACGTCCATTTTCTTCTAACCGTAAAACTTCAGAAAGTTTGGGATGAAGCTCGTATCAATCAGTCAGTGGTTCTCAAACTTGTCCTCTTTCCGTTCTGGTTCGACTTCCGTTGTGCATCGAAATAAAATTCTGTTATGCTAGGCACCACTTGTTGGGAGCTGGGGTCCAACCGATGTATGTTGGTGCAGCACGGAGCGCGGGCGCCTTCATAAAAATTGGGAGACCGCTCTCCCTGGCCCCTCCTCCAAGTTACCTCGCCTTACTATGCTGGTTCGTCTTTGATCAGTAAGCATACACCTTTACTTCAGCACGGCAAACTCTTCAATTTAATTACTATAATTGAATGCATCATAAAACACATATAACATTATACGTGACAGTAATGTTACGTTGACACTATTATTATTGCCAACAGCAACCCCCGTTTTCCCAACACTAACAAAACAAAACGACCAAAAACAAAAAAAAGAAAACCCAAACACTTTTCCCAAAAAAAAAAAACCGTGCTGTGCACTATGATGTTTTTGCCGTCCTTTTTTTGTAGAACTCGTCGAGTTTGAAACAGCGTTTTACGTATGTTCCCTATTGACGGGCAGCAATTTTTCAACCGTTGGCGAGTTGAGTAGAAGGGTCGGTTAAAGCCTCGTCCATCGTTGTCATCGGAGGTGGGTGTTGGCAACCCCCCTTTCCTCCCTTTCCTTTTCATCGCCAGAGATTTCATCGTCCGAGATTTGCGGTATTGTGTCCTGTCTAGGAATTCCACTGACGCTGTTGCCCCCCGTAGGCATACTCCCTTTGAAGGTTCGGATAGGTGGATTAGATGAGAAACCCGACCGTTATGATCTCGTCGTGGGCCACTGTGCTGGTGGGGTAGAGGGGTCATCCACCTCTCCGCACCGGTCACCTAGGCCCAGTTTAAGCCGTTTCGGTTCCTGGAACATCCTCCTACTCACTCCCTTGATATCCCCATTGCCCTTTGACATTGGAACTCTGCGCCGGCGGGTTCAAAGCGATATCAGTGTTATTGTTAATCAAACCAAACAAAACAACCCCAACAACACCTTTCACGGGTCTGGCCGCGACGATGTTCGGCATGCGCACAACGTGGGCCTGTTGGTGTGGCTACCACCTGGGTAAAAAAAAAGTTCAGTTCGTTTGTGATGCTGTTCCCACCTGTGACTCTAAGTCGTTGTGTTTGATTTCAATGCTCTACTGTTGTCATGGGGATAACTACGTGTCATGTCTCGGCCCGCATATCTGGCAGCCGTGATGAACGCAGTCTAAGTGGTTCCACAGTGGTACGCGTTGGCCATCCACCCCAGATCAGTGTTCGTTTCCTGGTCGGGTCATACCAAAGACTTCCAAAATGGAACCTGTTGTCTTCCTGCGCCTGGCCTTTGTTTCAAACAAAATATTGGACAGGGACAAACGAAGGGTAAGGCATTTGCAAGTTGCCGTCTGTGGTGATTACCTCCAACCCACAGTAAATGTAACCAGCCAAGAAGGCCTTGCCTCAATTCCTCGTGTACCTGGTGAAAGATTCGCAGCGACAATAAGGTGCATTATCCAGGTCTGCACTCTTTGCCGGGCCTTGAAAGGATCGATGCTTTGCTCGGGCAATATCCCATAATAAAAAAAAAATCCTATGCGTCTTTGTGAACTTTAGGATTTCTGGTTCTTGTAACGTTTAAAAGATGGTCTTCCACCTTTATGGTCAGGGGCTTCAGTGTTAGGTAAGGTGGGTACTTCTGTGTAGAAGAGTTGTTAAACTATATTCGGGGCGAGGGTTTTAGGTTCCACTACTGACTGTTTTAAATAGTAGACTCTGACGTAGTTGCAATTCAAGATCTTTGCTAAAACAACTGTGGAATTTCCCCATTCCCGAATTTCACCTTCCGGTTATGTTTGTCTTATAGTCCAAGATCAAGACTGATCTTATATTTTCTTTCTATTAGAGGCACTCCTTCGTCTCCAAATCGACTTAGCATCAGAAATTAACTTGGACTAGTCTCTTGCTGCACTCTGAACCGATCCAAATCAGACGAAGAATCGATAAACCGATAAATCGCCCAATATGTTGCTACGTTTAAAGGGCCAGGAATACCTTACTTTTTCAACCTTCTGTCCAAGTTGCGACACTTTTTCATAATGTAACTTTGGTCTTGTAATTTTCTAACTGAACCCTTCCACAAGCAACGCATTCAAAACTTCTGACACTTCAGACCATCTCCATTTACCAGAAACCCACTCTGCCATCCAATCAGCCCTCGAGTAACAAGGAACTACCGGTACTCAACGCTCTGTAGAATATTGACCAGAACTATACACGGCAAACATGTAATCCATATCGTTATCACTTGACCAAGCTTACCGCACCCTCCCCATTAATTCAAACGAACCGGGATTGATACTACCAATACTGCGAAGGACATGATCATCTAGGTGACCTTTAAAAAGTCAGATCCTCGACAACCACTAGTACGCATCGGACTAAGAGATATCTGGATAATTGATATCACCCCTAATGTGTACTATTATTTTACTGAAAACTTTGAATAGCAATCGAAAAGAGGTGAGTTATTGCTTCAGAGTTGTTGGGAGAACCATATACAAGACCAATTATTAATAATTTTAATATATATCAACAATTATTTTAACGATCCGGGAATACCCGAAGCGTTTGACGGAAATTCGCACCAAACAGAATTGACGCAACTAGCACCAATATCTTCTCAATGCTATTCAAGGTAGTATCTCACATACAACCAACTCTCCACCCCCGAATGTCACAGATGAATTCTCGTGCCTTGCGCTTTTTCTCTCATGTTAGAGGAAGCAGAAAATCAACGACAGCATGATCCAGGTTAGTTCCCGATTCGGGTAAATACCACCACGATACTCAGGAGAGGGCTGACTGCTGAGTATTAAATAACTATTTTTCGGTCAGTATTCACTCAGGAGAACGTGGATACTTTCAGCGACCTCGAGGTTGGTGTGAAGATGTTTTCCGGATGATAGGAGTAGAGGCAAATGTTTCCCCTGTTTTCATCAATAGTATAATCGGGGTTCTCAGCATGGTTTTAGGAAAGTCTTTCGTGTTTGTTTTACCGAACCTTAGAATTTAGGAAGATGTTACTACTGCAGTTGACACTACAGTGCTGTTGAATGCTTTTCCCGGACTTCCAAAAAAAAAACCTCTTGCCAAGGCTCTCAATGAAAGCGCCCTTTGCTCAAATTGAAAACCTTTCGGCATTAGGGGATATCCTTGTGTGGATTCGTCCCACTGGCTCTTAATCGGGACACGAGTTATCTCCTTTGCGAAGTTCCTCTAGTGGTGTTCCCTATGATCATCCCATCCTTTTTCTTTCTCGCATACATTGACAATCTTGGAGATTCGGTGCAAGTTGAAAAGGGTGGCGGATGATACAGTTATATCCGGTAGGTTGTTCGAACGAGGATGTTGCAATGTTCAAAGGACCTTGATATAATCTCCAAATGGTCCTTTCGATTGCAAATGCTTCCTCCATACGCATAAGTGTAAGTTTTGCATGTTGTTTCCAAGAGCAGCAAACGCTTTCTTTCTTCCTGCAAGTTGATGGCCAAATATCCATCGGATTGAGCAAGTGATAGAAAACGTTCAGCGGAGTGCTACTTGATCAATTGAATGTCTTAGAAATTTACCTCACTAGGAACGAATAAGTCTCATTTACTTCGATGGAGCTGAGACGATTCCCGCATGTGTTTTTTGGTTAAGGTTTTTAAATTGTTTCATGGAGTAGATGCCCCTTTTCCTTTCACATTTTCAAATGATTCCGATGTTGCACCAAGGAGTTATTGCTTCAAGCTTCGTGGCAAACGCTGTAAATTGAAAATACTTGACATGTCAATGGTTTGAACATGCAAATATGTGTCCCAAAGGTTTCTGGCCGTTGAAAATAGAGACAATCTGTATAAGAGCTCATCCCTAGTGTTGAAACAGTTATGCATGTTGTTTGGAACATACTTGAACATAAAGTTTTCCTATACTCTCCATTATCGGGCTACAAGCCATTAAAGTTGTAAGGAATCCCCTGAAATCGATTACGAAATACCACGCGTTCACTTCGCCCGCTCGCCCGCCGAGCGCCCTCTTGCATTAAACGGCTCCAGTGGAAATTAACGGTTACGATTTTACCCGCCCGCCCGCCGGCCTGCCCGTCCTCCGCTGCAGGGAAACGCTGCTATTACCTCCGGGACGAGACCCCCAATTATCGTCACATCTCTCTTCTCTTGCTCATCCACGAACAATAGGGCCAGGGTTCCTTGATGAACCTTACTTAGCTTCCTAATCTCATAGAAATCAAATCAAATATTGATGTGCCACCGTGTTCGATATTCATCCAGATAATGCAATTTTATTCCATTTGAAGATGACACTACTTGCTTCATGTTCTGTTACGTTTGTCACGATTCTCACGGCAGGGTATGGTATATGACTGGAGTTCATTAACAAGTGATTCATGTCATTTAACTGTTCAAAAGGCTAGCACGCCTGGCGCGTTGCGTTCTACTATGGCGCGTGTTGTCCTGGTAGACGTGGGAAAGTGAGTCGCCATCAGGGCGTGATGGTCCGGGAGGGACGTACTGCAATTCGTAGTGGACTGCTCAGCGGGTTGGAGTGCACCTTTTAGCTACCAAGACTCCGATCCCGATCCGACACGACTTGTCACGGATTCCGCCATAGATCAAGAGAGAAGGTAGCAACATAAACAACCCTGAATTTGTAGAAAGAAATACGAAATTCGTCGGCACCACGTTCTGGGAAACTGGGGTTGCCTTGGACACCCGGCAAATAGTAAACGTAGTTGCGACGTTGGTTATGATAGTTTATAACCAGATAACGGTATTTCTGACAGACTTAGAGGTTCGAAGGCACACTTCCATCAGAAGCCCCGTGTTTCCTCTCAAGGACTTAGTAAAGTTCACACGCTTCTAGTTCTGACGGGATTGGCATCTTTTATCCTCTCGCGCGCTCCGTCTCAGACTGTAGTAGAACGGAAGGCAAAACGTGTCAGGTATAATTGGATGATACTTCATTTAAGTCGGAGTGGCCAGTAAGTTGAACGCGGAGAGGGGAGAGCGCTACGATATCACTGTGGCTTGCCGTGAGAACTATATATGATACAACTCACACATCGATGCCACAAAACAACAATGGAGCCACTGTGATAAAACGCGGACCAAACAAAAAATAACAAAATGCCCAACCCAAATACTGACCACCAGAGGCGTTGTTAAATTCCTATTACCTAACGCTAGTTTCGTCTTTATTAGGTCCTACTGCCTAGACTCTCACGGTAAATTTTCGACAGTGAAGAGTTCATCTGGCCCAGTGTTCACGTTTGCCGATGACGCCAGCGCCCCCAGAACTGTCTGTCGTCCGTTTTCAATCGAATAGATTTGTCATATCGAGTACATTGTGGGAAGGTCGCATAGAATGCATGCGTAACCACTGTATTAATGATTAATTTTTTGTTGGCAGGCTATGTGCAACAGATGATCCGGATAGGTATCGGCGTTATGTCAAGTACACTACAATCTCTGAAGTTGTGGGTTGTGCTGTTCTGGCTGATCATAGTCCTACTCATCACCCTGTGATTGCTCCGCTGCTGTAGGTGCTCTATGATAGGGGGAGTTTCCGATGAGCCACGAATCAACGTCAGGAAATCAGTGGAAAGCGCAACGGGATGAGAGTGTTACTAGTATCGCCAATATACAATACATGTCAGATTACTGCTCCTGAGGATTAATGCATGGAAGCTATGGAATAACTATTATTAGTCACTATCCTAGATATAAGAACAACCTACCTGGATAAGCACTCCACATCTTAGGTAATTAAAACAAAAAATCAACATCCTCAAAAAGTGTTGTTAGTCAATCATCTACCTTGAATTGAAAGCCTCAAGCAGGAACACTCTATAATCATTCAACATCAATTTAGTCTCCACATGGTATTTTCGGACCTTGGAAAAACAAGTAACAGAGTGACCAGATTTGACTTTCTCAGTTACACTTGTAAATCTCATAATCATAACATGCCGTTTTATCCCATAAAATATAAAATGCCCAGTGGATATAATTTTCTCTCTTAATATATTTCATGTAACATATTGGTTTCTTACACTTCTCCTCTACACGAGAAATCACTAATGATATTTTAATACTTATATAACGCCTTTCCACCGTTACCTTGATCACAAGAACTGGTACGCACTCCGACACTCGGAAATTATGTGTCAGCGGCTAATACAGCACCGGTTGTACTCAAGTTTCTTCTCACATGTCCCCATTAGCACCTGGTACCAATTTAGTGCTCGCAATAGTGCAACAGAGCATGCAGGCTTTTTTTATTTACTTGCTCATACTATATTCAGTATATATTCTTTTCACAAAAATCATTTCACTACTCAAATGCATATTAATATTTGATTAGGCATTCGAAAACATTTGAACATGGCAATAGTGAAGAAGCAAAACTCGAGATGGAGTAGTGATGGGGATTACTACAGAACCTACATTCGTTTGTACGTATTTTCGAAAGGTTTGGGCGAAGACGGAATGAAATATTCTCATATGACATTTAATATTTGTTGGGGTCGCTGTCTATATGAAGAGTGGACCCTTTTTTTCATACGACATTCAGAAATTTAGGTGGACGATGTCGTAGCAATAAGGTTCAATAGTTTTGCCATTTATCAGACATGTTTTGATATGTAGATATCATTCTGTAACGCACCACTCAAATTTCAACTCGAGTAACTCAGTTTCAATAATGTCTCACCTTAGTTCTTATATTTACATTTAAATAGTTCGAGATTCCGACAGAAATCTCCCAAATTGTTTTCCGAGAAGGCGGCAGCAAGAGTGAGGGCGGACACCCCCTCACGATTTTGACAGTGGATTTTCCCCCACCCATTCGGCTATACTTCAGAATTTGGCGCTCACCTGATAACCCAACCCCCCCCCCCCCTCCCTTAACCTTCAATTATCGGTCCAAATTCACCCTTGAACAAGAGGTTGGTCATCTCAACTTAGTACCTGTATCCGAAGAACATCGAAAACTCCACGAACGCATCAAATACAGACCATAGGGAATATTGGTAAATTTTCATTTCTCTCCGGCATCAGTGTTTTCTTTCTGATTGTTTATCAGAAAACATGTACATGTTCACGTCGAGTTATTGATATGGGTGATAGAGGGGGAAAGAATAATTCAGACACGTAATAGGTATTGGATGAATACGGTTACTTTGATGATTCGCTCGGAAAAGAAAAACTACTTCAATCAAGCAATTGCTATGAACAACGGCGATACAAAGGCACTATGGCAAATTATTCGTAATGGTCGTTCAAATGGTACAGGTATGCAAAGTAACAAAATAATTGATTAGTCATGCAGGTCACTGATATTTCGGAATTTGCAGGTGTAGCGGATTCATTTAATGCTCTTCCCACTCCCGTCGCCAGTAAAATAATATACTCCTCCTGTGAGTATTAAGATTGATTTGATGTGTTAATGATGAAATGTTGAAATGAGATCCCCGTGTTTTCCACACGTTTATTCATTTTGAGCGACTCATTTGTCATGTTATTTTATTTTCATCATCATATTACTAATGTAGAGTCATATCGTTGAAAGTTAGCGTTTTGGCTAACCGAGTATCCACCCTCGTAAATGTTACAATAAATAAAAAATGTTCTAGTAACAGTACGGTACACGAATTGATATAGAATAAATCATCGTAATACAAGAGAACGACGAAGCAACAAGAAGCTCGCGAAAGCCGCAACGGCCTTTTTTTCATAGGGGGTGGCAACCTAAAGACCTTTATGTTGCCATCCGCAATAAAGACAAGGGGGCTGGTAAATACCGAGAAGCGAAAAAAAAAAAAACAGGCAAAAGAAAAACGGTTTTCAGTGACATTTCTTCACACGAACGGTTCAGGTTTCCTTTGAATATGTGAATCGTCTATCACTCTTTCACATGGATGGACAGTGAATTCCAGCAGATGTTGAGCCGCAGTGACTTTAGCGAATATACAGCGAAGATAAACCATTTGTAATTCGGTAGTGATATATGGTTAGCCTAATGAATCCCCCCCCCCCCCCCTCGTTTAGCAACTGAAGCGAGAATTCTTATCTCAGCAGAAAGAATGATTATATTTGTATTTCCACGGCCAGAGTTAATCTTAATTAAGGTGGTATTTCCACTTTGATAATCGTGTGGTAATTGTACCTATCAGAATGACAAAACATATAAGATAAGCTGTACAGCTGGTAGCAATACGCGTGGTAAGTGACACAATTTTCGGTCAACGGGGAGATTCTTTATTGTGATAAACTCATTTCCTGCGTATATATAGTGAAAAGTATATTTGATGCAGGCGGGAACACGAAATCTTCCAAAAAACTGAACTGGTTAGTCTGTTAAATTTTGTGAAGAGAAGACTCATTTCAGTCACAATTATTATATTATGTCTCGAATTGTTTTTCCTGGCCGTGATTGGCTACACTGACCCTAATCCTAACAAGAAAGATATCATGACTACAATCAACATCTCAATAAGACATAACTTCTTGGCATGCCCTTGAGCCGAATAATATCCGCTCTTAGAAAGACACTTAACCATCGTCAATATATTCCACGAATGCCCATATAACCATGATGATGTCTCGTCAGTAATATTCAGACTATTGTGTGTATCGCTGACTCCATGAACGCTTGACATATAGGCTACAAGTAGACAAGACATAGCCGTGATACACATTATAAAACGATCCTCAGTGGTCAGACCGGAGTGCAAGAAATTGACTTAAAAAAGTCCAACACTCGTGACGATGTCCCTTCCCTGTTTTGTCGAAAATGGCGAAATCAGCACAGCCGCGACTAGTATTCGTCGAATACCATGAATCCAACACAACAAGATAATAGCTACTTCATGTACCATCTAGACTTCTTTTCTTGGATCTTCACTTAGCAAATGCCTGCAACGAAAACAAAACGGTCAACTACAAAATTAAATGAAGGTGAAATGAGGTTTAGGTGGGTCCTTACGGTTTCATTCACTCCACGTTGCGTATATTTCCAATTGTCTAGGTGGTTATTCATACAATAAACGCAAAGTGACACATGCTGAACGTCATTCCGATTAAGGTACATACTTTTTCTAGACCGGGATTCATTCACTTTGGATTGGGTAAAGACAGCCAATATAAGCAGCCAGGAAAGCCATTTCAAAACATTACTGATGGTACGACCCTGATATAGGATAAAAAGAAGTATCAACAGAATTCACAAGAGGTCATTCACTATTGGATGACAATGAGTGTGGCCTGAGGGCCACTCATCCCACATTTTCTTTTCATCTTAGAGAGTAAACCATTTCTGTGAAGTGATTCTTCCCTTTTGCTTTCAGAACCCCTCTGCTACTCAAATATTGTCATGTTCCAATCTATGTGGAGTTTCCCGATTTGTCCATCATTTTGACGCCATTTTGGACGCCGTGTTTTTGTTTTTTAATGAAAAATGATGACGGAAAATCTGGCTACACTGATTTTTCGCCATTTCACAACTCCATTTGTGTTTTCCATTCTTCTGTGATTTCAATTATTTTGTCGGTCATTTAGCCGCAATAAGGGACAAGTTTAAGCGATTCGGTGAAAACGATGCGGAACACGATGCGGTGGAAACGATGCGGAGAAACGATGCGGTAGCCTGTTGAAACAGGGCTTTTTGACTTTGCTCACTCGTATCAACCCATTCCCTCATAATGTGCAGATGACCCTTTAACCAATCGGTGTTTGTCAGAACAACGCCTGGCGACTTCGTTCGCACGCTGTCTTGCTGAGTCATGGACGGACTAGTGGTCGGTGCTACTGCCGACGTCACGTTGATTGCGCGACGTGGAACATTCTCTCTCTCTTTTAACAAATTCGGGAAACGGCAATGCCCGCTGAAAATTGCTCTATTGATCTATTTGAAAATTGTTTAACAACCTCCCCACCACCGAATTTTTGGCATACGTTGATGTATATCTTGTTGATTCATTGACGAAGTCAGAGGAATCTATGCAGTCATAACAAGTGTGTATGTGTGTGTGTGTGTGTGTGTGAATGTGGTGTGTGTAGTGCGTATTGACGCCTGCTGTAAACCGATAACTCGACCTCAAAACCTGGATGGATGGAGCTCATGCTTAGTATGTGTGTTCCCCATGATATTCATGACCCTAATCGTTTTGGGGTCAGGTCATGAGGTCATCTCAGGTTAACCAGAAGGTCAAGTTTTTAAAACCTTGTAAACACGATAGTCCAGAATGGTTGGTCGATCCAGTTGGAAGTTGGTGTGTTGGCTTTCTTCTTTTGGGGGGGCACAGGAACCCTATTGTTTTTGTATAGGTCCCGGGGTGAATTTTGGTCCAAAATAAGAAAATTTGTGCAAAGGCAATATTTTGGCCAATTTTGGCTTGTGAACCACAATAACTCGACCCCGCTGATGGATGAATCTCAGTACTTTGTATTGTTGGTCCCCATTAATAGTACATGAACCCCATTGGTTTTGGGGTCAGGTCAGAGGTCATCTGAGGTCACCAGAGGTCAAAGTTAATGAAAACCTTGTGAACACGCTAACCCGATCGTTTAGTCTGATCAGGTTGAGATTTGTTGTGTGGGGTTTCTTATGGGGAGCACAGTACCCCATTGTTTTTAGTCTAGGTCGGGGTGGATTTTTGGTCGAAATAGAAAATTGTGAAAAGTCAATAAATTTGCCAAATTATGAATGGCTTTTAAACCCGATAAATCGACCCACTGCCTGGATGATGAAGCTCATACTCAGTAGTGTGTTCTCCATTATAGTTACAAATGGCCCTATTGTTTTGAGGTCGGGTCAGGTCATCTGATGTCACCAGAGGTCAAGTCTGAAAACGCACCTTTAAACACGATAAGTCCGAATGCTTGGTCTTATCCGTTGAGATTTGGAATGTAGGTTTCTTAATGGGGAGCACAGAAAACCTATTGTCTGGTGAATGAAGGTCGGGGATGTGGAATTTGGGTCAAAAATAGTACATGTGAAGAAGCAATATTTTGGCCAATTTTGGCTTGTAACACAATAACTCGACCCCGCCTCTAGAGGAATGACGCTTAGACTTGGTAGTGTGTTCCCAAGATGAGTACATGACCGTATGTTGGGTCCGGGTAGAGGTCATCTGAGGGTCTCACCAGAGGTCAAAGTCTGAAACCTGTAAACACGATAAGTCCAGAATGGTTAGCTCTGATCAGGTTATATTTGGTGTGTAGCTTCTTATGGGGAGCACAGGAACTTTATCGTTTTTGCTATAGGTTCGGGGGGAATTTTTTGGTCAAAAATAAAAAAAATTGTGAAGAGTCAATATTTTGGCCAATTTTGGCTCGTAAACACCACATAACTCGACCCCGCCCTGGGATGGAATGCAAGCTCATACTTGGTATGTGGTGTCTCCATTATGAATACATGACCCTTTTGTTTTGGAGTCAGGTCAGAGGTCATCTGTGAACACCAGAGGTCAAAGTTCTGAAAACTTTGTAAACCACTGATAAGTGCAGAACTGGGTTGGTCTGATTAGTTGATATTTGGTGTGTAGTTTCTTATGGGGAGGCAACAGAACCCTATTGTTTTGGTATAAGTTGGGGTGAATTATTGTTTTGGGTGGTCAGGTCAGAGGTCATCTGAGGTCGCCATACGTCAAAGTCGGAAATCTTCGAAGTCAGTGTGTCGCTTTCTTATCATGAGTATAGGAACCGTACTGGTTGGTTGGGATAAACTGAAATTTGTCATTTGTTATTTTTGCCCTAATGACTGGTGCAATCGCCCCTTTTGTCCTCGTGTCTAGCTATATGTGTCATAAAGCTCCAGGAATCACTAGCCTGTTTGGGCCTCCGGTTTAATTCCCCATTTGAAGGATTCATATTTTTTCGAACCTCGTGTGGCGATACCAACAAGCCGAAATACGCTTGCGCAGAGCTAAAACAGTTGCTTCGGTGCATATTAGGCTTCAAATGCATGCATCTTCGATAAATTCTCACTTTCGGTGTTGTAGAAGGTTATTGAAAGTCTTCTTTAAATATTTATGACCAAAATATGGGCGATCTTCGCGGAATCTATTCAGGGTTGTCCCATCCATGTCATTGTATATATATATACAGTAGCTCAGCAGTTAAGTACCTAAAATATATCTTGGTGGTTAGAGTGTCAAATCACAAATATCCAGCTATATCTAACCACATCCAAACAACAAAAAATTCCAAAGGCTTATTCGGAACTAACTATTCACATTGCCAAATCAATAATCAATCAGGAAAAACTCCCCAGAAATCCAAGCCGTGAAGCGCATAGAAGGTGCTAAATATAACCAGATATTGTTGCCCAATTAATCATCAGGCGTATTTGTTACTACGCGATGCGAGTTATCCTCATGTCCCTACCCGCACACCCAAAGTAATGTTTTCCGCTTCATCAGGAAGCCGATCCTATCCGTATACAAATGCAGCTGCATTTCTATGGTCATTTCGATGTATTCAATTAATTATTATAATGAGTACTTGCCTATAACGCAAGAAGAAGGCCTGGGCTGGTCGGGCCTCAAAGGTGAGGTCACGCCAAGCCTAGCAGCAATTTTATAATAAACTCCCCATTTTCGACACTTCTCGCGGATATAAATCTCCGTCCTGTAATTGCAACTAAAAAATCTGCCTAATTTCTCCATGAGATAGTCTAAAAAAGGATTTTCCACTGACCAGTGTTAGGTCAAATATCTCTTAACCCAAGTAATTTTCAATTAATTTACAAGTGAGTGATTGCTTCACAATAGATTTAAATTTGTTCTGATTCTCCATCCACAAAAAAACACTATCTAAGCCTAGCGCCACCATTTGGTTGGCGCGAAGCGTGCCACGAAATTTGTTGGTTCCAGTCCCCTAAATGGCAGGAAACGGCATTGCCGAGTGGCTGTGCTACAAAATATCTAGGATAAAATACAGCCTTCATGTGTAATTGCGATAGGAATATCAAGAACAAATAGAGACAAAATGCCAATTGGGTGAATATTATATATAATATATAATCTTTTTTATTTTTTTCGTTTTTTTAATTTTATTATATATATATATAATATTATATTATATATATATATATATATATATATTATATATATATATATATATCTATTATTAATATATATAATATATATATATATATATATATATATATATATAGATATATATATATATATAATATATATATATAGATATATATATATATATATTATATATATATATATATATAATATATTATATATTATATATATATAATATATATATATAAATTTGCAGTTTTAATACAAGTTGAATGAAAAATGTTCACTCCGTACAAGGTATTCAGTTTGATCCGCCTATTTACATTTTAAAAACCAAACCCTTTCTAAGTAATGTACGTGTGTTACAGTTGAGATGCGTTTTGTCGGTTTTCCGTGAATGCCAGCTATGCCTATGTGCATATAATTTAGTCATATTGTAAACAACCATATCAACCATTTGGCCATTTTCAATAAGTCATTACACAATGAGGTAACATTAGTCCGCTTTATACGACAACCTCACAGTAACTTGACACGTTTGTTCACTGACATCCTGTCCCAGATCATATAGCTCTAAAAATAACTTCACATGCCAATCCCGTAAAACCCAGTTTTACCACCGTACCGGGCCAAAAAACAAAGCTTAGCACAACACATAGCATATGGCATGTAAAACTAGGTCCAACTTTGCGAGGGGGGCATTTTCGTCGCAAACGGTAATGCTCTTCTTTTTGTTCACCGGCCAAATCATGAATGGATATGTTCAGAGATCACTTCCTATTGATCGGAAGTGGATACGCCCACATTCCCACCGTACCCCTGTGTCTAATGGTCGATGGCGAAAACTGTTCTCATAAAGTGATTAAAGATAGCCTACCTGATTAAATGTCATCGTAATCTGTTGCAAATATCACTTTTCTCTACTCCGAAACAATTAAATGACGCAAAAACTAAACTCTGTTTTGCAGTTTAGATTCATGAGTACAAGCGTAGTACGAATTAACGCCGGCGCTATAGCCTAGGCATAAGCCTAGCCTAACACTGACTTTTCCTTCGTTTGCCTACATGGCTTTGAGCCTATACTTACTCGGCATCGCGATACAGTATAGGCCTATGCTCGGCATCGAGAACGAATCCGTACGTAATGTTTATGCTATGGGGGAGTAGGGTACCGCCGGCAGCTGTGGCGTCTCCAGACCTTTCACTCTAGTGGGGACGGGGGGGGGGAGCTACTTTGGTGATGGTGCAAAATCGTTGATTTTACAACATCCCATGCCCTACACTAATTTTCAGTCGGTGACCATTGGGGGGCAGTGGCGGGGGGAGGGGATGGGCCTCACTAGAGGGATCCACCCCCTTCCCTCCCCTCTGGCTACTCTTTACTGGACGACGTGGTGAAACGGCTGGGAAGGTCCGAGGGTCACACTTCGAACGGATTGGAACAGTTTTCATGCTCCAAGAGAGTGAACAGGATTGAGCACTCAGTGGCCCTCAGTGGGGGCTGGGAGCGTGATTTCAATTGAGTCCCAAATGAGCTAATACCCCCCGCCTATCCACATCCACTGTCCCGCGCGTCAATCCTGGGGAGGGGGGGTTAAAAGAGGTCTCTCCACTCCCCTTTCACCTACAGTTTGAGTACTGCCCCTCATTGACTTTCATTTTAACAACAGTGGCTGCGCCGCCCTCCCCGCATCTCTGAAACCGGACCGTACCACTCCCATCCAGACAATATGGACCCCCCCCCCCCAAAAACACAAAAAACAAAAAAAAAAAAACAGAATAGTTTTTGTGGTCAGAATTAGGGTTACCTAGGGCCGAAAGTTGGGGTCCTCAGTCGTTTGGGTGGAATGTCTGGGTGGGAATTTGTCTAGGTGTGGGCATTGTTGCGGGCGGGAGCTTTCCGGGAACCCTCTGACCCTGATTCATGCTAGCCACAGTCCATGCTGGCGCATAGGTCCCTCACACTATTTGTCTCTGAACCATACTAGTTCAGTAGTGGCAACTGGCCTGTCATAAACAGGCCCGGGGAAGGGGAACTGATAGTCTTATTGCTCCATGAGGTAGGCTAAATCCACTGCAAAGAGCAGGAACAGTGAGGGGGGTGATGGGTCGAGGCTCACAATGCACCCAAATCCTCATAGAATATAGGCTGCATCGAAGATTGAAATGGCTATCCATTAAATGTTGCCTGAAAAAATTGGTAGTTAGTTACATTCCTCTGGCTGTCCAGCTGCTATTAGTATTACTTCATGCTGGGAGTTAACCCTGTATAGGTCCCTTATGATAAGTATTTTCTTCAAACTGCCACCGCCGTGCAACAAACTGAACCACATGCAAACTTTAGGCAGCCCTGGCAGAATAGTGACAGCTCATGTGGTGGTAGGACTGCCTAATTTGAAATCCTCAGCTCAAGAAGGCCCCAATCTGGAATCCACGAGGACCATGCCGCTCATGAAGATGAACATAAGGGCTGTAACTAAATCCCTGTAACCCTGCTTAGGATGCCGGGTCAGATCATTATATTTATTTCAAGATCAGGCTTTCGCAGAACCTCCGGGAAGTGGAAAAATTAGTCCAGCCAGGGTACACCCTTGCTGTACTAATTTGCAATATGCAACCACAATGGGACTATTCAATGACAGAATAAAAAGGGAGCTTTTTAAACTCACTATAAATAACAGAAAATGGTATTGAGAAGGCATAATAAAGCATGTGATATGCAATTTGACAGATGTTTATTGACTAATATAATATTCAGCTAAACCAACTATTAACAATAAGTCATAAGAAACACACTTGCATTAATGGAAAATAATAAATCTAAGTTTGGCAGAGTTTTATAAAAGTTGCATAGCACACTAACTTGCATACAGGTGATATCATTTGAAACCATGTTTATGTGACTGTATACATTTCGCTACAACAACTATATATGTAACAATAGTAATAAGAAACCACTATCATGAATGAATCCTATAGAATATGCAACAGTATGCAAAGCCTTGTCTAAAAAATTGAATAGCACACGACTCAACATTGGAATACAACGCCATTTTGCTCACAACCAGTTGAATAAATTGGCAAACCTTAGCTGGTGTGTTAGCATGGCGCATTAACTCATTATTCAATTCCAGGATTGCTTCATTCAAGGTGATATATTATGTTTTGGAGCCCCAAGTGTGGTTTCTCTCCCATACTGACTTCCATGACAATTTCTTGTGTGGCAGTAAATTCTGTATGCCCATATTTTCAACTGTTATGAATGAAATGATTCATAACTTTTAGCAGGAGGTCTCAGGAATCGTTAAAACGAACTTAAGTGTAACATTCGGAGCAATTTCGCCTAAAAGAGTAATACAGAGGGCCAATGACCAACTAAGCGTTGGCAAGAAATCTCTCATATCAACTGCAACTGAGCCTATAGAAAGACATTACATTTTAATCGAGCATGCAGATGTTGGAGGTGGTGGGCATGTGGCCAAAATCTATTTTTCCCCTCTGACTTGCACCCCAAATCCCTCCCCCCAATGAACCCACTATTTTGGCTGCAAATAGCCTCCTTTTGCAAAAGTTTCCTCGTTTCCCTGGCTTGAACGTGACCTAGATCCCCCGTTTCTCTCACTCCTCTGTGCACATCACTGATTACATTCTCTCTGAGAACATTTTCATTTGAATGCATCTTTCTTAGATGCTAACTGGGGGGGGGGGGGCGCTTGGCAGGCTTTTTTGGGAGGTAGCTCAGTCCCCACCCCCTTCATAAAACTGCACCTCTCATGGGTATACCTGCGCCAGGTGAAATGGGGGGAATGGGGACCACAGCCCCACCTTCATTCCCAGAGAATGAACTAGTGTATTAAGATTAGAAGTCAATTACACCAGCCCCTTTCGCACATTTAATAAGATCAACCAAACCAAATCAACCTTATGGTGTATGCGTCTATTGAGTGACTCACTTCTGCCAGTCGTTTCATAACACCTCCCCCCCCCCCCGCCGTTTACATAACCCCCCCCCCCCCCTCCACATGATACCTACTTTTTGCAGGACTCCTGGTGTGACCCCGCCCTTCCAAATACTACCACTGACCCTTCTATTCTTCTTCAACTCTAATGAAGGTGAACTGCATCAGGTATCCAGTCTGTTCTGCTTTATGCATTATTGGACCACATATCACTTCTTGTGGTTTGGGATCTGAAGTATGTTTTGGTAATACACATTCACTTTTTTCCAGACCTTGTTGAGTGAACATACCAATGCTGCCAAATTGAGTTAGCAAGTCTGGTACATGGGCCACAAGAACATGTATATAAGGGTGACATGGCGCTTCTATCAACTATACAACACGTCTGAACCACTCGTTTAACCTTTGCTCGAAATCCTGCGACTCTTTCTCGCATGAGGGGGAACACCTGTACCTCGAAGTTGCCCAATGATCTCGTAGAAACTGGACATAAGTGTTCAATCCTCTGCAACTTACTAGCATCCAGCTTCAGGGAGTATCTCTGATATCCAGACTTTAGGAGAAAGTCTGTGTTTTGTGTTGCCCCTCAATGTTGGCCACTTTCAACTTCTTGGAGTCCCTGCCAACAATAAACCGAAATCTCCTACCACACCGAGCATCTTCAAGCATTTCTCCCAGACGGGAGCGTAGTGTATTTACAGCGATCAAAGTCGGTGATAGTTTTAGACTACGATAGCATCAAGCCTCCGCGCATCAAATATGAGCAGTTTACTCAGGGTATCTCAATTCTTAGGACAAAGCAGATTATCAATTACAACCTGTGAGATGGTTAAGGATGAATAATTGGGGGATTCGGAGCAATTGAACTTCTGCCGTTTGACTTCTTGGGGATATTTGGGCACATGCCTCATATCGGATACAGTGCGACTCTTTCCCTTACCACCAGGATATAACCCAATGTGTCGGAAGGTATAAAACAATCTCGAAGGACACGTGCGTTAATGCATGGATGATTAGAAACAGGATGCATAGTTCAATCCCTACCACACATAGCAGGATTTGTAGTCACCCCCCAAGGGTAGTAAAGAAACCTTGTATCCATGACCTCCTAGCAGTTGCGCCCCTCTTGCACTCCTCATAATCTCTTCTAACATCTGCTGATGTTTCGGAGAGTGCATCATATCCCTCACTAACTATCCTGGAATATTGTAACAACAATTAACCTCACTCGCCAAGCCTCGGATCGTTTATGATTGTAAAGGTGAAATTCAACAACATGAAGGGTTTTGCCATCCATGTGCCATCACCAGATAATTTAACCTTAATCTCATCCCCACTTTGGACGCACCCAGCCCACTCGAGTTTTGTTTATCTCGCTTCAGTTGTGAACCAAAAGTGGCGCGTTGGAAGCCTACTTGTCCAGTAGGGGTGGGAAGAACATCACCTGACACCTGCTTATCTGTGCTTGCTTTCTTTTTCCACCTGATGATACTGGTATTAGGTGTGAGGCACGCCAAGGCCCTGTATCTTCATCTGATTCCAAAAATCTGTCTTTTATATATAAAAGCAAATTTAAGGTTTATCAATGCTGTTACAACAGCTGTTTGATTCCTCACCACCAACCCAATATTTGTTTTGCTGTTGCTTTGATCTATGTTTACAACCTCCCTTTATGTGGCTTGCAAACCTGATCCTCAAGAATCTTAAGCGGCCTACAATTTTCTCGTACTTCTTTGGCAATGCGGTAGGAGTGCCTACGGAATATAGACCAAGCGCTTGTAACGCTTCGCCCCTGTATTTATTGACAATCTGCCATGGATAGATATTGTCAGATGCTGGGAGTTCTTGCTCGGCCATGCTCAGCCTCCTGTGATAGGGTTTCATTTTTTATTTTTCTAATGTGGCAACTTTTCTAAGAGGTTAATGGTTTTCAACTCATTGCTGTTGACATTTAGGAACCCTGTGGATTTTTGTCAGCCACCGCTGGAATAGCAGTGCTTGTTTTCCTCCCACCTTGCCATGATTTTAACCTTTTGCTTTGAGAACCGAGGAGCTTTAGTCTTATTGCCTGCTGCAGTCTATCAGTGTACAATAGGAAACATTTTGCTGCTTACATATGAGGTCAATAGCCTTTCGTTATTCACTATCTCTTTACAATGGATTACTAACAACATATCTTTGTACTCTGATGTAGGGATTGGTAATTGCTTAGATGCATTCCATCATCACACCAACACCAAGAGTAATCAATCATATAAAATACCTTCATGCTACTATCCCCCAGTGGACGCTGAACAATGAAATACATGGAAAGTGGAGTCTCATATTAGCATACAGCTGACGCTGATTGCAGCTTCAAATACAGCTTAACACCCTAAAACATATCTGGTTTAATCAGAGGGTGTGTCTTGGTCTAACGAGTATGCTCGGGTGGATGGACAGCATCAAATCCTTACCTATTCAGTGAACAAAGGAGAAACTCTAAAATGTGACTACACAATACCTGTCCCCTGGCCCTCCAGGGGTAGCCCAGGATCGGTCTGGTGAGGTCCGCTTCCGTGGCATCACCCTTACAAATTGAAATTTCATAAATACCTGATCATATTTAGGTCACTCCATTCCAGGCTACTTTCTCCAAAGGCTTGTGATGAATGCAGAGAGATGCTCACTGAACCAGGGTAAACATAAGAGTTTTTCCTCCTCAGGAGTCCTCTCTCCATCCACTTGGGGGCCAAATTTCTCATCTAGTTCACTGTTGTATTCACATTCAGTGGCGCGAATTAGGGGCTACCCAAATCACTGCTTGCCACATCAAATTCGTGTCTCGAATTCATCACGATCTTGGTGTCCTTCCTTTCCGAAATCCAACCAGCTTTCGCTTGATGTCAATTTGCAATCGAATGCAAAACACTTCACACCTACATTCAAGAACTGTCAGTAGCGAATTCCTCCAGTAATCAATCTTAGCTACCTTGCTTTGAAGCCATTCGTCATAGCGCTTGCTCCACCCTGGGTACCGTCACCAGTATCGTATCTGCAGTCTCTTGAAGAACCTTTGAATGAAACAAAATGAAGAGTTTCAATGAAATCAGCCTTTTACAATTTGAACCTCATTGCAAATATTGATGATTGCTTAAAAATGTCAAAGTTATGACTGAAGGCCCAGGTAATACAGCTCATAGCCGTACCATATTGATGCACATAATGTTATGTTATGTTCAATCCAGCAGTATTGGCATGGTTGTTTGGAAGTTGGAATCTCCATTACATGTGAGTTAACTAATATATATTGAGTAAACAATCCTATGGCTGTGACCGAGCACCCGGGTCTGCTGAACATGTCGGGACCCCCGGGGTAAGAAAATGCCATACTCGATACCCCGAAAAAAATAGAACTGATTAATACCAACTCCAGTACCATCTGTGTCTTTCTTTTTCTTTTGAATAATGTTCTTACCTCATAGATGAGCGCAGCCATGAACTAATTGTCTATATTTTTTTTGTAAGCGTTAGCTGATCGCGATTGCCTTTATAAAATACTCCCCAATCTTTACACATCATTTTACCGTACCTAGGCTACTTTGATTGAATCAAATTGCGATCATTGCCGATCCGAAACGTCGTGTATGATATGCTATATAAACGGGTCGGCGGCTAGCACAGTGCATAACGCACAATACTTAACTTAAATAAATTTCGGATTCTTCCGATCTTGCTTGTACCAATTGTGTACACTTGCAGTCCCACCACACGAGACACGAATCACACGACACCCAAGGCTATACTGTTAAAATACAGTAACCTGTCACAGTGTGGGTCTCGGACTCGCTTGTACCTAAAAATTACTGCAAGCGGGCGAGTGGGCGAACGCTGGTTGGTACAGGCCGTACGACGCGCGGAAGCTCAAGGATTTGCAGTGTTTTGGTTAAGGATTGTGAGGGTGACCGGCAAAGTAAAGTTATTCCTGTGGACAAATAGCCCAGTTTGATTTGCTTCGATTGTCGGTAACGCGGGGGGGAGATTAAATGAGTGTTATGATGTCTGTCCATTGTCCAGCTACCATGGGAAGAAGTTTTAAAAGCATTATTTGATGATTCACAACCAATTAACAGGAGCTGGCAGGCGTAAATGGTGCATAAATCGCACTCAAAAACGAGTGTGGTGTACACTTCGTAGCCTATGCATCATTCACTACATAGGATAGGGTTAAATCTGTAGGGGACTGGCAATTTTTTGCACAATTTGCGTTGCCTTTATTTAAAAAACGGGTACCCGGGTACCCGCACGAAATTGTTAAAGACGAGACCCGGGCGGAAGGAAAAAAAAATACCATGAAAATCACCACTTTAAAATCATCAGAAGAAAAAGTTCCTCTATTTCAAAACAGTTGCCACTCTTTCCATTTAGGCTCGGCGGCAGGACGTCGCTTCAAAGGAATGTACTTGATGCGCAAGTATTGAGAGGGCTCTATAAAATCCTGGCTTATCCTGCGGACACTGCACACTTTCTCCAGGTGTGGCGCCAGGATTTCCCCGACGGGGGGTCCGAGTTCCCCGACGGGGGGGGGGGGACGGCGGGGGGGGGGGCAGTCACTTACGGGCTCACCCTGCCCCCTAAGTCAGAACCGCATGTTTGATGGTTTTTTTAATTTTTGAAAATTTTCTGAAGAAAAAAAAAACACGAACAAAAATGTGAAATACAAAGTGGAGAGCAAGTTTACTTTATATAGCTTCCCACTCAAAGCAGATGCCCTTATTAGTAGAAATAGGAGTCAGGTATTCCCGATAACTGCACAGGAAAAAATTACCTGGGCACTGCGTCGTGAAAGCACACCACTCTACACAGAGGCAAAACAGTGATAGACGGCAGAACGAGCATCCTCCCGCAAACGAATTGTAACATTATCTCTTGACACGGACATTCGAAGATATCCATAAGGTGTGTATCTATCTTTATATTCCACGATTGTATAGCATGTAGGAAGATGATTACGTGATCTTAAACTCGAGCGAGGGACTTGGCATTACTATAGAAAGATATGTAGGCGCGGCGAAGCGCGCGAAAATTTCAGCTTCAATATAGGAATTTCACTATAAAGAGTAGTTGGAAAATATTTTATACTGCGGGGCAAAAAGCCTGGGGGGTGTGTACATGTTAGCGTACCCACTCGGGCTCCCGACGAGATGGGAAAAAAATTCCCCGACGGGGGGGGGGGGCAGTTCCCCGACGGGGGGGGATCATGGCCCCAATGCCCCTTCCTCCCCCCCCCCGCTGGCGCACCCCTGACTTTCTCTTGGCTTTAGTGCAGTGGGGTTCCATCCGCAATTACAGAATATAATAGGACAAGATAATATCATATGGTGCCAAAATTTTCCTGCCAATGAAAGCTGCCGATAGGTATGACGTCACTATGGCATCAAATTTCATAGGCTACATGGCCTACAATAAGCTTACATGTAGTTGTCTTCATTTGGTCTGACAGTAGGCCCATTGTGGCTGGGCCAGTGGGTATAGTATTAGCAAGGATTTTCCAGCAGGAGGAGCACATTCCCATATGGGAAGATCAGTAGAAGAATTAGGATTTTAATGCACTTTCAAACGAGAAAACATGGTTTTGGCGCCAAATAGTTGGCAGTTTGGGCAAATGGAGATTAATCAAATTGGTCACGATTTTCTGTATTTTTGTCTAGTCCAAAACAAAGTTATGTGATATAGGAGTGAAAGAATCCATTATCTCAGTCTTTCAGACCAACAAATTTATGACGGCCAATTTATATCCAGGCCGAATTTTGGACTAAAATATAGACGCAAATTCACAAACGGACCAAATTACCTTTGCGAAAAAATTGATTGTCTTCCAAAGAATGTTCGGAATGATTACGCACACAACTGTTGTAGTTAAATTAAAATGTATGCCAAAAAAAAAATATGCATCCATGCGGTTGTTCGTTTTGCATTTTATACACGCTGACTGACTCGACGTACCGACCGAGTCGATCGGTACACTCGACGTATCTCCTGACTGTGCAGGATGATGGCAAACACAACCATGATCGGTTGTAATCAAGATTTTTTTTAGTTGTCATAGAGAAATATTTTGTACCTATGAGGGTTATAGATCCATCATGGCTGCAGACAGGCAAACCCTGATATTGGACAAGGCCTACTGACCATTTTTATTGTTACCGTTGCTGCAGTTATGCTACAATACGTGCTGTCGGAAAATGAAAAACCAATTACGAGTACATTAGGGCCTAGAGGACGGTGGTGTGACCGCAGGCTTCAATTCAACAAATATGAGGCAGCTGGCCTAGAATACGGGTCTTTGAATAAATACCCCCATCTCCGATGTTCTTGTGAAATGACCCAAGCCTAGTATGGAGATCACAGAGTTGCAGCTGTGGGGCATTCTATAAATAATTCTCCCGCACCCCCTTCCCCCCCTATTCATAGACCTTTTCGCAAAGCGTTTTGCGTGCAATTGTGCGGACTGTCTTGGTGGTACTCTCCTGAGCTTCGAACAATCAGTGCAACCACCGTATCGAGAAATCCCCCACAATGCAACCGTATCGCGTATTTGCGAAAAGGTCTACGACCTAATTTATATAGGATCATAGACCTTTTGCAATATAGTGATACGGTGAATGGTGGGGGATTTTCAATACAGGGTTGCCGCTGATAATCGAAGCTCAGGAAGAGCCCGAAGGACCAGTCCCACATTCCCCGCAAAATGCTATTTGCGGAAAGGTCTATAGGCCAGGGGCCCAGGGCTACAAAAATTAGCACAATTGCACAATACCCCGCAAAACCCTTCCAACACTGCATGTTCTTATAGAGCCGAATGCTTGAGTGAACACTGTGTGTTACTTGTACAAAAGTCAGAAGTTGCGGGGTATCCGCAATTGCTACCAAACATTCGTCCTTTCATTTTTTCAAATCGTATATCTGGGAATAGGGAGTGGGTAAACCCAGCAACTAATGCAATAGTATACACAGCTTGAAAAATGCACATAGCTTATTTGGAAACATGATGCATTAAAACGTGGCTGCGGTGTTTCAGCAATGGGTCACCATCACATTAATTACGAGCGATGATAGTGCGAGGACGCACAGCCTAGCTAGGGCTAGCCCAGCGTCTGTTCCTGTTGTATGGAAGTACTAGTCGGTAAGAATACCGATAGGCTAGCGGCGCCACAGGTATAGCGCTGCAGCGGACAGCGCTACCACAGCGAGGCGAGCAAGCATCACTGCTACACAATGGTTTCGCCCCAATCGCAGTAGCACATGACACCGACCCTAATTTTAGATTCGCTTTACCGAGAAAAGAATTTCAGACTCATGTTGTTAATCGGGCATACTTACAGAATTAGGGTCCCACACTTCCGACTTGGTTTCTTTTCAGAACTAGTAGCGCATGGTGATATTCTTCCGTACCCTGTGATTCCCAAAGGAAAAAAAATAGGAACAAACAAGTACAAGAGGAGAATTTACAACGGATTGTCTAAAGTTCGGAGGGCGTTCCAGGCATGTGACGTTCAGGCTGAATGGGATCGCTGATGGAGATATGTGATCAAAGCGGACCCCCAGATGTGAGTGAGTGAGAATGGCACAAACTGTCTGATATGACATTGAATGCAAAAATGGAGCTTGACCGACCAAAGTAATCCTTACACTGTCGCGGATGAGGGTGATCCCACCGAATTTTTTTTCAATTGGGTATGCTCTTTTGCTTGAAATATAGCCGACCAACTTACTGTACATCAAATACATACCATTTTCCAAAAGGGATACTTTTCTAAATAGAACTTAATTTTACATATTCTTAACATCTGAAGAATGAAGCATGTAGCACATTGATGAGTAGGAAGATGTTTGTGTTGTCTTGAATTAATTCGAAATAGTTTTAGCCTTCGTATCACCGGGACAAGGCATTATTAACAGCGAAATAAATAAAGGGGAAAATAATACTGCCACCACTGTGTTTATGATGCGTAGCCTATAATACACCGAAGGGTACAATTGTTAAATTCATTATAATGGCCATCTGACTTAGGTCATATTTGGTAGTATAATAGGCCTCTCCCTCAGCATCGCCAAACCTCGATTGATTTGATTTGATGGGTTGCCTGGCGCAAGATTACCAACGGGCTTGGTACATATGTGGCATATAGACTATTCTTTATTACATAATCTACAGTGAGTGGTGCATTGGGGTGAGGAATGCAGAAACAAGTTGAATATGTCCAACCGATGCCGACGCGCAGTACAGGCCTTCAGCTCACGAGTCACACATTACGGCCATTACGGACCGCAAAGATGCCACTGGAATCTGACTCACTGCTATAAATAGCCTCCAGAGTGCTTAATATGATTGATTATCACTATTCACGGAGTATCCTAGAAATGTTGAATATTAAGTTAAACAATCAGACGATAGCAATTAAATACATACATTGAATGTTTTCTGAACACTCTGCAATATTGGGGGGGGAGGGCTAAACAACGTTTCGCCCCGTCCATTTTTTTCAATGGAAATGCTACCCCCCCCCCCAATCCCCCCCCCCCCCCCGGTTTCCGCGCCCTGACGTCAAGTCCTCGTCAGACCACATATGTAGACACTGTTTTAGGCAGAATGAACAAATAAGGACTTAAAGGGTAACCCTGCCGCATTCCCCTTCTGACAGAGGAGAAACCAAAAGAGGTCCCATGTATTTAAAACACATGCCGTACAATCTGAATAGAAGGTTGCACCCAACGAATAATACTTCTCCAAAATTGTAAGTGCTTGGAGGATTCTAAATGAAAATTCCAGTCTATGCAAACGAAAGCTTTTCCTCAAAGTCTTCGAATAAAATATACCCGGGAATACCCCTTTCCTGGGCACAATGTATGACATTCTAGTATAAGTCGTATATTTTCCCCATGTATAAATTTCTTAAGATATCCAGTTTGATCATAATGAATATGTTGGGTAAACCTACTCCTTTTAATCTTGAGGCAAAACATGGCTGCTGCTATTTTTTGCATCTACATTTAACATAGATATTGTTCCCTTTCCCAATTTTGGTATAATTGATTATTCCTCTGCCCTGTTCTATCTTAGACAGTTTCCTTCCTCACCCAAAGACATAACAACAAATTGTTTTCATGTAGACCAAATAAAATCGGTTATATTCCCCCGGTATCCAGGCACCTATCATTATCCATATGTCTGAGAGCAATCCACATTCTTCTCAGTTGGCAAGCCTTCACAACTATGTTTTGATTTGTCATCTTAATTTCGGAATAATGTCTACCATGAATACATTTTCCGTTGCAAATTTTTAGTACAAATCTTCATAATACTCTCGTTGAATCTCAGGATTTCAGATGGAGTTGGTGTTTCTTATTGTTTTCATCAATTAACACTTGATAGACTGTTTTTGCATAGTTTTGTTTCCTAGGTTGAAGAAGCATGAAGTATTGCTCGTCACCCTTCTCCTTCCACCTTGCTCTTGAACGGATTATTATACCATCGATTTTAGATACATAAATATCATCCACAGGCGCTGTGTGGTTTCTTGAAAGTATTTGTAAGCATACTGTTGATTGATATAAAAAGTATTTTAAAAAGACGCGTGAACTCTGTTAACTCATCTCCTCGTCTCTTGTATACTGATACTTCTCCTAGAATATTATATGGACCGGGAACGATCATCAATTTTCAAATATTCCCAAAAGTTGTGGACTCGGGAAATCCATATTCCAATCGTCCGCATCGCTAGATAATTTTACTGACCCCCCTCCACATAGACCTCGTCTTCTAAAAGAGCAAAGTTGCATTTCCGAACCTGTCGCTCTGGGAATTAGACTTTCACATTTTTCGATACTACTGCATTATGATCTGATTTGATCCTTTAGAAGGGTTAAACACTCGTAACAATAACTTTTGTAGATAACAGGGAAAAAATCCAGTCTAACAACCGAAGCCATCATTCCAAATTCTAGAACCACGTATATAGGCGCCTATTTGATGACGCATTCGTAAGATGTAAATTCCATGGTATGTCTAACATCAATCAGCACTCCAGCCTTTTGGAAGTTCGTTCTCCTGATGCCTCCTATTTTTTTCAAGATCATCAAATCGTGGGAGGAAATCAGAACATAAATACCTGTGAATGGTAAATGAACAAACAACGGGTCCATTCCGATAGGAGCATGAATATTAGTATAGATACTTTGTTCAAATTTCTATATCCATAATACTATATCGACCAATCTATCAGCACTTGAATGATTTTTGAAGTTCAAGTTAGGTTTAAATAAATAGTACACCCTCCCTGTACGCACATGAAAAGGAAGTTTTGCGACTCATCTCACTTGTCCAAGGGGCTTACCAAGTGTAAACACAGTCGGTTTTTTCCGGTGAATTAAAGAGATTGTAGAACGATGATTATATGTAACCATGTAAAAACTTTCCGTCTATTTTTTCATTCATTAAGCACCTGGGCAATTGAAACTACGATAGCAGATTATAATGTCATTTTCAGTAAACACACACACAAAGAGAAACGAACAACAAACAAAAAACAACACAACAGCCATAATAGTAAAATGTTTACTTCTTCGATGCCCCAGTAAGTGGTAAACAACATCTTCTCTCTGTTATGCATTGGCCCTACAGTAAATTAACGCACAAGTGAAGAGCACCACCACAGCATCGACTCTGCCAAAGTTACCCCTATAATGGCTGACCCCTAACATTCCAAAGGCTAATGCGTAGCCACTCCGAAGATTATTCGCATCTGTGGATGTGACCCTGCCCGCATGAGTGTCTCTCTACTTCGGCTATAAAACGTAGTCTCGTGCCTCTGTCCTTCACTCCTTCACTTGGCGAGACCACCGCCGCTTGCTCCGTTGAATCTTTCCTTGTCGATATCATCATCGATGAGGAAAAGTCGCATGTCCTTCAGATAGTGACTGCCGATCCTTCATGATTTCCCCCTTGAAGTAGGGTGAAGCCACTTGAACTAGTATGATGTGGGGGCTTTCGCAGCCTGACCATGCCCTAACTCTTGGCAGCCACCTCCCCCCCCCACGATCGATCTTAAAATTGTCTCCGAATGGGGGGAAATTTCGCGAGGAACTTTCGAAGTGACAATCAGAACACAATCGCCTCGTTTCTTGTAGCCTCTGAGCCCATTACACGGAAATCGTTACGACGAGAACATCTCTCTAATCTGTTCACCTCCTCCTCGCATTCCAAAAGCTTTGATGTGAGCAGTGGAACATCGGATTTCAGCTTTGCCATTTCTGTGGCGTGAGATGTGTCTTTGTTCTCAAGAACTGAGACCCCCGCTCGTAAATTTACGATGGCTGTTCCTAGATTGTTTCTCAAGAGTGAAAAACTGCTTCCAAAATCCGCCTACAAAGGCTCCTTCCAACTGGGGTCTCCTGTAATGTCACCTTCCACATCTCATCAGCCTCTAAGACCCTGACGTGTCTTGCAACTGAGTACTCAGTGAAGCTTACGTCGCGTGCCTGTTGGAATAGAGCCGTTAATTGTTTATATATGAGTAGACGGTCTTAAAAGCAAGGCTCTGCTTTACTGGGAGTCGGTGAAGCATGTAGAACAGTGGAGTGATAGCCCCTGACGAGGAACACAGAGAATAAGTCGAGCAGCAATGTTTTGTATTCGCTGAAGCGTTAATAAGGGAGGCCAAATAACAAGGAAAACAAGTGTCCAGCATGGATGTGACGGATGCATGGATCAGAATGGTGGTGGTCTTCTGATCGAAGTACAGGCGAATGTCCCCAATCATTCTAATTGCATGCAGAGCGGTTTTACAATGGTTTGCAGAGACTAGACATTCTTAAAGAAGAGTCCCTAGCATCCTAAATACGAGATTGAGATACAGGTTCAACAACAGAATTGCCGAATATGATGGTGAAGAATTACTAAAGGGTACCGAGAAGTGAGAAACTCTGTATTCCATCAATCAAAACAAGAATATTGGAATGGCACCATAATCTAAACGTTGGTGATACATGCTTCCATTTTACTCACAGCAACTGCACGATCAGAAGGGACAAAATGTCCGCTAGACGGGTGTAATAGCATAAGAAGACTGGATACCGTGGGCCGCATAAGATCTTGCAAGTCTGAATGCAATGGCCCCACTGACAGATCCCTAGGGGACACCCAATCAAGAATATTAGGGAGAGATATAGTATTATCAAATAAACCAAGAGCTTTTAGCAACGGACCGTATCTCACAGGGAGGCGATCAATCAGCTTGAGAGTGGTCAATGATTGAAACGCTGCACGGAATCAAGTAGTACCAAGAAAGTTATTTGCGTTATCAAGCGCAGATAGATGTCATATCGAAACGGACAGTGCCGTTCAGTGCTTGTGGAAAGGGCCGGATAAGCGACTGCATGGGGGCATGAAACAAGATAATGTTGAAAACCACTCTTTCAATAACCTTCTAAAGGAAAGGAAATTTTGAGATCGGGCGGTAGTTGGCAAAGCTCTCAACATCCAAACCTGGCTTCTTAGAAGCGGGGGTGACACAAGCGTGCTTCAGCGCTGAGGGGAAAAAACACTGAAGACGAGGAGTTGTTTATGATCGAAGTAATAGTTGGAGCAGGTAGAGAGAAAATTCGAGAATATTGGCAGGCAAGGAATCAAAGACAGGATTGACAGTAGTGAGCGCGATGAACGCAGTACTTATCTTCGGAAACTCAGAAATATTTAGGAAGCTGGTCATACAGGGGCCTCATTAGCAACCACAGAGAGGGTGGTGTAGAGACCGGATCCAGCCCATCACGGGTTTCCTGACCCTACTGGTGACAAACTAATTGGAAAAATTTTGCCAAACACACAGCTTCATCACAGGCAGGAGGGATCTTGGTGCTTAGGAGGAAGTGAAGAAGGGAGTTTGTAAAAACACGGAAAAGGTTTTTCGATTCAGACTGTCAAGTACAAGGGGACTCTTGTCTTACTACACTAGTCACTAAATTCCGTTGCCACCAGCTTGTTGGCTGCAGACCACTGCGTTCAAGACGACGACGCTTTCTCTTGGCTGCACAGAGAGTATCAGAAAGACCATGGTGCATGAGGACGAAGGAAATAACTGTTCCTATGCACTGGGAGCATGTGTCAAGTGGCCACTGCCAGGATGTTATTGTATTCACTAACCAGGGAATCAAGGAAGGTAATTGGAAGAGAGGTTGGATGTGTCACGAAGTTTTTTTTATTGTCATGTCGATATTATCGAAGAGCACGGTTGACGAGCATGGCCTGGACGACAAATGTTAAGACGACACTTGATTGGACAGTGGTCTGACGGTAAGCCATGGTGTATGTTAAGACAACTAACAAGCTTGCTGTCCTCCCTGGAAATGAGTATGTCCAGGGTGTGATTGCAGGTAATGCGTGGCTCACGAAACATGTTGCTGAAGGTCGTAAGTATCCAATAAATTGAGCGAGCTTAGCAGCATTACGGTCATTCACATCATGAACATATATATGTTGATGATGATTATTGAAGTCCTCTGTCAGTAACAGTTGGGTAGTTCCGACAGGCAAAATTCAGGAGGGAAGAAAATTCATCAAAGAACAATGAGGAAGTAAGCCCCTTCTTATTGTTCGAGAGGTTGTAAAGAACATATAAGTGAAACCGCTGGCCGGAGATCAGCGATGATACATTGCACACACCAGTCAAAGAAATGAACATACATATGTCGTTGACATCACGAAGCGGAATAGCATCACCACACCTCTACCAGCGCGACGATGAGAATGGAGAAATCTATAATTAGGCAAAGTGTTTTGAAGTCGCCATGACCAGGATGTCAGGCTCTGCGGCACGTATAGTCAGCAGTCAAGTTTCAGTAATGGCCACAGCATCAAGTTAGGCACTAATAACGCAGTCACATGGGAAGAGCACTTGTTTTTGGCACGAAGGGATCTAGCATTCCAAGTTGCAAAGCGAACTTGGGGAGAATGGTTAGTACCCAGGGCTGCAGCTCACTGGAGATATAAAATTATATAAATGCATTGATGCTAGAACCACGCCTATGAAAAGTGGCCGGCTCCCTGTGACCAGTAATGATTATGAAAACAGAGTGCCTCCTGTGTCTTCTACCATGACATCCACATTTCGAGAGCTGCACATCATAGAGAATGGAGGAAAGCAATGCACCAAGGAAATACAAGAAAGAATTTCGAAAAATACAAGAATGAAAAGCACAACAAACTTGCTAAATGCAGCAGATCCAGATCAGCGCAAGATAAAACAAGTAATAGGTGAGACAATGAAAGAACAAAAATATATAGGCAGACCTTTAGTTCACCACGCGTCTATTCAACGTAACAATTCGGGTTCTACATTCATACAGCATCTGGCATTCGCATCTATCAATTCCTACATCTCACCCGCTTAATGAGATGTCGCAATCAAGCAAAACACGTTTGACCTCATTAATCGCCTACACAAAATGTGACTCTGGCTCTGAAATAGTGTACATCAACATTGGAGGTCATTGGATTATTTGGCCATTGTCTTGAAAAATGCGAGACTGGTCTTCAGAATAAAATAGTCTACATTGGATGAAGTGAATGCTCTTGGGTAAATTAAACAAGTGTTACGCTAGCTTCAGTGGAGTGTACATTGATAGACGCTATTGGATTAGCTGAACAGCATGATGTCGGAGGACATTATTGGATAAAACAAACGTGAAAGTCACAGGAAATAGCTTTCTTTGAAGTACCACTTCGATGCTCAGCCCAGCCCCCCATCCCAATCCATATAACAAGTCGCCCTTAGGAGTCTGACGTCACTGACCATGCAGCGGATATACAATGCCCGGAAACCCGAATACGCAACCAGCGGAGCATGCGCAGATCACGAAACGCAGGACGCAACATTTGGAATCACGGTAGCCATCTCAGTTGGGACCTTTCGTGGCGGGTCTCCACAATATCCTTAGGAGAAGTGCGAAAACATATTCGTAGTATTATTTCCCAGAATAATTTTTAACAGCCCGTTCCCATGACCCGAAATGACATAATTTTATTGACCCTCATGTTTTCGTATTCTTCCTTGGGCCCTGGGATGAATCCACGCAAAAGGTTCGTGACAGTGTTCCTGTTTCCACGGGGAAACCATCTCATCAACATCTGTAGTCAAGCCAAATTCTGCTATACGGAAAAATTCGAATTATAATGATCTGGATTTTACAGCGCCTCATATATACAAGCATCATCTCAAAACGCGTTATAATAAAATAAAATAAAAATGGAGAAACCAATCTGGATCAAAGGGGTGTCAATTATTCCAGAGTGAAGTTCATTCGGGAAGGAGGAATCGCCTAGAATTCCTGAGGACGCCCATTTATTATCGGTTTTCGTAACATTCTAACATACATATCGACAGCCATCGGTGGGGGGGGGTAGCAGCACGCCCACGGTTTGGAACATTTCCGTCAGTTTGCCCTCTTTGGTCCGCTTTCCGAAAATGGGAATTGTCATGAGTGAGCTTGAGCAAGTCTTAGCTGACGTAGTTCTCCGAACTCTCAACACTGCTTCGACACTTTTCCAGTTGCCCAGGTCACCTTGTGAGAGAAATATTGGTGCTTATTATTCTCCCAATCAAACAAGAATGTTGAGAATCGATGAAATGACATGATTTTACAACATTCAACAATTTTACAACAGTGTTACATTGTGTGAGACGCTGTTCGATAACTTCATGGAGCTCTGATTTAACCGCTCTACTTTCAGCATGAATGAAACGGACTCTGAACAAAAGACTATTAGAGCAATCTATTTACAATAGCCTACATTGTGTGAGATAAATGTATCACACGTCATAATGATGTCGTCCTATATCGATGGGTCAGTGCCCACTTGTTTTCTGGGTTTCAGAGTATTGGTTGAGTGTAACTCTAATCCCCGTCCTAACCCATAGAGGTAACGCTGAGTTCATCAGATCGAGAGAAGTCCGTCTAATGTATCTCAATACGTCCTGTCATGACTAACAAACAACGGAATACTGACCGATGTTGACCCTGATTGCTCCTCGTATCTGTCCAGCGTCTGGGCACTGGTGAAATCGTCCTTTGGTAGTCTCAATTTGGTGGAGGTACGGGATGGGTTTGCCCGGGGGGGGGGGTCTGCCGAATCAGGCATACAATCCCTGATCTTCTCTCACCGTGAGATACGTGTGATCCAGTGTCTCATTTTCGACCATCGATGAATCAAAGTAGCTATTCGTGATGACGTGTTCTTCGGCCTGTGTCTCTTTAGTTCTGGCCTCGGGAATCATGAAGAGCAAACGAGACCACAGGTTCGACAGGTGTTGATAATTAGTTATCGACTGATTTCCATGTACTCGTCTTCAGCCATCACGTCTCGGAAATCCTCTAAAGAAATCGTAGAAAGAGGCGGTTTTTGCTCAATCGATAGAGCTCCAGACTGCAGAGTAACTGATCGCGAGTTTTGAACCCACTAAACGCCTGGGGATTTCCCATCAGTGTCGTTAGACAAGAAACGGTCCTTGGGTGTCATTCCTATTTTTTTAATTTCTTTATTTCTTTTTTTTATGTTTATTAGGAACCTCGTGAATAGTGGTTGAGCTCCATATGCCCCTCTCCCCTCAACAGACATGATGATGTGATGAAAAACACCAAAAAAGAGTAGTAAATTTCTTCATTGCCGGTGGGACAGGTTACTAATGATCTGGTTATTAATGATTGATCAGGATAACACTGTGAAAGAGGCTGTTTATCATGCCCGGAATTGTGTTCACTCCTTGTAACCCCACCCCCTTCCTCTCCCACTTGTATTGGAATAAATTCACATGGCAGGTTCTTGCGAACAAGGAAAATAATATGTATACTAAAGTACATACGCATTGATAGGCCTTCTCCGGGTTGTGATCGTGTCTTTAAGAAACATGTTGCTCATGGCGAACGTTGACACTTACTACCTACAACAATCGATTATCGACAGTGTCGTTTTGTCTGTCCTCACAGCATGGCCTTAGATACAACGCAGGTCTATTCATCCCTTCACAGCTCCGTGGGTGTAATGCGGTGACAGAGTTTACCACCAGTCAGTTCGAAGATTGTATATAGCAGTTCAGTGCCAGTATACCTGACGCATTATTTCGTATAAACCAATTACCGAATATATTGTACGTTCCGACCATATGAACGAAACGTTCTCTTGGTATTCCTGGAAAGAAGTTGATAACATTGTATGTGCAAGATGTACTATTACCAATAATTAACTTGAAGCACTATCGCTTGCGCTGGGTCGCGCAATTTTGTGCCTTGTGCAAGTGCCTTGTCCGAAGGCACACTGAAAAAATCGATCGGTCCATGGGATCCAAACTCCCAACAGCTTTAATCTGCAGTCCGACTGAACTAATTCCACTGAGTCTGTTTTAGATCTCACCTGAAGGTCGCCCTATGGATTGTTCTCGCAAACATTTCTCCTAATTTGGAATATTTATTCATGAATTCGCACCCGAAAAGCGTCAGAGTTAACAATCAGATTAGTGTGTGTGAAGTTGTCATACAACTCAAGAGACACAACTCAAGAGAATTTTCTCTGATTAGATAATCCCTTCCTCTAATCCTTAACAGCAAACACATTAAATTTTATATGATACGGGCAGCCAATCAGGAGACGCCTTGCTGATGTGCCTTAACTGGCATTAGGGCCCAAAGCGACATTAAGTGCAGCGTTGCATCCTTAAGTTGGTTCATGAATACATCAGACACATCCCCCAAATCTCGTTGATCATCATAATTACTGCGTCCATGTTATAGAGGCCAGTGAGAGCCGGTTCGATGGAAATATTCGATTAGGGGACGAGGGGGTAGTGGAAGGCATAGCCAACTTGGAATGAAAACTTATTGTGTAGACAATCAAAAGTCAATTGGCAATTTATTCATAATCAAAATTGAGGCGGTGGCATAGCCATAAGGGGTCATTAATTTGGCCTACCTTTGTTGAGAAGGATCGTTGGCAAACGTGTTAACAAAAACAAAGGGGAAGTCACAGATCATGGAGTTTTAGTGACGTGGTCGACAATGCCATCTATCCAGTCGGGAGGACTCGGTCGGGATGATGGTTGACGAAACAATAACTGGACCCACACGGAACCTGATCGGTTGGAGGGATGCACGTTTGGCATGCTGAAGAAATGCAGCTCAAGCTCTATTCGATTTGATTACTGCGGATTCAAGAAGCCATCAGGCTCATCAATGAGCCTTGGGCCTGTGATCGTGGATAAGCACTAGCGTCAACTCGTCTTTTTGTTTCGTCTAGGGCTCAGACGAAGCAATAACTGGTCCCACACGAAATCTGATTGGTAGGAGACACGTTTGACATGCTGGAAAGGGGCAGCTTTAGCTTGAAGCTACGTTAGAATCATCAATGAACCATGGTCGTGGATGTTCGCTACAACTAGTGCCCAGATGGTATCCAGGCAGGTATGGAACCAATCCATCCAGCTCCCGGGAACGCCATTTTACGTCCCCTTCAGATGGACGACGAGTGAGCCCGAGGATTTGTGTCCGACGTAATGCTTACAGTCGACCAGCGAGGCATATTGCAGGTTCCTCGAAACTCCAGCGATTTCCAATTTCGCTGCCCGACAGCAGAACCAGGAAACTAAGACCAAGTGCGCGCCCATCACAGCTGCAAGTGCAACCACCATCTGGTATTTGCTCCCGATCTCCAGTCGTGTACTGTCAACGCTTTACCGTTGGTGGATACTTGCTGTGAGACTATTGAAAGGTTCATAGAATGCTGAAACAACATAGCAGGCGATTAACGTATGGAAGAGATGTAATCGTCTCCTCATTTGAGGTGGAAGGAAATAGGTCATTCAGGAATCCACCTTTCAACATCGACCAAATGAGATTCAGAGAGGCTGGAGGTCGATCCCCCGAAGAAAAGGCAAAACACTGTTCGCAATATAATAACGACAAATTTCGAGTTATTAGCTCTGACGTTTCTGCATCCCGCCCCAATAGCCTGCCTGCACGAATATTCGCGCAACTGCATCGTCCTGGCTGCAGCATCATTCCACCAATGTTCATGGGACCGCTGCTGGCAGTACCGCCCCCGTTCGTAGCTACGATCATGTTCATCGGAAGGCATATGGGTTTTCTGGTCAATTGTCGCTGTCACACAGGAAGTCTCGCCAATCTCATAGAACTTTGTTGCTCTACAATTCACCTCACTTCCTGATACCGTTCTTATCTCACAATTGTGGTCTTCAGGTATACACACATAAAAGCAATTCAGTGCGCACACTTTTTCTTCTTGCCGAAGTCAAAAGGAATCTATGCAGTCATGTCCGTGCGTATGTGTGTGTATGTGTTGTGTGTGTGTGTGTGTGCGCGCGCGCGGGTGTGTGTGTGTGTTACACCCTTGTCAGCACGATATTCAACGAACGCAAAAACAGGGATTGTGGTAGTTCTTTGATTTAACATTTTCATAGGGCAACACTCTGAGAGAAGTGATTGCATCAGATCGTGTAATCCCGAGGGCTGCATATGACAGCTTTTGGTTATTGGTCAAAAGTAGCCTCATCGGTATGCTGTGTATAAAACAGCGATTTTGATTGGTCGGAAATATCTGTCCAACGTTATTTCATCGATCGATCGATCATGCTCGATCTCTTGCGTTTTGGTTTTCAAGGAAAGAAGACGTATTTTTCTCGCGGAGCCGGAAATAGTGGTGGATTCTTATTTCTATCAGAAGGATTTCTCCAAATTTTCGTTATACATCATTTATCACAAGTCACCGAGAGCGACAGTTTATCTGGGAACGTTGGAGCCTTCTTACATTTTACCGTTTCTTACTGGATTTTGATTTTGTGTCCTGCCGAGACAGTGGAAGTTACTCCTCAACAGACTGTTCGCTGTTTAGTAACTCGGTAGTATCGATCCTAAGCTCAACTAGTTAGCCTAAACGTGCAGTTGCGTAGATCTAGGCCAGTGGGTGTTGGTTTCGCTAGTTTGCCACTTTGTTAATCCTATTTATCCAAGCGGCGGCTAGCGATAACATGCCCGATTTATCTTGGTGACCTGTCTTCCCTTTTAACTGTTGCAATTTACTGTTAGGAGATTAGGGTTCTTAGACTGTAAAGTGAGACTTGTTGAAGATTAATAGCGTTATTAAGGTGCTCTGCTATCGCGACTATCGTTATCATAGTTTCTTACATACCGTTGCAACTGTTTGACTTGTGCGTTGCGTTCTATTGTTAGTCCGCATAGCCATCTCTTCTATCACCAGTTTTGTAATCGTATATATAACTATAAACATTCAATGCTAATGTGCTGCGTGGCAGGCCCGGCTGAATGGTTGTTTTGTACATAGCGGCTTATCTCAGTGAGCATTTTATAGTAGGCCGTGTCCTATACTGCGTTTTAACTGTGCAGTTAGTCGCTAGTACTTTGGGGAGTACTACCAATTATCAGGCCGTTATCTGTAAGGTTTCAGCGACCCCTGTACAGCACACAGTCATCTCCAGTTCGGGGTGGGGGGAGTCAGGCGGAAGAGGAAAAAACGTTCTACAAGTGTGAGAAGGTTAGTCCAATTTCTTCTTATATCATGTGTATACGTAACCTCATCATAGTCATGGTTTACATTGGCTTACTCCCACTCACACTAAAGTATCAAGTTCAAATAGGCACGTGGTTGTTCTCTATGGAGAGGGTGTTTTTAGTGCAGTTCAAGGTCATTGTAGGTCACGACTGAGTTGAGTTCAAGAACCATGTCAGCACGATATCTGATGAAGGCAAATATCTTTCAAGTTCATATTAGGTGTACTGGTTACGCATATGGTGAGGATAGACCCTATGGTTTTTGGTGTCAGGTCAAGGTCATTGAAGGTCACCATAGGGCAATCCTACCATTATCTGGGTGTAACGACGAGTCGGTGCATTATTGGGATGGAATAGTTTTGTTCGTCTCGGTAAACTACATCTGATGACTTACTTTGATCTCATTTGACACTTTGACCTCATTTGACTTAATTGAACGTGTGACCTTCGAGGTTACTTTTTGTGACGACCAAACTCGTCTTGTTGCAACAAACTAATAAGCCAATTGCACTGACTTACTAAGACAGTGCTAGCACATGCTATCTCCCGCTATGTCCCACTCTGTCCTCTGTAAAAGGGTAAAACTGCCTCTAAAACATATTCTGGGTCAGTTCTTCGCAACGACCAAACTCGTCGTGTTGCAACCACGGACCTAAATACGTAGACGGAAGATCGACTTTGCAGCCAATTAAACGCGCAAAAAAAAAAAAAATCGTAGCAAATAGAAAATACATTCTGCTCGAAAAATATACAAAAATACCTAAAGAATACGATGGTAGCCTTTGAACGGCGAAGATTCAAAGTAAAATTATTCAAAATGACGAACACCAGTTGCGCGAGATGGGCACTACATACCACTACGGCAACGGGTCTGTGAGTAGACCCCACTAGCACTATGCGATGTGCAATTGTCTGACTGTGCTACGTGTACGACGAACGCAGGTGGTAAAAACAGATAATCAGCGACGAGCATTTGGATTACGTCACATTTTCCTAGCAACAGTGTCACGGTAGTGATAGGTGTTTTGATAGGTGTTCTTTTTTTGGGGGGGGGGAGGATAGTAATGAGCCAATGAGGGCCGAGTATTTGATCACATGGTATTTAATGAGTGACGTCACGTTTTGAGTTCGTATATAGGGTTGGTATTTTGTGGAGTTTGTCATTCTGAAATCAGAACTGCACTATCAAATGTTCAAACAAACTATGATAACGGAATGCGTAGCTTACGTAATTCCAGAGCGGAGCGCGTATGGAGGAGGACCACCAGCCAGCACCAACACAGCCGATTGAATTGATCGACCTCATCAGAGAGGATGAGGAGGACCAGCCCCAGCAGCCACAACAACCACCACCGCATGAAGACATCGTCTGGGAGTCGGTGAGAGAGCCTTTGAAAGAGCTCTATGAGATACGAGTGGAAGAGAGGCTGGACGTCGAGACCTGCAGGAGCGGTTAGACCAGCTGGAAGTGGACATCTTTTTGGCCGAGGGCGAGTTACAAATGGCCCAGAGAAACCGAGACGGTCTCACCCAACTGTTGGATACATTGATGGGTGTGATGTTTCCGCCCCGCCGCCACCCAGCTGCAGCACCAGCAATGAGGCCTGCATCGACGGGGGAAGGGTGGGGTTGGTCCTGTAATGGGAGTTGCTGCCCTTCTCTTTACAACGGCTTTTTTAGGGCCACCAAAATCCCAGAAAGAGTTGCACGACTTGAATATCTTCAAACAAGCTTTGTTGTGATTTCATTCATCACGTCGTACGGTAGATGATGACGTCACAGTGTGTATGGTTGATTGGAATCATTGAGTGTTTGGATAGCAGGCGTGTTTTTCCGAGCTCTCGTCAGAACAGTTTGAGTGTGTATAAACAGTGTGTGTGTGCATGTGATGGATGGTCATTATGAAGTTGGTCGCCGTAGTGTCCGACGTCTCCTTATCGTGGCGTGTTAAGCACGGGGATACCTATGTGTGACCAATCCATATGGTCGGCTGGAATACGATCGGTCGCTTCGTGAAACTTTAGCGCGGAAATATGTAGCTAATCGACAAGCTGCTGATTCGTGGTCTGTGACATTAGTCCTATTCAGGATCGACTTTTTGACTTTAACTTTGTCGAATAGCGTCGATGACTTCGTCCGCAGGTTATTCGTTAGCGAAGTGAGCTGAAATCCGGTGACAAGGCACACTATGTCACGCCATTGTCATTGCGTTACATGTTATTGAATCCACGAAGTAAACAGAGACTAGCACTGTGTGATTTCACTGTGAAGCCCCTACACAAAGTCTAGGCTGTGTTGTAAACCGTGCGCGTACGCCTAAAGTGACAAGTCACACCATGGAGTTATTATATAACTGGAGAGGCAACGCGTGCATATATTGAAGCAATTTTGAAATGTTCCGCCCCCGCACCCGGACTGACACGCGATCACCTTCATGTGCGTTTAAAGTCTTTGACCATCTACGGTATGTGCTACTCTACCGGGGACAAATTGAGGCGGACTTTCCCTTCACACGGGCTGACCCGAGGATTCCATTTCGTGCTTAATTGTTTGATCAACTACGGTTCTGTGTTACTCTTTCGGGGACATTTTCAGGTAGCGCGTCTGAAGACAATGCAGAACCGCGCGTACTGTCATTTACACACTAACGTCAGCTCAGCATAGGGCGTTAGCGTTGATTGCCGGGCCTAGGTCACACCATGTCGCGCCATTGTCATGTCCACTGCTCACGTCACATGTTATTGAATCCACGAAGTAAACCTAGGCTTTCACTGTGTGTTTTTACCTCTATATAAGCCAATTGATTGATTCCGTTTCAACACTTGTTAATATTAACTGTCACACTTAATGGCTGTCAAAAATACTACAGCCATCGATATTTTGGTAGGAGAACAAATAAATTGACATCCATACCATAGGACAAATGATGTAAAAGGTATTTTCCCGTGATCCTTATGATTTATTTGAAACACCATTTGACTATCCAAATCGAGCGCGCGCTCAGCTCGCGTTCAGACCGTTCGTTCTTATGGTGGCGCGGATCACGGGATCACAACTTGAATCATTTCAAATTTATTTGGATTTATTTTCATTATGGATCGATACGGGTAAAGTGGTAGTCTAATGAATGTTTAGACCCCATTAGCCAACAGACCTCAGACGGATTCATGAACATTTAGTGTAAAATCTCATAAATATTTTACAGACGACATGTCATTCTCGTAGGCTTACGCGTACGCGCATGGTGTGCAGCATAACCTAGGCTTTGCGCGTATGCCTTGCGCGGGGGATTCACGGTAAAACCCATGGAGCTATTATATTATCTGGAGAGGCAACACGTGCAATATATTGAAGCAATTTCAAAATGACTCCCGCACCCGGACTGACACGCGATCACCTTCATGTGCGTTTAAAGTCTTTGACCATCTACGGTATGTGCTACTCTACCGGGGACAGATTGAGGAGGAATTTCCCTGGACACGGACTGACACGCGAATCACATTTTCGTGCGTTAAAATGTTTGATCAACTACGGTCTGTGGTACTCTTTCGGGACATTTTCAGGTAGCGCGTCTGAAGACAATGCAAAACCGCGCGTACTGCTATTTTACACAGTAACGTCAGCTCAGCATAATGCCGTTAGCGTTGGATTGCCGGGCCTAGGATCAGACATACATCGATACGCGAGTGGTGACGTCACGATGATGTCATGATGAGTTTGCGGTGTGAAGGGTATTACCGAGACAGCTTCATTATCAGTTGATGCTGATCCATAACCATGGCAAGTAAAGACGTACGTATCTACGCGCAAGCACGCACCTGCTGCATGGCTAACTTGGTCAGTCAACACGACGATCATTTGTCGTCAGTGTCGAGTAGCGACTTCGCCCAAGCCTGCATGGTATACGCAGTTTACAATATATGTCTGGGGGATTGTTGGAAGTCAGTGTTGAAGTCCGTCTGGCGGAAAAGAGACAGAGAGAGAGGTAGTGGAAGGTCTGGGGGAGGAGGCCCAGAAAGTCCGGAAGGAGACCAAGGACCCTTTCTGGCATCACATTCTGGGGGTGTGCGAAGGGCCTCCCAAGTGTCAGCAGTGCCTATACACTACAGTGAGGAGAACGGGGGAGGAGTGGGGTTGTTCCTGTTATGGGAGTTTCCTCCCCCTCCCCCACACCCAAAACGGTTCTTCTTTCACAGCCACCAAATACATTAGAGAGATTGCACGGACTTGCCATTTTTCAACAGCATTTTAGTGTTTTTTTCATCCCGTAAACCTACTTATGTTATATCAGTATGTGACGTCATTATGTGACGTCATAAGTGCATTATCGATTTCGAGTATTTAAGGGAGAGAATCGGAGGTGAACTTCATTCAGCTCTGAACCTCAAACATGACGGACGCATCGGATGTAGAGATGAGTATGGACTGGGCAGTCGGATACGCGGAAGGCCTCTAAGATGGTCAAGACTTGGCTGAGGATACGGAGTGGAGGGAAGGATGGCAAGAGTGCTAGCGTCGTGGTGTGTGTGAAAGGGAGCAACTGGCAAGAGAATTGCAACACACCAAGATCATGTTCGAGAACTGGTGAGCCAGTTCGTTTTTACTAGGTCTACGCCAGGCATTGAGCGGACTGGAGTCGATGACTGACGGGAGGGTCCAATGGCTTTCACAGAATGTTATCCCCGTCTACAAAACACCGAAGGTCAACCTACAGGCTCACTTACCGGGACCTCAATCACCACACAAGTCACCCCCGGACATCCCCTGCCGCAGGACAGCCTAGTGAGCCATCATCGACAATGGACGAGCCTCACCCCCGTATGAGGAGATTGCCGGTTATATGGTCTCCCAGATGTAGGAGTTTTTTTTCTTTGCTTATTTTGCCTGTATCGTCTTATTTGCTCATTTGACGTTTGGTTCCCGAAGTGAACATGTACAACTTCCATTTAAGCGAGGAGAACGTACGTGACGGTTGGATCGTCGGGTGGAGTCAGAGGTAGGGGCGACCATATTTTTTTTTTATAATACGCGAACTCGTGAATCGTGAATATAGCTTAGTTTAGTTTTGTTTAGTGAGGAAGGGTCAGAAAGGGCATAGTCCTCATGAACGACCCTGAAACCACAACCCCAAAAGTGCAAACGAGCCCAGAAGCTACATACTTCGCCCACAAACTTTGAAGAATAAATCAAGGGAGTTTTTGAAGGCATTTAAACTACTAGACATAACAATCGTTGATGACTCTCTGGAAACGAAAGTGTTTCCGAAGATCCAAACTACAGCGAGTACCTCGAAGCTTGAGGTGGAGGTGTATATTCACGATAGTAGTTCACATTAAAAGAAAGAAGTCATCGAATGCCAAACCATCAAGTCTACAAGTGGACAATTTTGAAGACTGGATCAAATCAAAAAGTTATCCCAATTCGCCTGAGTCTTCCCTCGTTCGGGAAATCTCTCAGGCTACTAATTAATTTAGTAGCCCTCCTCTGAACTTTTTCAATCAACTGCTTATCTTTCACGAAATAAGGGCTCAACACTTGGACCGAATACTCGCGGTGAGGTCTCACTAGTTTCTTGAAGACTGCCAAGGAAGTGAAATGCCGCTTTATCAGACCAAGAATCCAATTGCCTTTCCTTGCACCACCTATTCCAAGTACGGGCTCTGTCCTATCGGTCACCCCGTGATATTCGGAGAAAACTTCGAAGCTTGTGACCAGTATGAAGGTTTCATGTACTGTCGTATACTACCACCATCGAATCTATTTCATCCTGTGTTACCATTCTGCCGTTCAAAGAATAAATTAATATTCCCATCATGCGTCACATGTGGCGAACATCGAGACCGGGGACCGTGTCAACACAGCGATATTGAAAGAGCTATCGATGGCAGGGTAAACACTTGGTAATGAAGAAAGAGGTGGAGATGGGGTACAGGATTCTGAAAATCTATTAGGTATAGCATTTTGAGGAAAATAACCCGAATCGCGGGAAGGTGGGCTATTTGTGGATTACATCAACACGTTTCTCAAAATGAAACAGGAAACAGACGGTTGGCCAATCGGATGTGACACAGAGAAGCCGAACGAGACGCCTACATCGACGAGTACGAGCGCCACGAGGGCATCCGATTAGAGAATATCGAAAAGAACGATGGCAGCGGATGTTGTTTCCAAATTGATGCTCAATTGCGTTTTGGGAAAGTACCATCATACTAGGTCAGTGTTACAACGGACAGTGGATTTACCGGGGATTCAGGGATTCACAGTTAGGAGACATTAACGGGGCATAACGAACGGTTATGTACAAAAGCTGTGGAATGCTCTCCCCCTACAGATTAAGTTGAACTACGAGGAATTTGGTAGTGTTATCATGGACTAGTGATTTACGTGTACCTCACGGTGTCGGAAGTCCACCCCTTGTTGTATCGATTATAGATATTCTCGATAAGTGTTCAGATGATGTCAGGACAGCCATGAACCAATCCCAACCTGCTCTCAAAACCGCCATTTTACCTCCCCATCCGAAAGGGTGATCAGTGAATTTTCTTCTGATCCGACCATTGGGGGTTTGGAGATGTCATCGCAAATATCACGAAACAAACCTCAGAAGTCTATTGTATTACATCGGATAAGATTAATACCTCGCACTTCGCAACTACAAGAACACTAGAGGGAACCGTCGCCTGGTAAATACCGGGACTCAAATTAACAAAAGGTATTGTTGCAAAAGATTCTGCGAGCAATATTACAGCACTATCTGCTACGCCCAGTTGCCCAGTACTCGAACTGCCACCAAATGAAAGCCCAACAGTCGTGTAATTGCCGGATATATCGCAGAGGCAAGTGTGCGACCCTGCTCACCCCTGAAACATACAGTCAGATGCATCCAGTTAAATCTCCTATAGCACGCACAGCACCAGAATACCTAGAGAGAAGACCCTGGACGCACAAGACGGAGCCACGCCAGACAGTTTAGTGTTTTTTCTTCAATACGGGAATATATAGGCTACACGTAACAACTTGCTGAACTCTCGCATCCGCTCAGATAAGGCACGGATGGTCAAGTTGCGATCCATAATGGATTTCGTAGGAGGATAACCCGACTTTTGGGTCCTGTTTTCTAGTTAGCCGGGAGACTACGCAAATTCTTAGTATTGAATATTAATTAAATAATCCTCATTAATTGGACGAAGTGGAGTGTAATGAAGGTGGTAGAGGATACGGTGACTGGGGACTGGTGCGGTCTCAATGAGTACCTGGCAACGGAGGAGAAGGGGAATAACCCCCACTGGAAACAGCATGGCAGTCGGAGAACCATCATAAAGTGCCAGAAACAGACAGATGAAATTGGAATGGGCTAAGGAATGTGAGGAGAAACGGAAGAACAGTCCATGTCAAAGTACTCACATTATATATAGTTTTTAATCAGACATTATTATATATTTTTATATATCTTTATTATTATTATATATATTATTATTATATATTATATTATTATATTATTACATATATTCTCATAATAATAATAATAATAATCATAATAATCATAATATCTTCGTGTTGAAAATAATTGAAATCATTTTGGGGATTTCTCAATGAAAAGCAGACACTGACAGACGTACGAGGCCATCATGCTTACCAATAGGCGATCTAAAAATTCGGCAAAGAATAGGCGAATGTCAGGCAAATATAGAGTTACAATGAGAGGATTGATCTGATTTGCACTGGTCACTAGCGTAAAAAAGGACTCCATGAGTCAGACTAGCGTATGTTACGTTTGTATGTGTACTGGTGGCGCGATGACTCAACAACCCTGTGATCAATATATGTCATGCTTGCAGTGTACATATTGTTTTTGCGAGAATTAAAAGGTCACTTGGGTGAACGAAGCTACGAAATGTATTTCCTTCATTTGGGTTGTTGTTTAGGCCCTTATGAGCTGGTACTGAACTCGTACCAGCTACAGCTCGAGGTATAATGTGTAGCAATATCCCAACAAGGCCCTGGATAATCCAACCTGCGAATGCCAAGACTGCAGAAAACATGTGTCAAAAAACCTGGTTGGTGAAAGGCTAGAAGTATACCCAGTGCATGCCTAATTTATTTAAGTGCAGCTAAAAATTATATGATTACATATAATTTCCAAGTTTTAGCCAAAGCCAGAACAAATGCCCAAATACCCAAAGTAAGAATATGATAATCTATAGCTAGGCTTAAGGCCTATCAGTCAGCCCCCCATATAATTGACCTAAGACAAATCTACCCTAAGGAAAGGAAATGGAGGCTCTAGAAGTGCTCACAATTAGCAAATGCCCCTCCATGATAATACAGTGGAAAATACTATATATATAACCCCACACATCCCAGAGGTGTAAGGATCTATTGATGAAGATTGGGCTCTTGGTTGCACTTGGTTTAAATAGAGAACTACACTGGATGACTATACACGAGATAGAGTGACCATGTGCCCGCCTCCAAAAACAGCTTTCATGTATCAAAACTCTGACTGAAAAGGTCATTATTATAGGTATGGTATTAATATATAATGAATATTCCACGCTGTCTCAATATATTATAGTAATATACAGCGCAGGTAAATCCACTACAGTTGTAACTTACGTATGTATTTATCAGATTAGTATAACATTCAACAAATTTATCCCAAACGGGTTGTAATGCAGGGGATAAGAACCGAGGAAGGCATGTCTATTATTCAAAAGTGTGCCAAAACTACAACCACAACAAAGGCCTACAACTGCGATTGGGCAACGGTATGGTGGCATGTTAGATGAGACGTATCAATTGATGGACAAGTCAACCGTCTGTGCTTGCTCTACTGACATTATCATTACAAGTCAGTGAATCAAGGTACCGATATGCTGTAGTCCTTCCCTAATCACCAGGCTTTTTTTATACGTATTTTGTATTCAATGTTGGTGGTATGGCATCGAGCATCGTCTTTAGAACGGAAATTTCGAATAACCTGCTATTATCTATCGACAATGACGATATACTGATGAAATGAGTGAACTCAACTCGTGTTGAGTGGTGTGTTCTGCTATGGATTCTACTCACTCTTTCCAATGATTTTTGCTGTCAGTGCTGGGGTTGCCCCCACAGTGAGTGCTTTCAAGTCGGGATTGTCGTGAGTCCCGAAAAAAACTTGTTAGTGGAATCCATTTGGATTAGTTGGCTGATCAGCCGCCTGTATATGGAAAATGGCAGACTGGTATCAGTATCAGTGCGCTTTGCAAGCGAACATTCCGGGTTCGAACTCCAGCAGTCATGGGACGTTCCCCCACGGGGTCTGTACTTGCAGTTGCGTTGGGCGAGTCTGGTCTTCACTTCATGGTTCCGCTGTACGCAGGGATTTGCGGGGGAGGGGTTACTGGGCTTGGCTACGGATATTGCTTATATATATATAGTCTCGTCTGTCGGCTGTTAGCAATCACATGGAACTTGAACTGACTTCCGACGTCTCCCAGGTCTGAGAAAGTGGTCGGGCCATGGAGTTCACTGATCGTCCTTTCGGATAGGACGAACATGGCGATGCCGGGAGCAGGTTGGGATCTGGGTTACAACCCTGTCTCGATACATCTGAGCATAGTCGAAAAGAGAGACAGCGAGTTATCACCTGTGTTTATACACATTCAATACGGCCAGAATCCCTTGATAATTATGGGTGGGTGACAAACCAAGCCTGCGCAAGTCCAAGCATTTTTGCAGAATTTGAACGATCCCATTTTTGCTGCTCTTCTTCCATTTACCGATGTAATCACTGAATATTGATATAATTCGTGTTTGCATGTTTGTGCATTACGTATACAAGAGACGAGGATCATCCCCTAAATATGTTTAATTTTGTGACTGAACAATGTTTTGGCAAACACCTGTTTAATATCTGTCGACAACATTTCTTGGAGTCTTCTTTCTCGCAATTGATGTTCATGTGATGTAAGTTAGAAGGAAAGAATATACCATTGAATCGGCTCGTCTCTCGAAGGACAACTGCAGGCTGGATACAATAGAGGTTACATCGTGGGTTATGCTACACTGTATATATAGGTATAAAAACGTTTCGATACGATGATTATGTGTGAAGTATGTCTTATATATATATATATATATATATATATCCTTATCAACAAAACCGCAACCTATCCATGAAAAGAATCAAGAATGGTGTTCATAAGCCTTCAATACATGGGTATCTAACTGTCGACATGATATGCCCAATTGGGCCTACCGCTCCCGGCACTTGTATTCCTTTTTCTTTGTTGACCGGGATCGCATTCCAGAACCCCTTCGAAATCCTGATGATCTCTACCGATGCTCTGCACATTTGTAAGCCGGAGCTACGAAAAGTCATGAACACATTCGGGAAAGCAGCCATTACCCCGTACGGATAACCTCAACCTTCCTGCAAAATCGACTCTCTGACGACTTGCGGTTACAGTAGTCAAAGGTAGGCGGTTTCGGTTGGAAGTTGAGAGCTTCGTTCAGAGAAGTTTCGAATCCTGCGGCGACCTCTTGATCCACTGGATCACACGGCGAGGGCATTACATATCTTATACGAATTTCATCGTCTCCTCTGGATACGACGACTTCGTCTCCGCTGACCTGGATGTAGTCTACGAAGTTGTAACGGAATCAAGCTGAATTCGGGGGAGACGTCACCACTCCTGTCGCGATACGCCTCACCGGCCAGTGTATGACGAAGGGACCGGAAGGGGAGAGACCCAGACCACCAATTATTGTGAAGAATTCAGCATCAGACATATTGGAAGCCTGAACACCGTTCCCGGTCTCGACGATGTCTTCGAAGGTCGTGTTCCCAAACTCTATAGTCAAAGGGTGGGTACCGTCGCCATCTTCTGGCAGGTACAGCCGTGGTCCTGCAATAGGAAATCAATGAGCATGTACGAATGGTTAGTTTCCGCGGTTTGCATAAGTGCGGATGCGAGTGCGATATGAATGTAGAAATCGGATTGGTACGTGGTATAAACGCGAATAAAGTCTGTATAAACTATACTGTAAATGAGGTGAAAGGACCATAGGAATGCAGCGGCTCATTGGCTTCAGGAGGAATACATTCCATAAAAAAAATAATTCTCGATATGTGGCATCAACGCCGCATTGGTAAGATGGTAATTTTGCCTATGCAGTGCTTGTTCTGTTCTACTTGGAATAATTATGTCTCTATGGAATCTCCAAACTCTGCAATCGAATACAGCATATATGAACCGTTTCACGGACAATGCTCACGTGAATGAGGCACCACACTCGCATTCGCAACTTATGATCCCACCTTCTAGGGGGAGGGGGAACACGTATCCGTTTTCAACGGTCCGTTTTGGGCGCGCTCATGTTCCTAGTTATTTCAGGGAAATGATTGAATACATCGTTTACGCGCGCGTAAATTTCCTCTGTCCTGTCCATGAGCAATTATATTAACAGGAGAGGACATTAGTGCGTGTATTGTGTGCCCTGTTCAAAGTTCCGTCAGAGAACACAAGCTCAAACTGAGGAGGCGCTCTATTGTGTGTAACATCGTGGAACCCATTCAGTTTGTTTATTCTCTATCCGCGAATTTTTCCGACCATAGACCCCGAAAATACCTTTGTTGCTCCATAGCAAAGATAGTATATCATAGTGCAAGATTCTGTAACATCTTCAGTGAGTGTTACCCTGTTCCAGAAAACGCGAGAACTTCACTCAGACGATCTAATACGGAAGCAACATAATTAATTCGGAATACGAATCGATTGCGTCTGGGCAGAACACATCTGGGCGTAAAGTATAACATCACGGAGTGAACTGGAGCCTAATAATGTGAAGCTCGAGAATCAGCGGACGAGCTTTGTCAACGAAACAATATTATAATTTTATGCGAAATGCAAACCATGTCGCCCGAAACACTAATCAAATAAGTGAGGGCGCTGTCGCGGCATAGCAACACGTTCCACAACTGACTTCTGTTCTGTATATGAGCTTCAGTACATCATGTCCGGGGCTTGGTCCTGTCCAATCAAGTATTTGCGCCTTCAATGCCCCCCTTTACTCGACGCGCGTGATTGTAACTATGCGTAGCGCCTTGTACGATGCACCGGTGATGAGTACTCAATTTGTTCGATCTGTCTTGAAGTTGTAGAATCTTCTTCTGTGGTGTTCATACAAAGTATGATCAAACACAATTACTGACCGAAAATTGGCTAGGATCATGTTAGAGATTGGTCATTTCGTTTCAAGGTTCGCCTAATACAATGGACGGACTGTTCCAGAGAATATGTTGGGCTTTCTCGGCACCTCATATCCCCCTGTATTCCAATCTCTACCTGTCATAATGAACCCGCATTTCGGGACGGTGGCAGCTCTGCAACGTCAAAGAAGAAATCGGTGGATTCCTTGACAGTAGGACGGTGGCACTATGTTATGGATATAGTTCGATCCGATTCAGTGTATGTTTAGTAGTCAAGCCCAGCTATCAAATAGACTTTTTTTTAGTGCGCATAATTTCGTAATGTAATTGGTCAAATAATTTATTTGCAAGTAGGCTCAAAATAGTGAAACCTGCTGCGACATTGTGGAACATCATTTTGGATATGTTGTCGATGTGCACTGGCATAAATTGAGCCTTCCGGGAGCGACGAGCTAACATCCGATTGCAGGCTACAATTATTGTGTAGTGTTTGGTTGTTTCCTTAAAGGCCAGAGCCATGAAACAGATTTGCTTTAAATTAGCACAGGTGAGAAGAGGACATTTCAAAACCCTGCATTCTACTTTGGAGGTTCCAACATGTTGCCGTCGTTCAGATATTTCAATTTTACTTTGAAAAATCTGTTTGGTACAAGGTTTTCAGAATTACATATTTTATAATTACTTTGTATAATAGGGGATCCTGCGGTTCCCCCCGTGATATCACGAGGCAAATGCTGCACTAGCTGATTGTGTCTTTAATCGTTACACGCCATCAACTAAAATTCGGTTGGGGGTTTTCGCTGTCATAATGTAATAAAAATGAGTAACAAAAGCCCTTCATCTTTAAATGATAATAATAATAATAATAATAATAATATAACATTCAGTTGGGTGATGTCGCGACTGCGCGGAATTTCATAATACCTACCGTTACAAGGTTATCGAGTTTAAAACGTTATCTAGCCATAATCACTCTCCGTTCACTTTTTTTCATCCCGAACGAAACTTTGAGGATTTGTATAAAGCTTCCCCAAGCTGAAATTCAGATGGGTGTTTTGTAACCCTACGCGCTGATCCTCCCGTAAATTGTGACTTGCCTACCATCGAGGAAACTCGAAAGGCATTGGAGCAATTGAAGGTTGGAGAGGCACAATTGAAGGGTGGAGAGTCGGGAAGCCTATCCGCATGGGCCTTCAAGTGTCTTGGGCCAAGACTAAGATCCAGTCTTTTGGTGCATCTTGGACCTCTACTCTACTGTTTTTGAGTCGGTACCGGTCTTGGGTAAGAGGGTCGAGGTCACTGAGTCTTTTCTTAACCTTTGCAGTGTCATCAATGGCTCTGGGTCTCGCGAGCTGAGTTAGTAGACGCGCCCTGGGCTGGCTTGTGGAGTCATGAGGTCACTGGAAGTGGCGTCTGGCGATCACGCTATCTGTGCAAAAGAACCAAGCCACGTGTTTTGGCTCTGTTGTGCTTCCAGTCTTGCTTTATTCTAGCGAGGCTTTGACGCTCACTGCTGGCTGAGGCGTTGGCTGGTTTTCTTTCTTAACCACCTCGCTTCGTCGCATCATTAGTAACCGCTTGCAACCCGTGTGTCTAATACCAGGTTGCTCGAGGAGACCTGGATGGTGAGGGTCCAGCTGCCTGATTCGTGATCGCTTCTTCGAATTCTGTCTGTACGGGATCCGGTGGGTTGGGGCTGCCTGCCAGAACTTGCCTCGTAGCTTTTGGTTAGCGCAGCTTCGTGGGTTAGGTGGGGTGGGTCAGGCCCAGGCCTGGTCGCTTGCCCGGAGGAGGCCGGGTGACTTCCAGGCATGTTCCCCATGAGTGAGTGAGTGAGTGAGTGAGTGAGTGAACGAAACCGTAGAACTAGACCGCCCTAAAACCCTAAGACGAATAATGTTATCTATGCATAAATAGTATCTATATAGTAGGGCTAAAGTGCTTGTAGGAGATATAACAAATCATTCATGCAATGATCCGGGAGCTGTCTGCATGAAAAGTATACCAACGGCAACGATCGAAAGGAACGAAATAGTGACGACCCATTCTAACAAACTGTGATTTCTGCTTGGGGTGAATAAAAATTTAAGCTATATTGATCCGCATTTTTACTCAGAATGATTTTTTATTGTGTATTATTTGGGGCTTGATTATGTTAGTATAATAGATTGCAGAATGAGGCGGTTCACCTCTTCTATAAAATGTACCCAAACTAAAATGACTGACGAGCATGAGAAATTTCTCCAACGAAGGAACTGAAGGGCCTTGAAGACTACCACATAAAACCCGGAAGCTAAAAAGGCTTAGTGATTCCTTCACTGATCCTCATCCTGACCAAGTTAAGCACTGTCGACATATACTCATTATGAGGAGCCCACATACCAAGAGCTCCATCCATCTAAGTGGTGGGTGAGCTATAGACTTCCCCATTTTCCCGATAAGACCCCTGGCGAAAACGTTCATGTACTTCCCATGGAACTGCATAATTGCAAATTTCATTTGACCGGACGATCTTTCTTGAACTGTATAGTGTTACCAGATTATTGTACCTTTTACCTCTCTTGACCTTTGACCTGACCCCAAAACAACAGGGCCATGTACTCAATGAGGGAGAGGAGAACCCAAATACCAGGAATGCGCTTCATTCATGCAGGTGAGGTCGAGTCGAGTCTTTCTCAAGAAAAAAAAAAAAAAATCTCCCGACAATGACGATAGAGTCTACACCACAAAAAATGTGTTTCATGTAGTTCCCATAGGAATGCTGCATCTCAAATTTCACCCTGATCAGACGAAGCATTCTGGACTTAACACGTTTACAAGATATTCAGACTTCGACTTCTCTGACCTGTAATGACCTTCGATGGAACCCCAAGGCCCCAATAGGGATCATGTACTCAGTATGAGCAGGTGAGGTCAGGTCGTCATGTTAACGAGCTATACACACACACACACACGTAGACACACAAACATACACGCACAGACGCACACACACACATGCACAATGCCATTGACTGCTTTGATCCCTCTGACTTCGTCAAGGAATACAAACGAAATGTCGCAGTTTCGGTTCTAGTTATTTTCTTACTTTCTCCTTAAAATCTAACAATATTAGGAATGCATATAGGAATGCATAATATGCGATGAACAATGTTGAATTTCAGCCCTAGTTGGTGCTAAATCTTCTTCTAGTTCGGTGGTTTACTGCTATGATTAGACATTTTTCGATGCCTAAATTCCACTTATATTCGCACCCTTTCTTTGGTGATCGAGTGACGATGCAATGATGTATGCCTACAGCTATTAGGCACTTGGGCCTAGATCTGTCGCCCCTAACTACTCTTCACGCTGTCGTGTATGGCGCAGTGAGCATGACACTATTTGTGTGTTACTCTACTTACGATTGTACGCGACAAGGTAATGTATTAGTACGTTTGTACACTCACCTTGTCCTGTGTTACCCATACCACAAACGGGGATCAGTCCTATACATGGTCCTATATGATATCATGGGTTAATATTGGCATGTGTACAGTCTCTAATCCGGCGTTAGTTTATTAATGTAGGCCAACTGGCTTTGCGAGTATATGGTACCACTCAGGTTGGAACATCCTCGTTCCAAATCAACTTGAGGTAAAAGAACAACGAAACTAGGACTTTTTGGCGAAAAACTGATTTGTAGAGGTAAACCTGCCGAAGAAATTCATTGCAGCAATCCTTTTTAATTATTCTTGCATTTTGCTAACAGCCCCGGGGATCGGCGTTATCTGAAATGGAAGGCTTATAAGGCCCTTTCACACGACAACCGATTCAAATGGTTCACGCCCCTCGGGTTCCGTGTGAAAGCGGTTCTTCTGGTTCCTGACCCCGCGATTCCGCTCCTACTTCAGAGGTGGAGCAGGACCCGCGTTGCCTCGAGGCCACCCACTGAGCTGGAGTGAAAACTGTCGTGTGAAAGCAGTTCAGCTCCTACACCGGGGCGAGACGAAGGTCATTTCCGGTATGGCTGGGATGGAGACGTCGAGGCTGTCGTAAACAACAGATAGGCCCATTTCCCCGGGTATAGGTCATCGGCTTCTTTTTATGCTGCGTTTGTAAGTGTAATCCGATGCGGAGAATTTAGGGCATAAATGAGGATTTTTATTGTTTCTGTTTGTTCGTCCGAAAGTGCATCTGAAACAATTAATTGGGGTTCTAGGGACAGATCATCCCAACCATCATTCGCAACTAACTCTCTGTAGGCCTACATTACGCTCCACGAAAATCATGAATAGTCAAAGTGCGGAATCAGGGACTGTTTGGTCGGACATGAGGTTGCGACTACTATTGACATATGGAGTGAGGAGAGCATCCGTGAAAAAATTGGACGGGGACCCGCCGTATTCGGTCGTTTACAAGGAGATTGTCAGGAAATTGGAGGAGAGGGGATTCGCAAGAACTTTGACACAACTAAGGACAAAGTTAGCGCCTAAAGAGAGTACCGCGATTACATCGACCACAACAATAAAATCGGGAAATTATCGCAAAAACATTGAAACGCGGTGAAAAACTGGACCTGAATCTGGGGGATCGCCCAACAGCCCAGCCAGTGGCCGTTTTTTTCTAATTTCTATAGTATACACAGATGCAAAGTCATTACCCCCTTTCACCCTTTCGCCGCTGAATAGAAACTTGCTACTGTAATAACCAGCATAGCGAGCAAAACCAGATAGTATTTCTCTGCTAGAAACTTTGGGGCGGGGACCGTTAACCCGCAGTATTCCCGCATAGATCTCGTCTATGTGCCTTACCGCGCCTGCAAACCGGGCAGTTGTCCCCTTACCCCATAGATCGATGCAGACTTGAAATACACCTCTTGTGAACTTGGTATATCAAGGCAGTGCGTCACGAAGCCAGTAGCAAAGCACTGGTGGGGAAGGAGGTGAGTAGACGAACGGTGCGAGAGGTCTCGTGCCTTTCCTTTTAATCGAATTATAAAAGAGAAATATATGTCGTGGTCAGTAGACCGCTTACCTGACAGGACTTCGTGAAAATAGTCAAGTTGTCTTGGACTGCTTTTCTGCTCACAGGAATGCTGAAGGCAATTCCGCTCCAGCCAAACCGCCCTAAGTAATTTATTTGCGGTTCCGCACTCGTGGTCATCGCCGCATTCAGAGGAGAAGCACTAGTCCTTTGAGGAATACCATATTCTAGTATCATTGAATCTAATTGTGCTGTTTTGACACCAATCGGTTTCGCGAACGCAATATTTCGATTCACTGTTCAAATGGATGACCGTCGTAAGCTAGCTACAGGGTACGTACAGTTTGTTCAGTTGAAGTTCCTAGTTCCATTCGCGGTACTGGCTCCGTGACTTGAAGTACAGTTATGCATGGGTGAGCGCTTGTATGCAATCGGCAGGGTGTTTTTAATGCGATTCATCAGTTCTCCTAAAGTCTGAAAGTTGTTTCAGGTTGACAGTTCACAGTTCCATTCGCGGTACTGGCTCCGTGACTTGAAGTACAGTTATGCATGGGTGAGCGCTTGTATGCAATCGGCAGGGTGTTTTTAATGCGATTCATCAGTTCTCCTAAAGTCTGAAAGTTGTTTCAGGTTGACAGTTCACAGTTCCATTCGCGGTACTGGCTCCGTGACTTGAAGTACAGTTATGCATGGGTGAGCGCTTGTATGCAATCGGCAGGGTGTTTTTAATGCGATTCATCAGTTCTCCTAAAGTCTGAAAGTTGTTTCAGGTTGACAGTTCACAGTTCCATTCGCGGTACTGGCTCCGTGACTTGAAGTACAGTTATGCATGGGTGAGCGCTTGTATGCAATCGGCAGGGTGTTTTTAATGCGATTCATCAGTTCTCCTAAAGTCTGAAAGTTGTTTCAGGTTGACAGTTCACAGTTCCATTCGCGGTACTGGCTCCGTGACTTGAAGTACAGTTATGCATGGGTGAGCGCTTGTATGCAATCGGCAGGGTGTTTTTAATGCGATTCATCAGTTCTCCTAAAGTCTGAAAGTTGTTTCAGGTTGACAGTTCACAGTTCCATTCGCGGTACTGGCTCCGTGACTTGAAGTACAGTTATGCATGGGTGAGCGCTTGTATGCAATCGGCAGGGTGTTTTTAATGCGATTCATCAGTTCTCCTAAAGTCTGAAAGTTGTTTCAGGTTGACAGTTCACAGTTCCATTCGCGGTACTGGCTCCGTGACTTGAAGTACAGTTATGCATGGGTGAGCGCTTGTATGCAATCGGCAGGGTGTTTTTAATGCGATTCATCAGTTCTCCTAAAGTCTGAAAGTTGTTTCAGGTTGACAGTTCACAGTTCCATTCGCGGTACTGGCTCCGTGACTTGAAGTACAGTTATGCATGGGTGAGCGCTTGTATGCAATCGGCAGGGTGTTTTTAATGCGATTCATCAGTTCTCCTAAAGTCTGAAAGTTGTTTCAGGTTGACAGTTCACAGTTCCATTCGCGGTACTGGCTCCGTGACTTGAAGTACAGTTATGCATGGGTACAACAAGGCCCGGGCCGCACCTGTCCCCTACCTCCCAGAGGTACCTACGGATTGCGCCGAATGAGAGCTACGAGGAGGTTCCGTTGTCGGCCCCAAACTGATGGGGTCCCGTTCCGAGATACAGGTTGGACGGGTCCGTCCAATCGGAGGCATGCTATATGACCAAAGCAAACAGTATTTTCAAGAAATCTGGCAACTGATCCTTCCATTCCTATACTCCTCCCGAGGACCATGTCATCGTGGTTAAAAGCGAAGCACTGTTTTATATAGTCCCCTACCACGATATTTTTCCATAATGTAACTTCGCGCAAAACAAAACACACCTGATTGGTTGAGATATAGCATTTTGGTGTTAAAACGCACCTCCACTGAGTGCATATGCTATACAGCCCCGTAATGAAGGGCGGTGGCTGCTCACTCAGCTCGAGGTGAGGCTATATCCCTATAGACTCTCATCCATTGCTAACACACCCAGTATCCTGGGCATAGTCAGTCGAGTGTGGGTCATTGTCAATCCCAAAGTGACTCATATGTGCTTCCCCCCCCCAAAGGTCCGTCAAAGTGACTCAGGGGTGTGTCATTTCAGTCAGATTATGTGGAAATGGAGGAAAAGTTGGCCGTTGGTGGTCATTCCATTTAAGTGACTGAGGGGTGCAATAATGTACATGAAAATCTCCGCCCCCTTTGACTCCATTCTTCCCGGGTATAGTGGGTGCTTCATACAATCGACAGGTTGCATATTAAAGGCAGAGGTTCAACCTTCCTCCAAGGGGGTGCCATTTAGAAATGTTCAGGGGCGGCAACAAGCACCACTTATGGCCAACTCCAGGGTTTTAAAAATGAGGGATGGCAAGGGGTGGTACCCATCTTTTGGGGACATTTTCGAATGTTTAAATCACTAATTCGACCAGCGTCATTAAAGATATTGGGATTTGATATGGTGGAGAGTTGAACAAAGGCAGCATATGAGAGGAACTATATGAGAGAACAGTTCAAAAAATTGTGTACAATGTCGCCTACCACCAATACAGACTACCACTAATACACATACATATGTGACCTTACACTACCACTAATACTAGGAGGGACCTGGGGAAGCTTCAGTCAACTTGTTTCAATTCTTTGAGCCCCCACAGATTTTGTCCTGAATGCTGATATGGTAAATCAATGATGAACAATCAGTGAACATGTTATGTACCTCCTTCTCCAGGCGGTGGCTATTGGAGTTCTTGGGGGAATCCTCCCCCCCAACATTGGTAAATCACCTTTTGACTTGGAACTCTTTCTCTCCCCCACGCTCTAACATTTGTAACATCTGATGATCTTATGGGATGAGGTATCAGTGGCGTACCACGGGGGATGAGTCAGAACCCCCCCCCCCCCATGACCCAAGTAATCAATATTTTAACACAAACCTGATATTATCAGTTCAGTAAAGTTTTTGCAGCTGTTTTTAGCAAACATAGCGTCAGCATGTGGGCCTAGGGGCCCATAATGGTACTTATCTGCATAGGGAGGGTGAGGTTGTTTACCCTATTGAATCTATGAATATTATTCCTAGTAATTACATGTCACTGCCCTAAACACATGCCTAGCAAGCGATGAACTCATTTGGTCTTGCAAACAAGACGTTATAACAAAAAAATCTCAAAAAAGTCCGTGTACCATAAACATCACACGTATTACACCTTATCAGATGTTTCCTTTGAAGCGCCCCACTACGTTCTGAATGAGGTAAATATTACGCTTCGTGATTGTTTGTAGAGTTAACAGGTGGCCAATGACAGAGCCAATCCTTTTACCATTGCTATCCTATTCATACAATATAATTACCCAATTCCGTCCAGAATGCCCAAATTCCTTGATGAATGCCAAAATCTTGTACAATTATTGTTGTAATTCATATACTATTCTATGAATATAATACCGACTGAGATGTGCAGGCGGGTAAAGCGCGGACGTGTATATCCCAGCAGAAACAACCTTTGTGAACCACGTTTAGAGGAAGCACATTTGACCTCCAGTGACTTTGAAATGCGCCACCTGTTGTTCAGGACCAGCTGTGGTCCACATTCTCCAAGTTTTGTTTAAAATACGACACAGTTCGAAAAATCGCATAACTTATGCAAACTTGACCTCCCGTGACCTTGGAATGACCTTCATGTTGTTAAAGACCAACTGCAGTTCACTTTCTTCAAGTTTCGTTCAAATCGACAAAGTTAGAAAACTCGTGAAAAAAAAGTTTTCGCAACATAGTTTTCGTGTAGTCCATCATTACTCAGTTGCGTGAAGCGTATCAGAACGACGGGAATAATACAACTATTTAGGATGCTCCATTCGTGAAGGGTCTCGCGGACCCTTCACGAATGTCGACTCGCGGACCTTTCTCGCTTTCGGTCTCGCAGACCCTTTTTTCATTTTCAGTGGGCGTTTATTCCTGTGGATAGTGGCGCTAGTACGTTTTATAAACCTTGCTATCAATTATCAATTATAACTTCGATCTTATATCCGGCGGTGGGTGAGGCCTACAGGGGAGTTAATCTTCATTATTTTCTCACAGTGGGGGAAATTGCTGGGGTACCGTAACTCCCCAGCCACGTCCCCGCCTCCAGTGACGTCGCAGGCTTCCATACTGGGGTAACGAACGGGGAGGCACAGGCATCTTCAGGGGGCCACAAGAATACTGAGCGGAGCGCCACCATTGGTTGGCGCTGAGCCCTTCGAATCTGTGGTTGCGGACGTTAGAAAATCCTCCCGCATGCAGGAAGTTCACGCTTGCCACTTACGACCCCCACCTTGCTGAATCCGTGCATGTGCGGTCTGGTAAGCGCGTTTCCATGCAAGCGGGAGGCGGGCGTATAAAAATCGATCATCGTTATTTTCAATGGAGCGTTCCATGCACGCGGGCGAACGGGCGGGCGAACGGGCGGGCGAACGGGCGGGCGGGCGGGCGGGCGGGCGGGCGGGCGGGCGGGCGGGCGGGCGGGCGGGCGGGCGGGCGGGCGGGCGTTTTCTCGAATCGGTCATGTAACGATTTTTTTCCGCCCGCCCGCGTGTCCGCGTGGTATTTCGTAATCGATTTCCGGGGATTTCCCTGCAATCTTACCGGCTTGAAGCCCCAATGATGGAGAGTAGAGGACAATTTTGTGTTCAATAATGTTACAAACAACATTCATAACTGTTTCAACACTTTCACGGGGCGTTTTCTCGAATCGGTCATGTAACGATTTTTTTCCGCCCGCCCGCGTGTCCGCGTGGTATTTCGTAATCGATTTCCGGGGATTTCCCTGCAATCTTACCGGCTTGTAGCCCGATGAGGAGAGTGGAGGACAATTTTTATGTCAAATACTGTTCAAACAACATTCATAACTGTTTCAACACTTTCACGGGGCGTTTTCTCGAATCGGTCATGTAACGATTTTTTTCCGCCCGCCCGCGTGTCGCGTGGTATTTCGTAATCGATTTCCGGGGATTTCCCTGCAATCTTACCGGCTTGTAGCCCAATGATGGAGAGTAGAGGGACAATTTTGTGTTCAATAATGTTACAAACAACATTCATAACTGTTTCAACACAAGGGATGAGACAGATTGTCTCTATTTTTAACGGCCAGACACCTATTTGAACACATATTTTTATGTCTAACCATTGATATGTCAAGTATTTGCTAATGAAATCTCCAAAAACCTGTCAATTGTGAAGTTTTAAATAGTGGGCCGTAATCGTTGACATTTAGAACAATGGTTTTCAAAAAATGAACACCGGTGTTTAGGTTTAAACACTAGTATGCGTCCGGTGTTCGTTCGAATAATAATAATAATATAATAATAATAATAATATAATAATAATAATATAATAATAATAATAAATAATAATAATATAATAATAATAATATAATAATAATAATAATAATAATAATATTAATAATAATAATAATAATAATAATAATAATAATAATAATAATAATAATATATAATACTACTTTTAGCTTGGAACACGATTTAACTGGACCCACCTTGATGATCTAGCAATACTGGTAGTACTGAACACTTTTTATTGGGATCACGTCCGAGCTCACTAGCTGGGGTCATCAGAGGGCAAAGTATGAAAATACCTTGTGACACTGTAAATCCAGAATGTTTGGTTCGATCGAGTTGAAACTTCGTGTTCAGCTTTTGATGAGTTTACAAGCAACCCTATTGTTTTAAGATCATAGTGGGGTCCAGTTGAGTGAAAAATACGGAAATTGCAATCGTGGAATTCATTGCCCAAATTAATTTTTCTTGTGAACACAATACTTGATCCACTTGTTGGATCAAGTCATGGTATGGGGTGACAATGTTGAGTATATGGATCCCTATTGTCTTGCGATCAGCATGGTCCCTATGTAGCTGAGGTCATAAAAAAAATCAAGGCAGCTCGAGGAGGAATCACTCGCCCTTCAGTTCCTCTCGTTTGCTATACGACAATGCTTATGAGTTCAATATTGGGACTTTCATGGATATCGTGTTAACAAGCTTCTGAAATCGCCCGACCCCTCGCGGAACCAGGCAAAGTGTCGAGTTAGCGTTCCAAAAAGTCCATGAGTCGGACGGCACCTATCGGGAACTATACGGGAACATTTGGCATTTGACCGAAATTGTATCATTGATAGGCTGCTCAATGTCGCTGAAGCCAGCGTCTACCACGGTGGACTTTGGGAATCATTGTCTTGGTGGCCCCACTCTGGGCTTGACTTGGACAAAATGTTACCGGTAATTCCCCCAGAAAATTCACATCCGCCTTAGGCATCCCGAAGGATATCTCTCACCGGGACACCCACCTCCTTGACGACTCCAGGATCTTCTCCAAGGCAATTCTCCCTGAGACATCCCCCCACCAGGACATCTCCCGCCCCGGATACATTTCCAGAAGACCTCCCCCACCCAAAAAAAAAAAAAAAAATAGAGCACAAAAATATTACACTTACCTTAGATCTTATTCAACTTTTCCGATATTCATTCTGTGCCATTCAGGTGGCACCATTCTGACGTCATAAAAGAAAATAGCAGCAGTAGTGAAACAAATAGTAACACGTCGGCTTTTTTTTTTTCTTCAAATTGATTCGAAATAATTTTACCTTTTCTGACTCATGCGGATCCACGCGATTCCTGGTGAAGCCCCTCGGGCGAGCGGCCAGCAGGGCGATTTTACAACCGCGGAATAGGGGTTGACCTTAGCTAGAATCGTGCCGGTAGGAGCGTCGGAACCTGTCCGCCCATTTTAGCCGGGCCGCCGTCACCCCCATCTCTGCACGGCTGTTTTCACGGGAGGCTGGGATTCCATAGAGCGTATGCGTATCCGGTTCGGTATTGTATGAGGAAAGACAATTTACGGGAACGAACGTTTGTTCAGGAGTGAAAAAACTATAAGTGTATACGAAAAGACCTTAAAAAGGCCAGCGGCTCAGTGCAGTCATGAAATGCTGTCGTTGATTGACTCTTTTAAGAAAGATGATCTTCAGAGAATTAATTACTGGTGCTATTTCGCCTATTCAGCGTTGGTTTGCCTTCATTATGGAATTTTGGCTTCTTTGGAAAACCAAATATCTCGTAAAATAAATAGACCGTATTCAAACACTAGCCCTCGCAAAGTACAGGTGAATGGTGATTTTTCACGTACGGCATACGGCATCTATGGAATACTAGCTTAAGTTGGGGACCCTATATCTTTATACGGAGCCACACGACTTAGTCGGCCGAGACCCAGCGGGCGGATCCGAAGTCGATTGAGTCCTTTGGTATTGCTAGACCGCGTGAACGAAGCAACAGGGTGGTGAACTCATATACGCCTACTTTCAATATCTCAAGAACGGACGGTATTTTTAAAAAATTCGACGCCGATCAGCACACCCGTCATGGACTAAGGGGCAAACTTACCAGATAGCCAAAGGGCTTAGTGAGTCCTTGCCTGCCTTATGACATTTCACGTGTGTTAACCTCAGATTACCTTTGACCCTAACCCAAGAAAATGGTGGATTCCAGGACTGCTAATAGCGTGGTATTACTTATAGATTCTTTCCAGCAAGGAATAGCATAGCATCAGACTATGACCTATCCTGAGGCCAGATGACCGCTGGAAAAATGCCCCAAAACAATAGGGACATGTACTCTTTCAGAATGACCAACCCACAACACCGAGCAAGCCCCTAAGTTGGTACAGTGTAGGAGATATCAACATTTGCACAAATCCTATCACCTGCCCAAAAATGACTCTCATCTACACCAACAAAATAGGGGATTGTACTATCATAAGGAAGCGGCTACAAATTTCAACATGATCAGACCAGCACTCGGGATTTTGAGACTTACTTTCAATTACCTTAGAAGACCTTTGGACAGGACTCCAAAAATAGGGAATCATGATTCATTAGAGGAACCCAATACCACAGTATGCGTTCATCCATCAAGGGGGGACAAGTTTATGATTCACAAGCTAAAATTGCTACAGTATCAACTTTTCAAAAGTTCTCTTTTCTTTCCCAAAAGACCGTGGCATGCCCAACAGAAAAAAACAATAGGGTGCTGTCTCCCTAAAGGAAAGCTACACACCAAATATCACTCGATTTGGTACCAACGCAATCTGACTTTTCCTCTTCACAAGATTTTCGACTTTGACCTCTAATTACCTCAGATGACCTTAACCGACCCCAAAACAATGAGGTCATTTGCTCATTATGGGGAAGGAACTTATTATACGAGTATGGCTTCTCAATCCAGGTGGGGCGAGGTAGGCTATTCACAAAGCAGACTGTCACAACACATAAATACACACACACAGGACACACACACTGGCATGAATGGATATTATTCCCTGACTCAGTAAGAATTAAAATTAGTGGAATGACCGAGTAATATGTCCGAAAACCTCCTTTATAGAAGAGGAGAAGGAGGGGGGGGGGGGGGGGGGTGGTTATACGCATCTCAAATGTCACCATGTAGCATAGCGCAGGAAATCATTATCCGTGGTAGTCAGGGGTTCGTTTCGAAAGCACGATAGCTATCGATATTTTTTTATAGCCTTTTCTTTGTCACCTGAGGATGAAGATTATACAACCCATTAGGACCTGAATTCAATGAGTACTACCGGATGTATTTGTGCCACGAAAAAAAAACGCGTGTTATGAGTTATACCAAATTCCTTTGATAGTTACACCCTTGTCTTACCCAATACGTTCTTGGGTGTCCTCGCTGAATAGCAATTACTACAGGAATGGTAGTTTTTGGATTATAAAGTTGATCTTGTTACAGGTAGCCACCCGGTGAGGCAGGGAAAATAATACCTATATGAGTTGAAGATGTTTGTCCCATGTGGCTGTATTAGGATTCGACACAGTTCAGTTTGCAGTTCACTGCTACAATTCGCTAGCTTTGTTCGTAGTTACTGTTCGCCACTAAGAAGGGCTGTTCACACTTGTGCGATACGATACGATAATTTTATCGGACGTCGAGTTAGTAGTTATTAACAAAGTGTTATTTTCAATAGGAGTGTTCACACCTGTGCGATACGATACGATACGATAATTTTATCGGACGTCGAGTTGAAAATATTTCAACTTTTATCGTACGATAAAATTATCGGATGAACATAAATGTGCGCAAATTCAGTGATAAACTTGCGCAATTCTGCAAAGCGTATGGACGCCAAACAGGCTATTAGGGGAAGTTTAGCGTAAAAAGTGGGTTTAGTAATAAAATCGGGGGTTTTGAGGAATGTTTTGGGAAGTGGACGTATTCCGGGGAGCATTGGCCTTCATTGAGGCTCGGTCCTATTTTCCGCCATGCATGGGACATACGAAACCATTATTTAAGTTCAAATGATGCAATGATGCCATCCCCATATACATAGTAGCGTGACCAGTGGAGGTATGGGGAGGTCATGTTGCGTCGGCGACTATCAAGGATCAGTGACATGGCAAAGGCAGGAGATATGCGGTTGGTAGTGAGTGGCCGGTGGGGGCGGAGGGTGTTGTGGCTGTTTGAGAGGAGCAGGGTAGGAGGGTTGTTCTAGTGGGTCTCGATCCACAGCCTGGCGTATGACGGAAACTTCACCCTTTCCTCATGTGAGAAAGAGGCGGGAATGAAACGGAAAGATCCCGGCTACGGAAATAAGCTATAGGGGGGGTATAATGTCGATTTAACGCCACGTTAATCATGTCTTGTAGATCTGTGACGAAAGTAGTAAAGTACACAGGTGGAGCCGTAGGCCTTATTTTTAGATGCATGTTCTGAGCAAAGTAACCAAGCTCAAAATTTCAGCTCAATTGACTGAATGCTTTCTTGGCGGCCTCACTCGCCGAATTATTGGATACCGATGCAATCAAGACTGGGTGTGAACGGAAAGGGTGAGGCGGGGATGGTGAGTCAGTTGGATCGTGACCGTCAATTGCGCTTCTCCAGGCCTCCTACAAGTACTGAGGAAGACACAAGCTTCGAATGTTTGAAATGACAGTTCTTGGTACTCAAAAACTCTGCCGACCAGGCTATTCAACCGCCTGAAGCGACAAAAGGGGAAAACTTGTGCCTCTCTCAACTAAAACCAATACTCTCTACGTTATGTTAGACGCAGAGACGTCCGATAAAATGATCGTACGACATTTTTATCGCACAGTGTGAACACGCCATTCCGATAAATTTAATCGATCGTATAGTATCGAATGATCGTATCGCCACAAGGTGAACAGCGCTTAACGCCAGCCGGAGGTCCGCGGTTATTATTCGCATTTCGCCAGGCCGACGTTCTTTCTAAGAGTTTCCCTAAATTCGTTAAATCCGGGTCTAATTCAGGAAGGTTGGTGGAAACGCTTTCTGGGTAATTAAATTGTTCTTTCATATTTGTCAAAATTGAGTGAAAATCATCAGAACATCTGCTAAGGAATTGAATATTAATGGCAATACTCGAAGGATATGATTGGGCGAGACAAACGGCCCCATACTAGGATAGCGTACTGGGAAAATAAACTTGCAATCCGGACACCCCGGACCAATATCACTGTCACACCGCCAACCACGGTTGTAATCCATATATGCCTCAGAAACCATGCAGGTGATGTCCATAAGGAGAAGCAGGTGTCAGGAGATTCGTAATGACCCTTCGCCATCGTGCGGGTACATGTGTGTGGTTCTCTGGATGGATCAGCACTTGGTGACAATGACATCTACGTCAGCTCTTGCGGGAAAGGTCCAACGAGCGCCCCCCCGCGCTTAAGCTTGACTGCAGCGTGGTCTCTCACTGAGCTCTTGCACAGAGGCAACACTGGAGCCTCCTCACCCATAACACCGTTTTTAGCTGCGGGGAAGCAGCTCTGCAAGTCAGTCAGTCTCTCGTCTGTTCGTTCGTTCGTTTCGTTAGTTCGTTCGTTCGTTAGTTTGTCCGTTAGTTCGTCCGTTCTGTTCGTTCCACGTTCACTCGTAATTCTGAACGTACAGCGAAAGGGTGGGAAACTTTGTGGGTGGTGGAGCATGCCCATCTGGCAGGCTGAGTTACATTTTTGTTTGCATAGGGCGATGAAATTTTAATTAAATCCAATAATTACCCCAATTTAAGTCTTCATTTTATGATACTTTGAACCTGTAAATGGCCCCCCCATTTCAGGTTGAAACTTGGTGGGTGGATGTAGCACGCCACTGGCTAACAAAGGCTGAGTTACATTTAGTGTGCATATGTGCTATAAGATTCTCAATTAATCCAATATTACCCCAAATTTCCAACTTCCATTGAGCTAGCTCTCTGTGACAGTTTGAGAGTGTCTTGCTTTACTTACTCCATCCCTTGCAGACCAGTGTTTACCTTATCTGGGCAGAAGGTCCAGGTCTGCAGCCTAGGTGACAATAAACTATTGTCCGGGGGGAATGATTTGCTCTCAACACATCTCGCTCTAGATTGTTGGCTGTTGACCCAGAAAAAGAGTTGTTTTCACATGTTTAGTTCTGTTGTCCGCTATATGTCGCCTATATACATCCTAGGAATGACTTAGTTGAGTACTTTGTGTTGGGCACTGGATAGCAAATATTATTGGCCAATCGCTGTAGACATGTCCAAGCCATTCCAAGTTAGAACAGATGTTCAGTAAAGAGTCCCCCCCAAAAATTGGGGGAATGTTAACAAACATACATGGGATGGTGAAGAACGCTTTTTCTGGTACCGACAGCCTCTGGGCGCCGCCGAGAGTATAGTCCTCACACGCTCACTCCTGAGCCGGGTTATCTTAGCAAAGAACAAATCGGTTGCGTTCACACCGCGAGAGATCACTCTCGCTATCGATTCCTCTCTGATACACCAAAGACAAGCACCGCCGGGCCCTCGCGCTGGTTCATCGATAGACACATTCGATTCACGTAATTGATTTTGCTTTTCTCCTGACCCGGCAGCCGCTTTACACCAGCTTGACGGGTTACAAGGACTCTATTGTTCGCTTCTCTTTTTTCGCTTTTATAGAAAGCCCGCCCCACGGCAGCATATAGACAAACGAATTATGCATGAACATGTACAAAAAATAAACATCAAGTTAATTGGCAAGCGTACATGAAATGACATTAAATATTGCATATATTGATTAGTTATCTGACAGCTAAAAGTCGTGGCTTGGTGCAAGCATCTAACAGTTAAAAGCAGAAAACATACCCCTCATATCATGGAGAGATACAATATCATTGAAATTAGAGAAATTTGCCGGAACTTCCAAAGTTCTTCCCGACTGGAGTAGTAATGTACCCAATAGTCGATTTTAGTTTCATGGGTTATGAAAAAATTTGACAACGCACCTCGATAATGTCCCGCGCCGTTCAAGGAGCCTCGACCTTGTATTCCGAATGCAGAATTTGTACGTGTTAAAATAAATCGAGAAAGAAGTATTTTTGGCACTTTTCTTCGCCATATAGGGTACCTATAATGTGATTTCTATCCAATCAATACCGTGGTTCCCTGTCACCAAAGTGTTACATTTGGCAGTTACATGCTACCAGGGACACGCAACTTTACTACAAGTGCAGAACAAATGTTGAAGAGTCTCTGTCTCTTGTAAACAAAGTACGCACTACGGAAGAATGACATTTTACACAGTTTATCACCAGTTGAAAAAACAATATTGTGTGAAATTCTAAAATCAAGGTCAGCAGCAATGTTGTTTTTTATGGCACCGTAAATATTTCCCCATCTCTTACTAAAGCCATGGCTAAAGGTTGAAGGCTATTCCAATGCGACTGGCCTTTCGGGATCGTGGTCCTTATCCTGAAGTAGTTATAGTTGTGTCCATCTTGGCAGACAAATTGAAGTGTACGATGCCCTCCGCACCATCTAACTCGAGCATTGGGGTCGTGCTATTGGCGTCCTCGAAAAAAGCTGCAGGGTTGGCGTTTACAGCTTCAAACCAGGCAGCGGGAATGGCGTCAATGAGTTCTAAAATGTTAATACTAACGTCATCAATCTGGACTTTTGACTGTGGATGGAGTAAGGTGATAACATTATGAATTGTAACACGTAGACACGATTCGAAAATATCTCATACATAATATCATTACCAAGAATTATGCCCCCCCAACAAAATCCCTATTATAAAAAGTATCTCCAGCGCTGTCGTAAAAAGGGGGTATTGAAAATGGGCTGCTGGAGTATTCTAATGCAATCATAGAGGCGAAAAAAATGGACCATTATAAGATTCTTCATGCCATGAGAAGTTCTCTATAGCATTGCGAGAGTTCACGTAAGGGCCGCGGTGTCACCGATCCGGCCCTGAAAATTGGATACCTAACTTCATGTTATGTAGTGATTTAATGAAATACAACATTAACGCCTTTAACATGCCACTAACCGTGTCTTTCAATAGTCGGGGAGTGAACGTAATTCTTAGGGGCAGCTCTCGTTCGCTCAAGTCACAGTTCCCAACCCTCTCTTGGGCCAGACCGCTCGGGAGAGTCCGCAAACCCAACATCAAAACTAGTAAAGGTCTTCAATTTCCAAATTGGAACTCTCTTATTAATTCCTAGTCGAACGAACGGACCCACTTTGGGAACAGGAGATACTAGAAAGATAGACGAATCTAGACAAAAACAACGAATTCACAACCAGGGTTTGACCCTTGAATGAAAGTCGACGACCCTTCCACTTCTTGAGGATATTAGTACTAGCCTCAGTTCTAGCCTGCCAATTCGGATGTTGATTGAGTCATCTTTAAATCAGGAAAGTAAAAGCGTGCTCGCGAACAAGAACCTCTACCGATCGTGAGCAATTCAGTTTCACTTTCATTATGCTTTGAGCCGGAAACCATTATGTATCACGATCGATCTCTATGCGTGAGTTATACTCTTAGGATTAGCTAAAATAGCGTGGTGTCATCAGCATGTTGGAAAATCTTTGCTGAATTGTCTAGAAGAATGTCGTAATACGAGTTGTATGTTCATAATTGAATAATGGAACGGTCCCGCGCACAAAACATAAAGAATGGATGAGAGGGGGCACCCCTAACGTACGCCTTTATATTAGAGAAATTATTGGAAAATAACCATTATGTTTGATTTTGCCAGAAACATCAGTATATAAAATTTTGATCCACTCATATTGTCTGACCAAACCCCATCTTCCTTAAAACACGGAATAAATATGCATGATTCACTCTATCAAACGCCTTCTCTTGGTCAATTTTAAGTATATACCCTTCCGATTCATTTTTGTTAACATATTCAACAATGTTCTTCATAGTAATGACATTGTCAGCAATATCCCGGCCAGGTATTGCACAAGTCTGATCTTCAGAAATAAGTGACGTAATAACCCCTAAAATTCGATTGTTATGGTCTTGGCAATAATTTGCAATCAGTATTGAGTAGGCTTATGAGACGCCAGTTTGAAATTCTAGTGGTGTCACCCCTCTTAGGAATCAGGGTAATTAATCCAGTTTTCATGGATTTGCAAAGGGTCATACCAGTCATACATTGGTTAGCGAGGTCATGCAAATGTCTTTAAAATCACCCCAAAAAGTAATAAAAGAACTCCGTATTAATCCGTCGGTCCAGGGCTCATGCTGGTCGTCATGGCATCGAGGGCACTGTGTAACTCTTCAACAGGAATCCCCTTCACATTCCTCACATCACATTCCTCACCCGTTAGGGTTGCTGATCAATTACTTAGGAGAGTGAGTAGTTATCATGTCGAACTTATGTTATAGGTTCTTTTATGTATAGAGCAGCATAGAATTTCACCTGTTCCTCTATAGGATACCTCGTGGATGAGTAATTAACTCCAGTTGACGTCTGTAGTTGTCCATGACTTTTCTGTTTGCATTTCGCTTGGATCGTGACCAGACCCAGCCACCCGTTCGTTCCGATGAGTCAGCCGGGCTCAGGACGTTAGGGGCCTCACGACTTCTCCAACCTGGTCCTGCGGCCGTCCCACTAGAGGACGTACGCGGAATACTACCACCTTTGTCGCTGGGTTACCTAACCGACGAGGTCTCCACAGAAGGGGCCTTCGCCAGAGCGGCCTTCAGCCTCATACTCAGCATCCGACTAACCAAATCGACGGCAAGGGCCCACTGCTAAGCGCCCTGTGCTAAACTGGTACATGGTCGATGAGGGGTGAGTAGAGTATGGTTAATAGATTCTACAAAACAATACGTGCTCATGATGTGTGAACTACGAATGCTTTCCCCTTATCCGACAGTCCCATTGCAGCCGTCTTCTGTCCCTCCCCGGCCGTCACGGGCTGAATGACTATACGTAAAAGTGCCAGACACTCGTTAGCATACTGGGGTGGTGCATGGTCGATAAGGGGTGAAGGGGTAAGGGGGGGGGGACTATGATTTTATGAGGGGGTCAAAAAAAGCAGGCCTCGCCCCATTTATCCACAATGCCATTTTGGGCCTACTTTTCGCGAGTTATCCCGAACTTACTGGATTTTTTTCTCCAATATTTCTCCTAATTTCTTCCACTTCCCTTTTTCTCGGGCCTTCGATTCTGGGGTTGCTGGTTTGGTTACGGGACGGGATATTTGCAATAAGTCTCGCCTGTCGGTGGAGCAGTCACGTTGAACTTGAACTTTCGCTTTTCCATGTTCCGAGAAAGTGGTCGGGTCCTGGAGTTCCCTGATCGTCCTTGGGGATGGGACGAAACATTGCAGTCCCGGAGCAGGTTGGGATTGGTTACACCCCTGCCGCGATGTCATCTGAGCATTAGACGAAAAGAGAAAGCGGGGTATCACCAGTGCTGATACATAACCAATACGGCCAGAGTTCCGTGATAAGCCTTAATTTCCTCCAGGAACCCGTATAATTCAAATCACATGAAATGATATGTCCCGTCGTATGGAGTTTATGCTGCGTGTCTTCTGCAACAACCAATATTGGTTATTACTTCCAGCGTTTCTTTGTTGACATTTATGGGTGACAGTCCAGACCAAGCCTGCGCAGGGCCAAGCATTTCTCAGAATATGAATTATCCCATTTTGCTGCTCTTCTATTCATCAACGTAATACACTAAATATTGGTGATCGAATGTTGTGCATTACGTATACAAGAGACAAGAGTGAATCATCCCCCTAATTAATTAATTTCATTTTATGACTGAACAATGTTTGTCAACCACTTACATCATTTTCATGTGATGTAAGTAAGAAGAAAGAAATAATATACAATTAAATCGGAACCTAACACTTGATATACCCTTTCTAATATACATTTATCAATTTACTCAACTTGGACTAGGCTTGTTTCTCAAAGGTCACTGCAGCTTGGATACAATAGAGGATATATCGCGGGGTATGGTACACTGTGTATATAGGTATAAACATTCCGATACGGCCCTCAAAGCTTAGTTCTTTATACAGATAAATGAGAGACTCCCTATCGCGCAATAACGCATGGCCAACTACAGCAGTCTTCCTCTCGATGATTTTTGAAGTAAATCAATGTTTAAATGTTGACGGGGAAAAAAGAAAACGAAAATATTTGCAGGGCTGTGCAAGTATTACGTCATTGATTACGGTATCATGGGATGCTTCTCGATTTTGCACAATACATATGGACAAATTTCAAGGGCCTATAACTAAGATCATAGTTTACGACAATCTTCCCATCGGCTGCGCATAGTTTCCGCACAGGATTCGATGGCAAAAGTTTTGAACTACGCCTGCGCAATGATGATCGAGAGCGGTGATCGACGAAACCAAAATGGCTACCGATAGCCTGCCATAGTAGTAGTAGTAGTAGTAGTAGTAGTAGGTGAGTCTCATCGTTCAGTAATAGTGAACGATCATTGGCAAAAGTTTTGAACTACGCCTGCGCAATGATGATCGATAGCGGTGGTCGACGAAAACAAAATGGCTACCGATAGCCTACCATAGTGGTAGTAGTAGTAGTTGTAGTAATAGGTTGAGTCTCATCGTTCAGTACCGTAATAGTGAAGTAGTAGGTTGAGTCTCGTCTATCCGACATGCTCAGTGATCAATCTCCGCACGTATCACGATCTTGCGCAAGGTTTACTGCTTCTCGAAACTGTTAATGTTGATGTCCCTAAATTGCGATTGATTTTCCGAGCAAATAGTCACAGGTACCCAACGGCTAGTAGTATGTCTCAATGGTTCTCTCAGAGCGATCTTCGCTGGAGCTTCTTCTGGAGTCTCGCGACGTGACCGAATAATCTCAAACGTCTATATGCTACTACGGATTTTCAAAGGGCCTTCAAGGTATTGACGCGTTGCCTCTCCAGTTAATATAATAGCTCCATGGCTTGAAGCCTACATGTCGGGGCAGTGCTTGAAAAGTTCGTGAATAGCGCGGAACATGGCGTAACCATCTCGTGAAAGTGCGTGTCCTGTTGGTTACGCAATACTGGTACGCACTGCCGCGCCACAGTGCGGAGTAATGCGGGACCCAGATAAATGTAAAGGGTCTTCAACGCTCACAACGTGAGTGCACAATAAACATGGGCGGCGTAACAGTTAAGTCCGTTTTCTATCAACTAATTACCTAACGTTAATACATGACAAAAATCTGAATTTGATCATTATATGTATTGTAGACAAGGAACTCGGAACGCAACGCAGTATCAGTTCTTGTCCAACCCGGCTATGATGCTGTTAGTGATACTGAGCATACGCATGCAGTACATCATAGTTCTATTTTGATTAGCTATAGTTTAATAACTGGGTTGAAGCTCTCATTTCACTTTTAATTACAAGGCGATCGCCAATAAGTGTCTCACCTGGTTGCGCGATCGGTGTTTTGTATTATTCACTATACCACAACCACCTAGTTCATGCAGTCCATCGTCTGTCAAACGAACATCACATATTTTTCACTTAAACACATAAAATTGACCCCAAACTGACCCCAGCTGTACCTTTAAAATGATCAGGATGAAAGGTGGATCCCATCTACCAAGTTTTGTGGAAATCAAACTTTCAAAAATTGCATCAATATGCAAATCAGACACATTAAATGACCTCTAGTGACCCCGACTTCACTTTTAAATTTTCGGGAACCATGGTAGACAACATTCACGTAAGTTCGTGGAAATCCGACAACTTGAAAAATTCGCAAATTATGCAAATAAGACCACTTAATTAGCATATTTTAGGCTGAAATCTATCAGTTCATCTACCAGTCATCCAGGTCCGAACATGCCAAAAACTACATCACTGTAGGCACATACGGTTCTTGCGTAATATCGCTAACAAGCTTAAACAAAGACGTAACATAACATGAAAATACATGTTTTTCTTTTGTACAAAAGTAAGTACATTGTACATTGTACATTTGCAATGACAGTGCAAAGGTCCAGATTACTTTTGTACAAAAGAAATTAACAGTTCTATGTTCACTTCAAAGACAGATATGGTCATAATTATGCTAACAATGTCGTTTATAAGATTATCTGCCCCGATTGTAATTCCATTTACATTGGTGAGACTACCAGGCCCTTGAAGGATAGATTTACTGAGCATAACAATGAGATCATTGGGGGGGCAAAGGTGGGTGATTTATCAGCATTGCAATGACACTAATCATAGCATGCCAACTTTTGAAGATCATTGTGTTTATTGGCACTAGCCGCAGTGGTACAGGCTGAAGATTGGAGAGATTTACTATAAAAGAAATTTAAGGCCGACCTGAATCGTAATATTGGTAGCCACCCTCTTGAGCTTCTCTAATGCCATTCATCTCTATGTAGTATTTTATAACCTTCTATACCAGACTGTGTTATCTCCAATGGTTGCTTTAGGCCACAATTGTTAACGTGGAATAGCTGGCATTGTATTGCTCTACTCTTAGTACACCTGTATGTTTATGTACTTTACTTTCGCATTATGCCTGAAGATGGGGTCTTGTTGACTCCTCGAATATAGCATGCATGACATCGTTATGCAATATTCGCTTGTTTCCTCTCTTCGTCTTCTCCTTCATACTTCTGTGTGGACACTCCTGATTCATATATTCGTATAATATATATAGATATCTATACCTATATATATATAATATATATATATATATATATATATATATTATATATATTCTATATAGATATATATATATATATATCATATATAGATATATATATAGATATGATATTATATATATATATTATATATATATATATATCTATTATATATATATTATTTCTGACCCTGCTTCTTAATTCCAACGGAAGACCCAATCACGATGTCGTACGTACGCGATGTTCATGTTCCTTCGATCATGGTATCTAACTGTCTGTGTGATATGCCCGATTAAACTATCGCCCCCCCACTTTGTATTCCTTCCTCTTTATTGACCGGACGCATTCCGGAACCCTTCGAAATCCTGATAATTGCAACCGATGTTCTGCACAGTTGTCGGTCGGGGCTACGAGGGTCCGGCACACATTCGGGAAGAGCCGTAAACCCCGTACCAATGATATCCTCACCCTTCTGCCAAATCGCCTCTCTGACGACATACGGTCACAGTAGTCGAAGGTGGCGGTTCATTGAAAGTTGAGAGCTTCGTTCCAGCTAGCAACCGAATCCTGCGGCGACCTGTTGATCCACTGGATCACACGGCGAGGCATTACATATCTTATACGAATTTCATCGTCTCCTCTGATACGACTACTTCTTCTCCGCTGAACCTGGATGTATCTACGAATTTTCTACGGTAATCAGCTGAAATTCGGTGGAAGACGCCACCACTCCGTCGCGATACGCTCGCCCCCCAGTGTAATGAATGAAACGGACCGAAGAGGAGAGCCCCAGACCACCAATTATTTGGAAGAAATTCGGCATCAGACGAATTGGAAGCCTGAAACCGTTCCCAGATCTCGACTTTGTCTTCAAACGTTGTGTTTCCGCAAACTCTATGTTCAAGGTGGATGCCGTCTGGAAAGACCAGACTACGCGGCTCGTCCTCTTTCGGCAGATACAGTCTGGTCCTGCAAGAAGAAATCAATTAGTTCGAATGGTCGTTTCTTCTGCTGTTATAAATGTAGGATTTTATAAGTGCAGATGCGGGGTACAATATGGAATGTAGAATCGGATTGTGACGTGATGTATGAGCAATCAGTCAAATAAACCTGTCTAATGACGTGAGAGCCATAGACTTCAGCAACGCATTATATACGGACGTTTATTGGCTTTATGAGGAAGATCTTCCATAAAGCAATTGGCGTATTCAGCATCCACCTGCCGCATTGGTAAAAGAAGTTTGTAATTTTTGCCTACGCATGCAACGTTTTCTTACTTTCTTGGAATAAATTATGCCTCTTGGAACTCCAACTCTGCAAATTGAACACAACATATGCCTATAAACCATTAGCACAGACTGCTCACGTGAATGTGGCATCATGGAGTTATACCGGACCCACACACGCATCCGCAATTATGGATCCGCCCTTTATGGGGGAACGCACTTATCTGTTTCCACGTCCTTTCAACGCCGTCATGTTTCTCTAGTATTTAATATTGGACACATTTTTACGCGCGCGTAATTTCCTCTGTCTTTAACAAATCAATAGAGCGCCACAATGCGGACTGGTCGAAAACTGATACCATTCACTGGCTAGGAACTCATGTTAGATTGTTTGTCACTCTTCAACCTTCAGGAGGCTCGCCTATTACAATGGACGTGCTGTTCACTAGGAATATGTTCAGCGTTCCTTCGCACCTCATACCCCTGTGTTTCAATTTCCTACTCGTCATAATTAACGTCAGTTTTTCGTGACGAGACAAGTTTGCAACGTCGAATTAAAGCAATTAGTGGTTCGATCTGGTACGATATGTTAGTGTCAAGCAGCAGATATCGAATAGACGATAGACAATCGTGCGCATGATTTCGTAATGTCGTCGAGGGTTGGGAAAAATTTATATTCGCTCAAATAGTGGAACCTGCTGCGAAATTGTGGTGCTCGCTATACTTCTCCTGCGAGATAACCACACCCAAATTCGTGTCCCTCGCGAAACGCGTGATCTCTTGGCCATTCCTTGTGTCACTCTGACGTGTAATGCGAAGAACGTTCAGTCTGGATATGTTTGTCGAAGTGCACTGGACGATATCTGTCGCTCTCAACTACTCTTCACTTTGCCATGTATTCGTAGATTAGCATGGAACTGTTTGTGTGTTACCACTAATATGATCGTACACAACAGGGAATGTATTAAGTACGTTTGTACACTCCATGTCCTGTGTTCCCAAACCACTATCGGGGGCTCGTCGTATATGATATGCCACGTTTTACATTGGTAATGTTGACAGTCTTATCGGGGGTCAATTTATTACTGTCTCTTGGCCTGCGGTGGACAAAAGTCCACAGAGCGATTAAAGCTCAGTCGGCAAAGTTCCACCACGGCTTTCTCCCTTAGCGCCCTTGAACAAAGGGTATGTTCTCATCACATAAGTTAGTGGTGAGGGTAGTTAGTCTTATGTGCTGCCCCGATTGGAAAGTCCCCCCGGGGGACACGATGAGTGCGCACATGACAATGGTGTGTCGGCATGCATGTATATACAAGCCTTCATATAGTCTCCACAGATGCAATGCTATTACTCCTCGCTAAATCGAAACTTGCTGATAATGACCGCATGCTATTCATCAGCTGCAGCAAACCGCGAGAGTATTTTCCTCCGCTCGAAACTTTGGTGATGGCAAAGCCGCTAGACGCCTATAAGTATTTGCGCATAGATCCCTCGTCTACGTGCCTCACCACCTGCAACTGAACCGGGCAAAGTTTACTTCATCGATCGATGCAGCTTTGAAATACCCTCTAGCAGTCTTGTTGTGAATTAAGGAATGCGCGACGTGGCCAGTAGCAAGCAAATGATGGAGGGGGAGAAGAAGGGGGTGGGTGGCCAACTAAGTCTAAAATGACCAGGCGTCATTATCGACATGTGCATAGTAGTTAGCTAGTAGTAGGTGAGTATCGTCTACCGACATGCTCAGTTTGATCAATCTCCGCCACGCATCACGAGCTTGCGCAAGGTTGATTGCTTCCTCAAAACTGTAATTTGTTGATTGTCCTGATATGCCGATTGATTTTTCCGAGAAGGTAGTCACGGTTCTCCCAACGGATTAGTATGATGATCTCATGCTTATTCAGAGCGATCTTCGCTGGAGCTTCTTCTTGGAAGTCTCGCGACGTGACGAAAAATCTCCAAACGTCTATGTGCTACTACGGAGGACCAAGAGATTTAAATGATGTAATGCTGTTGTACTGAATCCCGTTGCAGAAATCCCGTGCCTTCCATTCATCGAATTATAGGCAAAGAAAATATATATGTGGTGAGTAGACACTTACCGGACAGGACTTGGTGAAAATAGGCGAGTTTGTCTTTCACGGCTTTCCTGATTTACAAGGAATGCTGAAGGCAAGTCCGCTCCAGTGAATCCGTCCTAAGTAATTATTTGCGGGTCGCACCACGTGGTCATCGCCACATTCAGCAGGAGGAGAAGACTAGTCCTTGGAGGCATTACCATATTCTTAGGATTCATGAATCTAATTACGCTGTTTTGACACTAATCGGTTTCGAAACATTAATATTTCGATTTACTGTTAAAATAGATAACTTTCGACAACGGGCTACCGAGCAGGCTACGTTACAGTTGTTCAGGTTGAAGTTCATAGTTCCATCGTGGTAATGGATACCGTGAATGAAAAACAGTATGCATGGGTAGCGCTGGGTAATGCTATCGGGCAGAGTGTTTTTTATGCGGTCATCTGTTCTCTCAAAGCCTGTAAGTAGACGCATTGTCGTCCCTATAGTAGAATCTATTCTTCGCAGGCGTATGTTTTGGAAGAGAGAGTTAAATGAGTCTACTGAAACCCACTTGTTTCGATTCCAGTATATAATAGTAGTATAATATCTGGGACCTAGATAGGCAAGCTTCCATTGTAGGTTCAAAGAGCTTAACAGATATACCCTGTTCATAGGACATGGTAAACACTCTGACAATCTAAGAGAGGGAGAAGTGGCAGCAGCATAATACAGCGCCGGTTTTGTACTGAAGTGCTTCCTGCAAAGGTCCCCATTTAGCGCACTGGATAGAGAGAGCATGGAGGTGAGTGTCTCGCCCAAAAAGCAACCACGGAAAAGCTGATCGGTCTGTGGGATTCGAACTCAGCCTATATTCAAACTGTCCCCATATTCAAAAACGCAACAAGTCATCCCTGTTTTCGGATGTGTTGTTGATTGATTGAGTATAGATATGGGGGAGGGGGGGGGGGGTGGGGGGGGGGGGATTCTGTAAAGTTTGGTGTTGGCGGGGGATTAGTCATTTCGGCAGGGGAGTTTCGAAAGATCTTATTGCCCCACTTTACGTTCAACGTCGAACTTGTCATTGTTCATTTCATGACCTTGATACAAGATAATTACAACTCATAAAACTAACTGCGAACAGGTTTATTATAACAGACATTTCTACTTCTCGCTCATGATATGACACAAGTTCATACTGGTCGAACATACTTCCCATCGGGTTGGTTGAATCAGGTTAATCAGGTTAGCGGACCGTGTATTATCAAGTAGATAATGCATCGTGTTCAATGCACAGTCTTGATTCAATTGCCACGTTACTAAACAATGCAATCAGGTCTGTCTGCTGATAGTACTCACATTGCACACGCAAACCGTGTGTTGCCAGTAATGAGTTTTTCCTACTACAAATATCGTTAATGCGTTCATCTTAGTTAATGAAAGGAACTTTGTTTCATGTGAAAGTGTAGGACTTGTTTTCTTCCTCTGATATATTTTGTTTAAAATTCTGGGTTAGCGAGACAAAAGAATTATTAACAAAAGCAAGTAACAACAGGGCAATTCCCGATAGGTGCATGACCTCATCGGCATACTTGTGAAAAATCCATTCATTCCAATCTTCCAAATACTTTTGCAACTAAACAATGCATAAACGAACAAAGCACTTGCACCAATTTATTTTGATTCGAAACATTGGAATATGAACGGGTAGGCAGGGCTTAGTTTCGCGAAATAAACTTACATTGAAAAAATATGGACTGTGAGATATGATACCACAAAATCTGCACAATATCGGGAGAGCTGCGATTTGCTACGTCGCAAACTAGCGACTGGTCACAATCCAATTAGGCCTTTGGACACCTACTTGTGATCATCCCCTCTGTCCTGATTTCAAATATCATTCACCTTCTCCTCGGGACATAATCCTGGGATCAGGTGCAAGTGCCTTTCTCAGCTTATAATTGCTGGGGTTTGAAAATCACGTTATTAATATAATCCGAGATATGCAGCAACTGACTACGTCACAATAGACAATATCTCCACTGACGACACTAGATGAAAACAAGTGCTGTGAACCCTGACAAAGTCAATTGGGCAGTCTTCTTTGACATAGCGTATCAAACTTTTTCAACAGTTCCTGTCCCGCATTTGCTGATCATTTCTGTTCCGTTAGCGCTCACAAACTCTAGCAGATGTGCGTTCCGCGGATTGGGAAGGAAAATGTTCGCTCATTTTCAGAGAGATACTCGTTTGGTCTATTTTTTGTAACTACAATCAGTGAGTCTTACCAGTGTGGATGGTTTGCAAAGTGATGGAACCAATTTAGGGATCCTGGTGAATTAATCAAAAGTAATATCTTATTCGTGTCTAAGCATGGCAGACTTCATCAAGGAAAACAAAAAAGTCCGCTATATAAGCAGTCAGACATTATCAAAGTGCTCCGCTTAAATTGCGAATCCCATTAAAATCGAGTTTCAGAGTTGGGAAATATGACAAATCCACCACTGGTGCTCATTACTTGAATATTACTTGTTTTTCCGTTTTGAATATTACACATGGGTTTCCTCATAATTAGGATCTATAATTATCAAACATTTGAAAAATATTCTGTGTGTGAGTGTTGTCGCCCTTATAAGTTGGGGGCGGTCACACTATACAGCGATCGTGCAGCGTTCCGATGTTTTGGGTTCAAGTCCGATAATACCAGCCTGTCTGGACGACTGAACACCCTGCTGAAATGATATATGCATTAATTCGCTATTGCCAACCATTCTGATGTGGAATAGACCGCTTCTCTAACGGTTTGATCATCGCACTCTTCTTTTATCGTTGAGCTAAACGATTTAATCGTACGACTCAACCATTTTTCGATGTGACGTCATTTAGAAATGTATTTTGTTTCGATCACTTCCGATTTGGAGAAGGTATTTGGACAGAACCCTTTTATACTACTTTTTTCTAAAACACACAAACAGAGATCGTTACTAATAGCTCCACGCGTACCTGGTTCACAGAGCCGTCTCAACTAGGTACCTATTATAGGCTTTCCACATGGCTTTGCCGAAGTTCTCCGGGTGCATGCTGTTGGTAACGATTACTGTAAGGAGTGCAGCAACCGCAAAACGCCTCATTGCACGCGCAGCCTTGCGGATTTCCGCCCGCCAGGCAATGAAGGAGTTAACAAAGAACGCAACTCTGCGTAAGTGATTCTTGCCTTTTTCCGACATGTTTCCCCTTACAGGTTGTGGCATCACCATGATGTTCATCTATTCACAAACCCTGCAAGATGTGTGTTGCCAACTCAAACACAACATTGACACAAAACGACCAATCACTCCCTGCAATATTTACAACCGCAAGAGATGCTTGTAGCTTTTGACCAAGGTCAAAAGTCTCTGAAGGGGCACTTGAAGTAAGAATACTGAAAAATCAACCTGGTAGTTAAGTGTTTTGAAGAGTGAAGGTAAGTCACGAGTCATAACTAGTGAGGTCCAACGTGTGGAAGTCCCCGCGACCGTAACACTGAGTCGGCCAGACTGCAGGCAAGGCTTATTGATGAGGATCACTTTAGCGAAACTTATCACTCATAAGTGACTGTGGTCAAAGCAGATAGACTGAAGGAAGTGGCAGTTTCTTGAATCGGACGACCACCATCATCAACAAATGTAAAAAAAAAAAAAATCTCCTTTTTGGTGGGGTATATGGTGGGGGAAGAGAAGTGCATACAGGTCTATATATTGTCACTTGCATCCTCCACTACCTGGACAATGTGAGTCATTGTAGGTACCTAGTGTCGCAATAGCATGATTGTGTCTCTATGTTGGTCATGGTTAGCCATATGTCTAATCACTAATGTGACTTAGGGGTAAGTCTTGCCAGTCAAATTCGTTTCAATTTGTAGCAGCATGCCAGAGTAATCTGTGGTCTTTTAAAGTGACTGTGGGTGTAATCAATTTTCATTATTTTTTCAGGCCAAATTGACTGGGGGGTGCAATCATTTTGTTTACCCAGCTAAGTGCATGACTCACCTTGTCTGGGTAGGCAAAGGGTGGGTCAAATGCATTGACAAGTGCATAACTGTTTAAAATACTTTATCAATTAGCATTTTACCAGTCCATCCACAAATGTCTTATTGCCATTTTTAGGGTCAAACTTTTCACAAGCTTTCAAATCCATTCCCTCCTATTCCCTCCTAGCATTGGTGGGGTTGGGGAATTTCTCTGTCTGATGGTCAACCCATGCAGCACCTCCTCCCATAAAAATATCTCTGGCTGCATGATAATAACTAATACAAATAGATAAGAGAACAGACAAGAATCTTTGGTCAATTTTCTAGTGTTTATATATATGCCCATGTTGAGACTTCTATTATGTGGGCTCAGTTATTGTTGCTCCAGTATGCTTCTGCAATTGTTCAAAATGTGATTATCCCAGCACCCCTTTTCCCACTAAGATAGGCCACTGGGGAAGAAAAGAGATACTTTATAGACCCAAACCCCTACCCCATTTCTGCCTGGGGTACGGGTGTGCCCTCACTTTTTTGCTCAATAGCGAAAAATGCCACAAAGTTGTGGCCTTTCCCACTTTCAGAAGCTCCTTGACCCTTGCTTTTTCTTCCTCCCAACTCGCTACCCTCTCACTGCTTATACACACCCACAGTTTAAGCCGGCCCCTAATCACAGGTATAAGAATAACCATAGTCAGTTCCTCCGTCAATAATTTTACATCTTGGAAGGGAAGGGAAGTGTTAACTTAAATGTAAGCAAGAAGATATCAGTAGACGTCCTGAAGTGCAAAACAGAAGAATAATTGGATTACACCACTCTCAATCTCTGGATGCCAGCGCCAGGTAACATTTCCACACTGAATGTAGAAAGGCAGTAAAATAGTTATTTTGTGTTTACTAACACACAACTCGAGAGATAAATCTTTTGGGGAAGGGAATGTTGACCAGTCCAACTAAGGGCTTATTATAGTCTACCCACACAATGCAGGCAGTGGTTGAAAAGGATTATGGCTGGGCCACATAGTGTCCTAATTGAATCAGCAGGACATTTCCTGGTGCGCATTGCTGCTGAATAACTAGTAAATGGGCAATTTGAAGTCATTACACCGTTTTCAATTAATGTAAAGCAACAACTTTGCATTCCCCCCTCGACTAAATTAATATGGCCTATGAAAATTGCAAGTTTGTCTCCCCCCCCTCTCCCCTCCCATTGATATCCATGGTTAATAATCCAATGGTGTACCTTCCTGAGAAAATGCCATGGATAAATGTAAAATATAACCCTAATTGAGAGGAGCTAGAAGCAAGAAGAGGCGTTTCTGCCTTGCAATTAGGAATTTTTCAATAAGTGCAGTGATTGAGGCCTCAAATACGGTACATTTTAATTTTAAAGCTGCCTATGAAACGTTGGGGGGGGGGTGCGTGGCAGACCAAAATTGCCACCCCCACCCGTGGCAACACCACTACTGATCAGGAGGTACATATAGGCTGGCACTGGGGCTAGTCCAAAACTAAACATTATCAAGGAGTAATATGAAAGTGACGATTCAAGAATTTGTAAGTTCACGGGGGGAAAAAATTACGTGCTAGTCCATACTCAAACTATAAGGAATAACAATAAAAATGACAATTCAAGAATTGTACTGTCTCACTGGGGGAAAATATTTGTTTGTTTGGCTAATGCGTGTTTCCTACTCTGTACAATGACTTGTTTGCAGAGATAATAGTTGTCCTATGTGACTGGAATGACCTTGACCTGATACAAAAACAATAGGCGTTAATCTTAATATGTGTACAATCCGACACTTAATTTGAAACTTAATAGATACTTGCATTCATTGGATATCATTGCGAGTCAGAGGGTCAAATGCCAAATTATCACATTTCAGTGTTTTGCTGTCTTGACCTAATTCCACATTTTCATTGAGATAGCTTGTGATAAGAGTATTCGTAGTTGTATTTAGTGTAATTGATTTTTGATTGTCTACAACAAGACGATTCTGCCATCCAAAAAAACATGCAAAATCACAAGGTTCAAAAGGTCAAATGAGGTCACATGTGGTCAAAAAGTCAAAATGAGGTAAAAGTCCGGTCACCAGATGTATTTCACCCTGAACGAACGGAATTTTCCATTACACCAGTCCTCCAAAATGTTTCATTGCGAGATATATGACCAGATTACTTTATGGGACCTCGAATGCGTTGAACCCCCCGACACCAAAAACAATGTGGATAATCCCACCATAACAAGATAACCACATAACCCAATTTGAACTGATAGTACTCGCCTAGGTAGATATCGTGCTGACAGACTTTTACCTTGAACTTTGCCCTCTGTGACCTGGAATGAATTCGAACGGGCACCCAAAACAATAGGGGTCATCCTCCTTATTTGAAACCCCAATACCTAAATTTGGACTTGATACAGTTTGCGTACGTTAGATATCGTGCTGACAAGGTGGTTGTCAACACCACACACACACACAAGACAAACACACAATACGCACGGTTGGCAGACGCATAGATTCCTTGGGACTCCCGGCCAAGGAATCAAAAACTAGGGTTTTCGTAAGGCCAACGTAGGCTTGTAAATCAATAAGAGTTCGCAGTTGGAACTGCGGTTGAGGGGGATGGAATCGGTCTAACTTCTATAGTCTGCAAGCACAATGTCAACCGCTTCTTCCCGGTGGTGGAGGGGGTAATAACTAACAAAAAGAAAGCGAAAAGTTGAAAACTTCTTCCCCGTCTCCCTTTCTATTATACTCTCGTCTGCTGAGAGATTACTATCGATTTGTCGTAATTATTCAACTAGTCCGAGAAACACAAAAATGTATTATTTTGAAACATCATATAATATGCCAGCTACATGTAGGTTAAGGACATGTGGGATGCCTGCCACCCCTCCTATAGACCCGAAGTGATGAGGGCCTATGTGTCCATTTTTGGTTGCATCAACAACTTCGGAGAACCACAAAAACATATCGCGCGACCCGTACATGTTGTGTCTACTAGGTATACCTACATGTATAGTGAGCAAGCACGATGTTATATATAATTTTTTGTGTTGGGGCAGAACTAAATTAGGAGATATGCACTAAGTGTCGAGAAGAGTCATTGCGGGTGTCCACACTCTTGAAAATGTTGTGTAGAATTGACCACAACCACTAGGTAAATAGCACATTTAACCAGGTGTTGTGTAGGAAATAACACAACCTTGTGTGGAGGGTGGTGTGAAAAATTCACACAATTTTGCAGATTCTACACAATGCTAGTGTTATTTCTTATCAACAACACGAGGGGGATAAAGCATGTATCTAGGCCGAGGTAGTTATGTAGGCGTATATAATGTAGTAAGCGTCATGTGCAAATTTCTGTTTCGACTAGTTTCCTCTAACCGTTACACTATATGACTCAAAATACCCACAGTCATTCTATCCGACCCTTTCACAAGCGTTCGGTGGCTATCTAAAACGCTACAAAAAGTTTCCCAAGGTGCCCGATTGCCTTTTTTGCTTCCTTGGCGAAGTCCCAAAAGGATTAGAATCTTCTGTGCGCGCGAGTGTGTGTGTGTGGTTTCCCACAAAATTAAAGAACGTAACGTAAGAGCATTGGGTGGTAGGTAGGGTTCCCATGGATAGTGAAGAGACCTTTTTGGTATCAATTGAGGTCGTGCGAGGTCGGAGGGGTCAATCTTCAAACGCGTTTTCCGCACGAGACTGGGTGAAAGGGAAGCAGATATGAAGTTGTAATTGGTTGTGTGGGTTGCATATAACGAAGAAAAGTCACTGAGAAATAATCTTCATATATCTCAACATCGAAACATTGCGGAAAGTACCCGAAAAAATGTGGTCTGTTGCTTTCCTCAGGAGTTTCCCCAACTTCCTGCCAAAAATACATTGTAGAATACTCTCTCTTCCTCTTCTGTTGCAGTGCCGATATGTCCCACTCCCACCCCCCTTCCCACAGCATGCCAATTTAGATACATCAAGATTACTGCCCCAAGACATCAGCTAAACACCCATCCTACAATAAAGGCCATCAAAATTTACCCGAGTTGTCATGACAGGCGAATAACATTTCTTCAGCACAATGAATTAATTGAAGTGGTCAACATTTGAAAGGGGTTTATTTTCGGGAACTGGACAAAGACCGGGCTGATTGCCCAGTCTACCCACATGGTATATTGAGATCCTGGTGTGACGATTGATTATCTGGCTACAGTTAATATTGGTTCTATTGTCTATTGGTGAGTGGTTTTGTCGGTAAGCTGAGAGGCTTTCGATGTTAACCATTGATAGGGGCGTATCATGAAACTATAATACACCACACGAATAGCTAGCAAGTAACAACATGAATAGCATCATTCTTTCCAGGAGATTGTATCATTCTTAATTACTTGTGTTGTAGGAGGCTAGGCGTATTGTATACCCTGCATGAATATGGTTAGTTTTCATGCAAATGACAAGGGGGTCGATTAGGGCATACCAAGCCATTGAAATTTAACAGCGATCCCACTGCCACCCACTTGAATCAAAAGGTTGATTAGGAATAACTGTTCCAATATCTGCTACAAATTTCTCTTGATCCAATTACATGGACGGTATACAGTATATAGTGCGGCTCTGGAAATTTGGAGTCCAATTATGTGACTCAAGTGTATAAATTTACATTTAGGGCATGTCATCTTATATGTCCAAGTTATCCCCTCTCTCTGTATGAGTTTTACTTTTAATACACAATTATTACCTTTTGGGGGTCAGAAAAACTTAATTACAGCTTTGAGTGTTGAGTCGCTACAGAATGGTACCTTACTGATAAACGATGCTAGTGTCCTAGTTGTGGGGCTACTGTGAATTCTTTCCAAAATGATGTGAAAACCTTATTGCTGTGTAACTTGACACATTTTCCCCATACATTTAGTAATGAACACAGTTTCCATTAAAGTGCTATGAAACACTTTGTATGGTGAAGTCATTTTCGATTCTTGTAAAAATACACACGTTAGGGCTGTCTATTGAAAAGCATGGTCCCTTGTCACTCTGAAAAGAAATTAGTTGTTGGAGCTTGAATTAAGAGGTAGTTCAAACTACTATATTTTTAGATAATCTGGATTTTCTCAAGTATTGATACCCTGCATACTGGATAACTTGAGACACTTTTTGAAGAATAACATAATATATACCTGACGAAGGAAAAAGAACACTGTCCACACATGGCTATAAGGTTCATACTTGGCATGTTAATTGGCCAAACGAAGTCATCTATATTCCTTAAAATAAGGCAGTAATTACTACGCCTTGTTGCGTTTTCGTCAAATAAAAATCGCTGGGTGATAATATGACTTCCCAATCATACATTTCCACATTTGTCCACCAAAACTGCATCAATTGACTGGTGCTACAGAGCCTGGTAAGTGCCATTCCCAGCAATGGAACTGTACTAAGATTTCCCTTTTTTTTATTCACCCCCCCTATATCGCCCCCTAACTTACAGTCGACTGATATTATTTGGGCATTTGGTTGTTCCCAGACGGGAAAATAATTCACTCACTTCCAGTAAACTTTACTCAACATGGGTGTAGGACTATATGACATTCATAAAGCTACGCGAGAGGTCAAGTTACTGAAGCTAGTACATTATTATCCGATGCACCCATGCTATAACCTATGGTTTCAACTGCGCCACGGTAGGGATCGATTTATAACCACACCCACCAATTTAGCCTAGCGTCTTGAAACACCTAAGGCCATGCAACAAGCCTTTGGAGACATTTAACATGTACATATTGCCTCATTAGGTTTGACCTTGGAATTTTTTCAAATTCGAAGTAATTAACCGGGGAACGCTCTCCATACACAATTCAGTTTCTAACGCTATAGGCTTGCTACCTTTCTCAACGCTATGCTGTAACTGTCCTACGTTCTCGGCATCGCCGACAAACTGTTCAGTAAAGATTGCAGGCGATTTCTTGTCATCATATCAGAGCTCACAGGGTCTATAATGAGTTCTCCAATCTGGAAAATCGACTATCATAAACCGATCGGTACTGGAGATAACGAGGAATATTTTCCAGCCGACGAGCACATCGGTCGGTTGGTTACCACGGACGGCTTTCGATTGATCCTGGCCTTTCCGAATAACCGCGGAGGCACAAGTAACTACGATTACCCGGTTTCCCTTGTGAGCCCCAGGACCGTCTGGAAAATTTCGTCTGTTTCGAACTTAAGCTGTCCCATCGACCTGGAAACGGGCCCAGAAACGAAAGCCCTTTGTGTCATGACACGGGCTCCACACATATTGGTTTCATTTGCGTCCTAAATTTTTTTGGCGTCATTTCCGTCTCTTTTCCGCCCTGTCGCGTAGGCTGTCATTTTGAGGTCGTAGTACTGCTGTGTCCGCGCAGTCAACTGACTTGCTTGGTTTTGGTTGCCGTTCTGATTGAACTTGTGCAGCTTCGATTCCCGCCAAGAGTTCTTTCATCTGTCCGGCCTTGTTCCGTGCCTGTCAATGAAGGTCTTCCGCTGCCAGGCGAACCTGTACGTTAACCTATAGCGTTCTTTGAGAGATCCAATAGCCTGGACTCCAGCATTCCTTGCCGGTTACATTATCTTGAGTTGTGCACCAATCGCGTTGCTCGATCCATCCCTCGTGTTCGGCTTCGCCCAATCACGAATGTCTTTCCAAACATCTTCCCGAGCGGAGAATCGTGGAGGGGCGCTCTTCGCTTTCCTTCTGCAACGGGGTCTGCCTTCTTCAGCCATGGTCGTTTGATGGAGGGCCGGACCGTACATAACGACTGCAAATCTTCTTATGTGAGACACTGAGGAAAAACGAAAAATAAAACCAAAAAAACGTCAGCTTGGATTATTAGAAGCCATTAAACCGATTTGATTTTGCCTTGAATACCAGTGCTGGGGACTCGAGTCGTGACTCGGACTCGAGTCCCTATTTCCAAGAACTCGGACTCGGGACTGGAAGTTCAATGACTCGGACTCGGACGTTCGACCAAAGGTAACACGATGACTTCGTCCGAGTCCTGTCCGAGTCCTCTAATTATTCGAGGACATAACTTGATCTTACGATCGTACACGACAACCAAAATAATCACGCACAACGCTCCGCCGAAAAGTAACATAAACTTCTCCCACGTATTTCCGACTGTCCGTGTCTAAACCCCAGGAGGGAAATTACAACCATTCTCATATGCTCGCATGTTAGACGGTCACATAACCAATGACGAATAACGATACATGTGAACGAAATAGCATATATTGCCGCGAAAGGTTACTAGTAGTAAAATGCCTCAAATTGTTTTGCATCATAAATCAACCTGGAAAATATACCCATAAAAACTTTGAAACGAATCAAATAAACGTGATACTACTACGAAACGTCACAGCATTATGCCTGGTTATAATGATACCTAACACAAATATTAACACAACCTGGAAATACACAATTCTGCAGAATTACGATTGTATTGGGGCATTTTATACCTAGCTTTCATTTAATGTGTTTCCAGTATGATGTTAGGAAACTTTCTTAACCATGTGCGTTTCATAATTAATATCCTCGCAACACTTCTGTGTTCTGGGATCTTATGGTTTTGGGGGGTGTAGGCCGCCGTCCCTCCGCCCCGGAAACTTTAGGCCGTTGCGCAACAACTCTTCAAACGCTTCATCCGATTGACCTAAAACTCTGTACCAACAGGTCCGCCCTATTTTGGATGCTCGAAGACTTCGCAAGTGGGGCATCACTCATTTCCCTTCTTCCCTCTATTTTGTGGGTTTACACGAAACAATGAGTTTTTATCCGATTTTTGACACGAAACTTGGTGGGTGGAGAAACAATTGGTCTCGAAACATTACGGTGATTTCAAAGTCACCGGAGGTCACATTTGTGTTATTTTTTCGCGATTTCGAACTTGATCGGATTTGAACAAACTATGATGGGGACTGTTTTAGTCCAAACAATATGAAGGGATTTCAAGGTCACCGGGGGGGACCAAATTTGCAATCAATCATCGCGATTTCTCTAACCTTGTTGTCTTCAGGAATGTGGACTACAGTTGGACCTGAACACGGTAGAGTATTACAAAGTCACTGGAGGTTCAAATGGACATAATTTAATGTGCTTCCCCTAAAACCGAGTTCCACAAAGGCTGTTTTTCTTCTGCGGATATCAAGTAGGCGGTTTACCCGCTAGCACATTTCTAGTTTGATATCGTAACTGGCAGAGGGTAATCTTCCACGTTTCCGCATACATAGGTCAATTTCATGTGAATATATCAACAGGGTAGTTACCGACAGGGGAGAATTCTCTGTGTTTAGGGGGGTGTAATTGCTTTTGCCCTGCGAACATTTACTTACTTCACTTTCTTACTCTGCGGATTCACTGAAAAAAATATTTCTAGAATCGATGTACAGACTCTAGAGCCCAAAAGACCTAACTATGATGCCATATCCGATTGGGATATCAGATATGTTGAGTCACATTTTCCTCTACAGCGCTTTGGACAAAGCTAGGTGCGCATATCAAAATTAGACTGTCGAGCAGGTGTTTCCTCAAGTCATTGTATCCGAGGACGTCAACATACAACTATTGCGGCAGTTTGCCGATTGAAAAGCTACAGCAAAGAGTATATACCAAAGTAGGGGCTGGCATAGCTAAGATGAGCTCGTCATTTTTGCCCTTCGCAGCAGGGTAAAATCATAGACCTCTGATATTTGGCAGCTGTCAAGAGGTAGAGCTAGCCCAGTCCTCTATTTTAAAGTTCTGTGTAGTAGTACAGTCCATGCATTTGTGATTAGTTAGTCGCAGCATTTATACCTTGCCTGGTATGCAAGCAATTTACAACGGGTGGGATAGGTTATACCTCAAATTGTAAATTGCACAGGTCAAATTGCAAAAGGACTCGGGACTCGGGACACTGTGAGTCGGAGCGGAATCGGAAAGCAATGACTCGGGGACTCGGAATGAGAGGAATCGACTCCAGCACTGTTGAATACATCCATGAAAGCAACAACTGTACACTTATTGGAACTATAGAAAAATCCATACATAATTGTCGACCCGTGGTGGTCTGGTGCTACCTAGTTTTATACGGCACGGTCTAGCAGTTTCTCCGGGATTTGGGTTGTTTTAGGGATCATTGCCATGCATGAAACGTTCGCCCATACGTTCTTATGTAAAGTTTCCTCAATGAGATATCGTCTTGTCGAGGGTTAGGCAATCAACTCTTGAGTAGTTGGTAGCAGGTCTAGTTGAATGATAAAGTAGCCGATTGAAAACGGTAAAAGAAGGGCCAAAAACGTCATCAATTAGCGGTCTGAGAGATGCTTCATTATAAAAGGAAGTTCCTAGGTATGATTTCGATGGAGCTGAGGCGAATTCGTGGAGATTCGTTCCAGCATTGTCAGTTGTTCGTGGCTTCGATGAACTTTTTTCTTATTTCTTCGATTATTTTTTTTCTATATACCACTATATGGGTCGTCGTCTCAAGCTTTTCTAGCAAGTTATGCCGCTTGGAATGCATCAGGAGATTATCATGGCAATATCATTTCACAATAAACTGCTATCAAATTTACAATAAAGTTATTTGAACTCATTTCTTTCTAGAATGTATGAGGGGATTCTAAACCGCGCCAGGACTGTGATCCGCTATATATGCCTTAAATGGTATTAATGTCAACAACGAAATTCCGTGGATCAGCCTACTTTTATATTCATCCTTATCTTATTTGACAAGATAGGCCTTACGACTATGTGACGAGTGCGTTTACCAGTCATCGCCACCTTCGACTGAAAATGATGGTGGGGACCAACCAATCATCGCTCGCAAAGCTTCGCTTTAGCTCAAACCTGGGGACGCCACCGAATGTCACGTGATCGCTGACCTCCTCAACTATATTATATTCTTCCATTTAATACACCACGAGTCCCCTGATAGAATTCAATAAACTCGATGTAGGTAAATCTGATGTTGTGATTGGAAAGAGTACACAGCACGGAAAAACACAATGGCCTTTGACACTATGAAATTGGACGCTTTTCGCGATATGGCGGTGATTATAAGTTGCCCAGATCTCTGCAGACTACAGTTGTCAGGTCTCCTGATGAGTATCGGGGTCACGAAAACCGGTCATCTCCACACACAAAGCTCATAATGGCCTACATTTGGGCAACCTTTATCATTGCAGACACGTCGAAGGTGGTGAAGGAATTGCACTGACAAGAGAAGGGGAAACACAGGAGGAGACAGGCGATCGCCCCAAAAAGGTCTCGTCCCGGGTGGCGCGATCGGGGGGTTCCTATTATTCACGCACCTGATACAACTACACCACTATACACAACAAACTAGTTCATGCAGACCATCTCATATCAAACAAACATCAACATTATTTTTACATAGAACACATAAAAATTCTAAAATAAAAGACCAGTAAGGTTTGACTCTTAGTACAAAAGTCCCGTAATTGCTTTTTCTTCTTGTGCCCCCCTCCCCCACTCTCTCCATAACATACCCAAATTTGTAATAAAGTTTATCACTCAGTCAACTCACTTCTTTGACCCAAAATCCCAACTTGAAAAGGTTCTAAATCTTTCCCTTAGCAAGCACGGGCGTCTGGTGCCGTTTGGAAATCATTTCTTCATTATTCATGACTTTCATTTTACAAGCAGCCAGGACTGCCACCCCCCCCCCCACTGCCAGGCAGCAAAACCTGCCCCGCATCCCCCACACACCCAACAAACTATCCCCAGCAGAAGTCCAAGATTCACCAAAATATATCTTTAGAAACTCAACATTTTTCGCCAGTCCCCAGGCAAGAAGAAGAGGGGAACAAATGCTGACGTATTTTTTAATGTATAATCAACCTAATCAAAATTGTTGGGTAAGAGAGGGTTTGCTTGTGGGCAGCTTTTTTTAACAGCCACAATTGTCACAGGAGTATGGTTTACTCGATCCTCGATGTTACTCGATCCTCGGTTGCTTTATTCTAAAAAGAAGCTATTATATGATGGGGATTCAATAAAGTCATGAAACATCAAAACACAGCAGATTCGAAAAATGTTAACGGACAATACCCATGAGTTTGGCGAAATTCTTAACAAGTTAGAAAATTGGAATAAATCCTGCAAATTAGGCACATACAATGAGCTTCGAACAGCAGTAAGAAGTGTCACAGGAGCTATGGTCACTCGTTCCTCAGTGTTGCTTTATTCTAACAGAAGCTATTATATGATGGAATTCAAATTCCTGAACATCAAAGCAATCGGACCACCAGAAAATGTTAACGAGGAACTATACCTACGGATCAAAGGTGGATCACATCTACAAGTTTTGTGGAAATCCAACGAACTCTCAAAAATTGCATAAAATATATGCACAAATTTAGACACAATTAATGACCAGTGAACCGCAACTTCACTTTCAAATTTTCTCGGGAACCATGGTAGGCAATCCACATCCACCAAGTTTCGTGAAAATCCGACAGAAACTGAAAAATTCGCATAAATTATGCAAATTAGACCACTTAATTGCATAGTAGGGCGGAAAATCTAATCAGTTAATCTTCAATGTCATCCAGGTCTACATGCCAAAACTCAGCACTGTCGCACCATACGGGTATGCGTATCTGCTTACGAGCTTCAACAATAAAATTACATTAGAAACTAACATAATTACCCAACTTAATTAATTGAATTTTGCTGCCCAAAATCTAATTCAGATTGTGTACACCAACCCGTGGGTACACACAAAGTTTCGTCATAATCGCACTCAAGGTTTTTGTGAGAAATCTGCAAAAGGGAAAGTGTGACACAAACAACACACGCATAATTGACCACTAAGTCTCTTGCCTGAATCTATTCAGGCGAGACCAAAAGCGCAGAATAGATGGGGGAATGAAAGAAAGAGAGGACCTTGGGAACCAAAAATGATGCCAAGAAAGCCCTAAAGGGTAGCAACTCGCCGCCACCACCCCCCTCCACCAGGCGCTAATCTCGTGCCCCGTCGCGGGCTGCCGAGGACGGTCAGGGAGAGGGAATACTGCAGAAACAAGGAGAGTGGGTAGGTACAGGTAGTAGTAAAAGAGTGGGCACGAATAGTCCTTGCGAGCCGGAAAAATCGTTGTTATTATCGGGAGGACAGAAAGAAAACTATCCTTGAAATTTGTCCCCCTGGCTGCGTGGCCTGAATGGTTGCCGCAAAACCATCACGTAACCCAAAACGCTCGACGGCCAATGCAAATTCTTCTGTTATTTGCACACAGGATTATAAAAGCCCTTACTAAATAATAGTGACAGACCCTTACCTATCCCCGAAAATGTAAAATAACTCCAAAACAAAAAATTTCCGGTTTGGCCGCGTTTCGAATTTGGGAATTGAAAATAAGGCGAGCGATCAAAACCTCGCCGATGACGCTTAGATTCCCGACAACACGAGTAGTGTCCGGGGATTGATGGTTTTGGGCGTGTAGCCGGCACCGCCCTCCGCGCCTCCGCCGCCGTCCCCAGGATCCGACCGCGCGGGAAACCTCGGGCGTTAGGCAATACTTCACAAACGCTCTGCCTCCGCTTGACTTCAAACGCGCTAGCACATGTTCGCCCTTTGAAATTCGTTATGGTGTTTAAAAAGTGGGCTCGCCGCAATGCTTCGGGGTGCTAATTTGCAGAATTTAAGCGATTCTAGGTTGTCGATTTGGAAATAAATAAACCTGGTGGGTGGTACAGTATAAGTGTCCGAAAATGGCGGAGGCAGTCATCCGAGGTCAAATTTGCCATATTATCCGATTTCCCAAACTTTGTCAGATGTGAACGAAATTTGGTGGACGGGGGCTACATTTGTTCCTGACGTAATTAAGTTACAGGTCATTTCCAGGCCATCGTGGGTCAAAAATTGCGTACTTATGTGACTTTTGTAACTTCCAGGGATTACAACAAAATTGGGCGATGAAAGGCTATCTGGTTTCTGACCAAAATGGATGCTTATGGGGGTGTTTACTACTTCTTCCCAAAATTGCTCAGAGGCGGGGATCGGGGATATTACACGGGGGCGGTTTACCCGCCTAACATGTCTAGTTTTTTTGATAATTAAAAAGAACGCCTCGCTAGGTACGTTGCATTAGTGCATTGGAGTTACAAGCTGGTACAAGATTCCCCTGTAGCATGCCGCGAGGCATCCATCACAGTCACGGACGCAGGGGCATAGCGAGCGGGGGTGGGAGTGGGGTGCCAAGGGGGTGGGAGTGGGGTTTGCCACCCCTAAGAATTTGGTCACTGTGCAATTTCGGGGCTGTCGGCAAAACAGGGGAAGGGGAAGTTGGGGGAACGGTGAAAAGAGAGCGGATGAGGAAGGAGAAAGAAAGAAACGATGGAATAGAGAATGATACGGAGAATGGAGGCTTCTTTATAAGGTTATTCCGATATTCCAGGTCTCATTTGATGAACTCATTCACCAATCCAATACCGACGCTACTAGTTGAAACTTGTCGACAAATAACTGATAATATCACGACCACCGGTGTAGCTAGCCTCAGCTAGATGAGATGCCAGAATCGCCAGCAACTCAGGGAAAGTAATGGAATTGAAGGCCTTCGTGTAGACCACGGAAAACGAGTCGGAGGGTGGCCGCGCGGCCCAAGCTGATGCCAGTGGCTTTGTCATTTACTACATCCAAATTGGAAGTTTTCTGGATTTCTAGTGCGACCAAACCTCCGTGTGATGTCTAAACCAATGACAATTGGAAATGGGTAAGCGATGGTGACAATTAATGAGTCACTGAGCTCTCGTTAAACACGACACATGACTGTTAATGAATTCGTACCATGCACAGTACAAGTATAGCCAAACAGGGTTAATCTGTGGGAAAATGCCAATATCATGACAAAAAGTATAGGTACACGAATCAAGAGCTGGACAAAGCGCTTTATAGTGTAAAGGAGTCTTTTCAAGAACTATAACCTGGAAACAAGTATGAATCCATGAGTAGAAATCAACACGTCAGAAGTTTTTCTTATATTGCCCCAAATTGCTGTGAGGGATGCTAGCAATTCTCAAAAATTCGCCAGTCCCCAGGACTTTGATCAGTAACCATTACCTCTCTATCACCTGAAATCCTGCCTACGCCACTGATTGGGACGGGTTGATTGAGCCCTTTCTTAATTACATTCACCAAATGTTCAGCATGTAGCAATTTGAGTCAAAACTTCCAATTTTGTATAATCGACTTTCCAATATAATGGTACCATAATGCAATTTTTCTTCGTTATCCAATAAATTCTCCTTCTGCAGACTGCCCATTAACCAATATTTATCGAAAAGGAAATTTACTCTTCAAAATTTTACCTAAAATATGCACCAGATTGCACTCCTAAAAACGTTTCATCGATCAGTCCAATCCAATACGCTCGCCTGGCTGCCGCATGAAACAATATATTTCAGTGTAGCCTACGGCAGCGCCGCGTTTTTATTTGCAGGTAGCCTAGTGCAGCGCCGCGTTTGTGTGTTTTTGGCGGAGGGGATGGGGGGGGGGCGGGGGCGTCCACAGAAACCCACTAGTCATGATTGATCATCATTCAATCAGTAATCACATGATGTTTTTATACAGCGCCGAAATCGACGAGATGCTACAAGGCGCTGATAAAACACAAATTACATAGGCCCTAACTTCCTGCTGGTGAGCTTATAAAAAACAGGTAAGCATTGAGATCATGAGATCGTAGTGACGTAACAGCCGTTGTGAGGAGATATATACATATATTTTATTATTATGGTCATGATGTATTTATTGTTGGCAGGGATATACACGTGGGCGGTTTACCCGCCTACACATGTCTAGTTTGTTGATCATTTAAATCAAAATAAACGAATCGCTAGGCCGTTGCATCTAGCGCATTGGCAGTACAAAGCGGGGTACAAGATTCCCTTTACATGCGCGAGGCATCAATCACAGTCACGACGCAGGGGCATAGCGAGACGCGGGGTGGGAGTGAGGTGTGGGTGCCAAGGGGTGGGAGGAGTGGGAGGTGCCACCCCCCTAATAATTTGTCACTGTTGGCAAAATTTCGGTTTTTCGGCAGCCACCAAAACAGGGAAGGGGTGTCTGGGGAACGGTGAAAGAGAGCGGATGAGGAAGAGAAAGAGAAAGATGAGGAAGAAACGGCATGAGTGATGATTAGGGAATACGAGGAAGGGGAGGCTCTGTATAAGTATTCGATATTCCAGGTCTCCATTTGATGAACTCATTCACAATCCAATCACCGACGCTACTAGGGAAAACTGTCGGCAAATAACTGATAATATCACGACCACCCGGTATAGCTAGCTCAAGCTTAGTAGATGAGTGACAGAACGCCAGCAACGCAGTGAAAGTAACGGATTTGAAGGCCTTCGTGTAGACCACGGCACACGAGTCGGGGGTGCCGCGCCGGGCCCAAGCTGATGCCAGTTGGTCTTTGTCATTACTACATCCAATTGTACGTTTTCTGGATTTCTTAGATCGACCCACAACCTCCGTGTGGAGTTCTAAACCAATGACAATTGGAAATGGGTGTATAACGATGGTGACAATAATGAGTCACTGAGCTATCGGGTAAACACGAAACATAGAGTTGAGGACTGATGTTACCAGCCCACAGTTACGTATAGCCAAAACGTGTAATTTGTGGAATATGCTCAATATCATGACAAAAGTTATAGGTACACGAATCCAGGAGTTGGACAATAGCGCTTATAGTTGAAATGAGGTCTTTTTCAAGAAAACTATAACCTGAAAGGTGAATCCATGAGTTTTAGAAATCACACGTCAGAAGTTTTCTTATATTGCCACAAATGCATGTGAGGGATGATCGAATTCTCAAAAATTCGCCAGGTCCCAAGGACTTTGATCAGTAACCATACAGCTCATCATGAACCTGCCTACGCCACTGATTGTGACGGGTTGAGCCCTTAATTAACATTCACCAATGCTTCAGCATGTAGGAATGAGTCAAACTTCCCATTGGGATTAATCTACTTTCCAAATAAGGTACTCATATGCACTTTTTATTCGTATCCATAAAATTCTTCTTCGTGTCGAACGGCCTTAAAAATTATTATCGAAAAGGAAATTTTACTCTTCCAAATTTTACTAAAATATGCACCAGATGCACTAAAAACGTTTCAAATCGATCAGTCAATCCAATACGCTCGCCTGGCTGCGCATGAAACAAATATATTTGCAGTGTAGCCTAGTGCAGCGCCGCGTAGTTTTTTATTTGCAGTTGAGCCTACGTGCAGCGCCCGGTTTGTTTGTTTTTTGGCGGGAGGGTGATGGGGGGTGGCGGGGGGCCACAGAAACCCACTTGTCATGATGATCCTCATTCAATCAGTAATCCTCATTATGTTTTATACAGCGCCGAAATCGACGAGAGATGTACAAGGCGCTGATTAAACAAAATACATATGCTGCCTTAACTCTGCTGGTGAGCCTTATTAAAACAGGTACGCCTTGATATCATGAGACTCGTATGTGACGTAACAGCCGTTTCGTGATTGAGAGAAATACATATATTTTATATTTATTGGTCATTGAATGTTTGTGATTGTGGCAGGGAATAGACCGGAGTTGTTTTGTGCGAACCTACAGATACAGTATATTTGATACAAAGCTCTCCAATCGACACAGCTTCTTGCAAGACCGTGCTCCGCTCGGGAGCCTTTTATTACGACATTACCAAGACAACGGGATGTGGTGGGGTGGGAAAAAAAGTGGAACCCCTTGGGTGATTGTTTATCTATGCAAGTTGTTTTATTTTTTCCACGATTGTAGGTACATACCGTCACGAACCCGTCCTGACCCCGTTTTGCGCAGGGGAGGGTGACTTACAATCGCATACAATAGTGTGTACATAGGCAAACAAGAGTATAGCACAATGAGGTTCGTAACCGTATCGGTAGTTGTAACCTGCAACTGATGTCAGATTATCAGGAGTAGCGGCCTTTATTCGAACAACAAAAACAACAACATTACACGAAATAATAATCATATTAATAAAACTCTTCTGCAACAGTCCTGTTTCGCCTCTTTTAGAGCTCATCACTGCCGCACAGAATGAGATCGCGACCGAAACATACAACTGCCCAGTCCTACATTTCACAAGATGCCACTGTATATGAATTCCAGAGTGCACAAGCCGTAAGAGAGTGCGATGCGTTAATTAATGCAAATAGAAGTGTAGGCAGTGAAATACACAAACAATCGCGCGCGTTATGAAACTAGAGTGCTCAACAAAAAAAAGTATTCACCTTGGTAGACAATGTGAATGAATAAATATTAAATTATTCTATTATTAATTATATTATTATCATATATCATCATCTTTTCTTCACATTGATAATAAGGATGAATAAAATAGAGAATCATTGTTCCGATGGACATCTGAAGAACTCAGCTCTCCTCGGCCTCTAGAATGAAGAGAGGTCTCTATATGACGAATGGTGGCTTAATGTTAGGCATATGCAATAGGATGATTTAAGTCGGAATTTCTATCATGGAAACGATAATAATATATCTATGATTTTTTAATAATAGTACACTATTCATGGGAAATCCAATTTCGTAGGCCTGCAAAGTCACATAGTGTCCTGGCTTATTTTTTTTTTAAATATACAACATCGAAGCCACGCTAACGGAACCATCTAGGCCCGTCGCAGGGCTAGACCGCATGTCACTCCTCTTGGTGTTAAACCTTCAAATCCCCATGATGACTGCCTTGATATTTACTCTATTCCTCTACGGCTAGGACCAGGCGTTAACTTGCTAATGCAAGTCGAAGTCTACAATACTATACGGTTACCTCTCCTTAGGCAGTAATTGGTCCACAGCACACGCAATTTAAACACGGCCATCAACTGGTTGCGAGACCACGGATCCGCTCAGTGAAGATGTAAGCACATCTACAAAGTTCGCATGTAACACAAAACGCATTTCGATTAATTGAACGAATTAGAACCACCAATACCTCTGTGGATAAACTGCTTCACCATGGAATTCCGAGAACATTTTTATGTGGGCCAACTTAGAGAATATGCAAATTAGGTGCAAATTAAAGACTTCCAATAAGATCAATTGAACTCCAGGGGCTAATTTTAATTAGGCGAAATCATTATTTTCGTCGTAGCTGAAAAATTAAGCCGCGCGGAACACTTCAACCATACCCCCGCAGTCCCACCACGTTCAAAGGGCACCAGTCCCACATTCCAGCCAAAATATTTAATTTCATATGATTGTGCATTGAAATCAAATGCCCCATCAACTTTGTTTCACTTTCAATAGCATGTTGTTTATAAGTTACAATTTTTAAAGATCCATTTATCACTGGCTAGTGGGCAATTTGCAATATTTTATGACGTATATCTATCAATTTTAAAGAAAGATTTGAGAAATATATATGTCTTAACTTTTCCCTATAATTGGTAGATATGACATCATGTAAAGGTTGCCAGTTTGCCAAATCATCAATTATAGGAAAATTTGAGGAAGTCCAAAGGGATTTTTGAACTGATTTTTATTCTCTTTAACATATAACACCAAAAAGACTGACTGACTGACACGAGGGCATTCCCCATTCCGGAGATTATCGCCACGGTCATACAACAACAGACAGACATACCAGACAGACAAATTGACCACTCCATTCATCGGAACGAAGTTCAGGTGAGACAAAACATTGGCAACTAGTTCCCTGTAGAATCATTGACGTAAAGATTAACAAAACGCTCTGTCACGGGGAGACCTTCTGTACGTTCCCTCCTTAAAGATGGGGAATGTTTCTCTAAACCCTCTGCCGTTCAGTTCAGCCGTTCGCGTGATGTCACTGCAAGTCATTTCTATATGTGCATCAGACTTATTTCCATTGACAATTCTGATTCAATACTCGATCACAATAATTCTGATAGATTTCATCTGGTCCAACAGGCAAGACCGGACTGTAATGGGCGGTTAGTGAGAATCGAACAAATACAAATAAATACACACAATATTGTGAAGCATAGGGATTATCCCCAAACTATGTTGAATAATGCTAATATTGGGGGTTTTCTGCTAATATGGAGATGGTGTTTTGGGGGGCAGTTGTGCTAATCAATTTGTTCATATAAGAAATTGTTATCTTGGTCAATAAATTCATTTTCAACTGTAAAGTACAAACAGAATTTCCCATGCATGAGAACTTTCTTATGTTTTTTTAAGTATTATTTCCTACTTTGAAAATATGGCGATTTCTTTTTTGAAAATGAATAGCCATTGTTTCCTTGGTATGGTTTCTAACAAACTTTTCAAAATATACGGACATTTTTATAATCATACTTTGTTACCCCACTTTTGCTTTGTACCCCGACTAGAGTATAATTTGACATGTAATATTATTTTGCGAGAGAATGAAACCTGAATAAAAAACGTAAATATATATATATCGCATCCCCTCTCCACAATACCACCACAACGAGATAACTGTTCCTTCCCAAAATGGCTGATACCCTTCACACTAGCGTAAATGGACTGATTTGAAAGGGACAAAAACCCATGGGTCAAACATTCGAGAGCGGGGAAGGACTGGCCCTGGGTCCACGGCTGTCTGTCTGAATCTTCTTCACTTGCACTGCGTCGTTTCATAACGGCAATGGCCGGAACAATGGACTCATATTTAAGGCAGGAAATATGTTCCCGGGGCGGGGTTGAGGGGGATTGACATAATCCCCAGTTCCTCTATTTGAATCCCCCTCGACTGAAGCAAAGCACGGAGCTACCGACTGGTACACTGAACGTTTAAAATCAGTTTGGTAGTCTAGACATACTAGTGTCTCGGTCTCGGAAAACCAGTCCTTGGTTTTCAGTATTGCCTCAAGAAAAACCTTCTAAAGGATCGCATCTCGTATAGGGAGTTACGTGATCTAGGCCTATCTGAGAGACTACCCGAGCCCTGTACCGTCACTTACCTTGGCGACGCGGTATATAAACCTGTATACTTTTGAGGACTGCTATACGTCGTCTGAAAATACCAGGGAGGTAGTCCTTTTCAAATCAAATCCAATATCGCCGTGATCCCCCTGGCCTCGAATTTTAACCCGACGCATGACTCCGGCACCCCCCCCCCCCCACTGTCCTAGGCTACAATTGTACTGGTTCTGTAAATCTCCATGGCAAATTTGTTGAACAGGACTGTTCGATTACATTTATTTACTAACAGACGAGGACGCACCATCGAACCCCACTCTGTTCGTCCTGGAAATTGACGTATACAAGAACCTACGAGACATATCTCAGGACTCATTGCGTAGGCCCTATCCACGTGAATGAACTGTTTTTTTGTGAAGGTCCTGCCCTCGGCCAACAATCACCTGCATCGCCCCTTTCAGTCCGAGAACAACGATAACTGTACCTTGGTTACGAGACCGCCACAAATCCACGTGGAAGGCCTCATAGTGAATACGGGATCGCGCGCGTGTTTTCACATAGTATTATGGGGGCAGAGCAATCGAAACAGAACAGCCACTTCAAGTAAACTTTGTTAACCACATACTGGACATTAGCCACCTGTTAGTATATCACCGGATGACGGCAACTGATTCCCTTCGAGCAGGGGAATATCGGCCAATTTTCCCCTAGACCTTGGTTTGACATTTTCCATTCTAATTAATTCTGAACAGGTCGTCGATCAACCCAGGAATAAAAAATGGGGCGAACGACTACAGGAATGGCCTAATTGCTGAAGTGGGATTCATGCATAATCCCCTGTTCTGTCACATATCGTTAGAAATGTTCGAATTTTGATTGATTATGAGGAACTGGCGATACTAACATGACATCAACCGCCTATCCGTACGTGTGTTAATGCATGTTTCAAATCTGTAAAAAGTTAAAATTCCGGCACTTGCCACTTTCGACAGGCGGGCCACCGGGTACCGAATATCATAGGAAGGGTCAATCCCATTTTCCTTTCCTCGCCATAACACTACGATACAGTTATACAATGAGATTTGATTGAGTGGATTGCTTCTTCCAAGAAACACTATCGCGATTGCTTGTAAAAGTGGTAAAAATCCGTGAGTGGATGTATCGAAGTCGGTACAAGGCACACAGCAGCGCCCCAGCAAACACAAAAACCATTGTTAAAAACACCTTAGAAATAGTTCAACACACCACACGGCGTCTAGGTTTTCAATGATATTTATTTTGTGCATACTTAGTACAAAAAACATTCTTTCAACATTCCATGCATCAACAATATCATACGTTCATGAAACGTTGAAAACATTTTTTTTAGAAGTCCTTCCTTTCGAATTTACTATTAACGTTTTTTTTTGTATTTTTCTGGGACTGTGGTGGAAGGTGGCGAGAAGAAACGCTCATATGGGTTGATAGCTTGCATGGGAACAACAGGATATGCAATCAGACCTTTAGTTACCCCCCCCCCCCCAGCCACCGTCTGCCCGTACAACAAATCGCCACTAGAAGTGTAGCTTCAACTAAACGATTGCCATTATTTAATTGCAGATGAAATTGCTCTCTTGTGACTCCTAATTAATTTAGATTACACGTCACTGACTTCTGGAACCCACCCACTTCACAAATACCTTTGACTACTGATTATTACACTCCACCACATGTTATGATTCATCTATGTTCTCTGCATGTAGAAAGCATTTAACTAACTGCCTGAAATACCCTTTGGGTAAATATATGTCCACTGATGACTGCTGACCACACCCAGAATGATCGTCTGATCAAATTCCGAACACCCACCATATGCATGAGTTTATGCCCTGGTCAGCCTTAACCCTATATTTAACATCTCTAGGAAAATTTTAATGTTTTTTTGAGGGGGATGTATCTTCATTTTTCTCACAATGCTCATCAAGCCCTTCACACAATGTTGATTTTTCCTTTCAATGACTTATGTAGGGATAAAGCAGAACCCTTTGGACCATAATACGGTGCTCCAGTTGGCCAGGATTTGATCGCATATGAAGAATAGCGTACCACTAGTCATGATAACACTGACGAAGTATCAATCGTACTTCAAATTTGAATCCATACGCCTGGGAAAGACTTTCGGTGAATTTCTCCCTAAAACATACCTTCGATTCATTAAGCCCTGAACCTGAACACCCCTAATACTACTAAGTCCATGATAACAATGAGCCCGAGTATGATGTTAAGCGAACCTGATCTGTAGAAGAAGTATTGTGCCAGATTTTTGCAGGGATTTTTTCTCTACATAATCGTTCATTATCTATGTCCTTTGGCCCAAATCCCTATTAAACCCCACCCGCGGTACCACGAGTCCAATACATATACATTGACTGAGTACGATTGTAATCCAACATAATTTTGTGGGAGAAGCATTTTGCGGATTTTTACCATTTTTTACATAATAGTTCAATATGCTCCTCCCAATGGACCGTTGGCCTTCAAATCCCGAATACCCCTTGGCACTGGCCCATTATTATACTCCCCGCGTATGATTGGTCCATCCAATTTAACCTGTAGGAAAAGCAGCATTTGGCAGATCATTTCATCATGCCAGTTTGGCGGCTTTAACGACCTTTGACTTCGAATCTCTGAACACCCTCAGATTTCACTGTCTAACAATACCGCTCACCGGGTAACATTGATAACATTTGGCCATATTCACATACTGGCCATTGCGGCGCTCTTGAACCATCTTTGACCGTGAATAGATTCAAAGTGACCCATGGCCCATAAACCACGAGTCCCGTTTGGTCAACATCCGTCAACGTAACCGACAGGTGAAAAAAAAACGGACTGACGGACGGACTGCCTGACCGACAGACCGACCGACATAAAAAACCACAAATAGATAGGCTACAGTAAGCGGTTTCACAAAAGCTCAACTAGCTAACAGGTATGACTGCCCAAATAGAAAATAAACTAAAAACGATTAGCTCGGAATAATCATAATCACAGTATCTCGTCCCAACAGTAGGGCATTTTTACGTGAAACTTATGGTATAATTTTGTTTGGTACGGAGTCATATTCGAAAAACAGCCTCAGAACTATATTAAAAAACCAGTCCTTCCAGGTTAAACACCTAAACCACAAGACCATCTTTTTCTGCACCACCGGCAGCCAGCGGCCTACTACTAAACTGTATCCAGAAACCTAAGCCTATCTTGATGATTTTTCTAACTCCCATTAAGCCCTGACCATTGAACATACGAATACCATAACTGTGGTTTTTGTGTGCACAAACATTTTTAGGAGTGTTGCCACACTGTCAATTGACCTATTATATTAGCAAGGCCTATTAGGGTGGATAATGAAGGTGATTAGGGCCTTTCTCAGGGATCCCATTCAACGTCACTATACCGCACTCATTGTCAGTTAGCAAAGAGACTTTTCACTTTACTGCACCTTTTGTCTCCTTTCTTTAGGGTTTCGCTACACTGCACCTCGATCTGTGCCTCCTGCTTATTGTGTGTGTGGTATAATGGTGTGAATGGTAGTAGGGTGAATGACATTGAGTGCAATACTTTCGGGTATTTTTCGGGGCATATTGGGTTTGGTATGAACTTACCAAAGTCCCACTAGAGTAAAACTTTTTGGCTAACTCGCCTTGAGTGGTAATTCTAAAAGCCCAGGCGTCGCCAAAAGTGCTCGCCCTGTCTGCGCGATCGTTGTTTCTATATTCACTACACAAACAACCAACTCGCTCATGCAGACCCTTGTCAAATGTCAACGAACTCACTTTTCATATTTTTGTGTTGGCACGCTGTCCCCAGGTTAAGAAGAGAGGAAAGACATTAACTCTATTCAAATTGGTTGGGTAAGAGATGGCTTGCTTGTGGGCAGCTTAAACAGCAGTAAATTGTTTCACAGGAGCTATGTTTTTACTCTTTCCTCAGTGCTTTATTCTAACAAAAGCTATTTTATATGGATTTAATCAATTTCATGAACAGCAAAAACACAATCAGATTCATAACATGTTAACGGACCATACTACTGAGTTGGAAAACTTTCTACCAAGGGAATTTGAAATAAATTACTGCAAATTAGGCACATACAATGCTTATAAACAGCAGTAAAATTGTCACAGAGCTATGGTTTACTCTGTTCCTCACTTCTTAGTTCTAACAGCAACAGAAGCTATTATATAATGGGAATTCAATCAAATTCAATGAGGGATCAAACACATCAGATCCAGAAAATGTTAACAGACCATACCTACTGAGTCTTGGCTAAATCCTTACGCAAGTTGGAAATTCGAATAAATTTCTGCAAATTAGGCACATACAATTACCTCTACTGACCCCAGCTGTACCTTCAAAATGATCAGGATCACAGGTGGATCACATCTACCATGTTTTTGTGGAAATCCAACAAACTTCAAAAATTTGCAAAATTTCTGCAAATTAGACAATTTACGAATCCTTTGCTGCCCAAATCTAATCAGATCGTGTACACCCAACCCGGTGCTACACACACAATTTCGTCATAATCGGGCCTTACGGTTTTTGAGAATCCTGCTACCGAAAAGTGTGGACATAACACACCACACACTCATACACAACCCACACATACACACGCGCCAAAATGACCACTAAGACTCTTCCTGAATTTCCCTCAATCGAGACAAAAATTCAGGTATCAATCTGACGTGGTAATCCAGTGTGAGCCTCACATATTCGTCCTATATACGAGACAGGCATCATCTTGCGTTTGGCAATATCGTCAAATATTGTGCGAGGCCCTAGGAAGGACATTTTAGTTTTTTGTAAAATGATTTATTGACAGTCAAACTTTTCATTTCAACCTTCCACGCTGCGAACATTGCTTTGAAGTCTGAATTAAGTAATGGTCGTAGCGTAGTGTATAAGGGGGTATATTCGCGATTGAGTCCGCAAGACGAAGTTTCGTATAGATTCTGCTGAGCTAGTATACCCAGGCGGGGGGGGGGGGGGGGAGTTTTCACAACGCCCCCCAAAACTGGAAAACCTGGGTGTCTCTGCTGCCCAATATAGCGTGGCAATCCTTGAGACTGAAGTCATCCACTCAAGCAATCCATGTATCCCTCTTTTCATTGATGTCTCAGCTTATCCGGACAGTCAAACTTTCGTTCCTCCTCATCAACCCCAGGATCTAATAACGGCCTCGGGAACCGGACGAGCACCTACATTTATATATGCTTTTCAAGTCGTGTGTATACTTCTAGTACAATTTCATTAAATTGGTACTGTGTGTGTGTGTGTGTGTGTGCGTGTGTGCGTGGTGTGTGGCGTGTGTGTGCAGATCCGTGAAACTGCAATTGGAACATGTAGTTGCAGTAGGGGTTGGAAGAAGTTCCTATTGTTCTTTTTGTTTGGAGTCCCATCGAGGTCATCACCTGCAGCTGTACATGAGTGTCCGTTGCCTCAGGAGTGACAATAATTTTAGGATCAGATAGTTTGTTAGGTGTAGAATAATTGTGGCATGAACTGAATTAATCGGTAAGTACAATAGGGTAAAAATGTAGCGATCTCTATCTCGCTATCTCGCAAACGATACATTTTAAAGGGATGGCGTAATGGAATTTTTGTTTCGTCTATGTGAAATTCATCTGATGACCTACTTTACTTCATTTGTCCTTCAACCAACTCGTTTTTGTGATGGCTGGGTTCGCCTCTTTAAGACGAATGAAAAAGTAATTAATTACGGTACTCTTGTGTGAAGACTGTAACTCAAGTTACTGCCAAAAAACAGTATACTACGCGTCCATGCTTGCACATTAATCATGATACCAGACACGTAATTGACCTGTGCTACTGGCACTTGTCTAAAAGTGGATTGGGCAGGTTGCCAGGAACTTTCTCTCAGAAATGTGAACATTGCACTAGATCTACTTGAAAGTACAGTAATGGCACAGTTTACGTTGTGGAACTTTGATGAAAATACTCAGGGTTACTATTGGCTAAATTTATAATCTGAGGGGGGAAGGAGGGAGGGAGAGGCATGGGGGAGTTTGCGCGGTACATCTATGGAGGGGAAAAACAGACAATTGATAATTGACAAGACCTCATGGTTCTTACACCGCTCCTGGGGGTGAGTGGCAGTAATGGCACTGGTCATCTCCAAGTGGAGTTTGTAATATTGTGAAGGCTTACCATTGGCTTCAATATAATATCAAACCCTGCAAAACCAGGCCTAGGAGGGGGCCGGGAGAGAGGGCATTGGTGGAATTGGGTTACAAGTCTGAGGGGAGAAACAAACAATGGAACAGTTGTCCAACTGAAAATTTTGGGAAAAGACTATGTGCACTAAGTAACCTCCTGAAAACTTTGGACGGAGGCGGTGTTCGTTGACGTCCAGCCAAAGGCCGCCACCGGGGCTCTCGGGATTTACTATCTGAAGATATTGCCTCTTATTACGAGTCGAGATTCTCCCCCATAACACTATAACGGCCGTATATTTTAATTGTCATCACTCTGATACACGACCAATTCTCCCATCTTTTTTCCGGATATTATTGTTGATTTGTTTTGGACACTGTTTCGATACCACGTCGGACTGCCAGTGTAACCTATGATCTCCGACCGATATACCTGGAAGGAATCATTTACCCGAAATTCTAAAATGCCGGATGGTGTGGGGTCAAGTCTGCGGAAAAATGAATTTCGCAAAAAATTAAATGGCCGCCAGGTGGGGTCGTATGGGGCGAAAACGAAAGTTGGTCTCTAACCGATCGCCACGCTGCAAAACGCGCAACTCAGCGAAAAACTCAGTTTCGCAGACAATCCCAGAATGGCCCGCCGTTAGAGCCGTCGTCGACGCCCATTTTTGACCTTCAAGATTTTCCATCATACATCATGTGTGCAGGTTTAATAGGGTCCGACAAGGCACTGGTTATTGTACAAACACTAATCAATTCAGTTCCATTGGAACTCCAAATGGCTGCCGCCAGAGTGGGTACATCAACGCCACATTCGAACTTAGAAGCCTGAGATTTCGTATGGGCGAACATGATGTGCAAAGTTTTCAGTCATCGACATTGGATTAGAGAGTTATTGCGTTGACACAACAACGAAAACTTTCTGGCCGGCGTCGGCGACGGACCGACACCTTCCAAAAACAGTAATAACCCCCGGAGTGGGGCTATAATAATACCACAATAATAATAAATATTAATTATTCTTATATCATTAGCATTATTATCCTTATGTATTATTTTTCTTACATTGATAATAAAATAGGAACAATCGTGTCTTTCCGTCATGCTGGTGCTGCTTTATCTCTCAGCAGCATTCGATTCCATATTAGACTACCTGCGTCGCCCCGGGTCCGTCGCCTCAACGCACCTCAATATCGCGATTTGTATGCTAGTTTTGTCCTGTCATTCAACTAACTGTGCCCCTAACAGGAAACGACAACGTCCATGACGGAGCACTTAACATTCCAAGTTGGTAAAGCCAGACTTATGCATACGATATTGACGGATCATCTGTCTTTCATTGATAACTGAGAACAACCAAGAGTAAAGTGTTCGGGCATTTTTCGTTGAGTTAAGGAACGTCATATTTCTGCAAAGACCCATCATTTGTCTGAACACTACCGCTACATGAAGATAACCGGGCGCGTAGCGGCAAAGAAAATCAAAAATGGAATCCGGAAATTCACTCAACTATCATTTAGGTTATATCATTCGTTTTAAACACGATTGCTGCGGAATATGTCGGAAATCAGCTAGCAACTAGGCAGTCGGGCTCAAATATTGGGGAGGGGGGAACAAATGCTTGCTTCCCCTCAACCAAAATAATGGGGGACGCCGTCCCCCCTTCCCCTCCCCCCCCCCCCCCCTGATCGCGCCCTTTGCGTACAGTGTACACAATGTTCATGTTACATTAACAACATATACATAATTATTATTCGAAGAATATTGCATTACGATGCAGTTCTAAGATCTTCGTTTTTTTATATTCTTACACGGTGTCGATTCCTGCAGCTGCTGTTCAGACATGCATTGAACACCTTGAATTTGATAGGAACTGATTCACATGTGATTCGTTTCATCCACGATCAGTATTATTATTATTAATTAATTATTATTATATTATTATTATTATTTTATTATTATTTCCGGTTATGTTATTTGGAAAGATGTTCCCAGGCACAGGGCAGAGGTCTCAATTACTTACTTCCAAAGGAAGGGAAAAACCTGTATATTACCATTGGAGGCCCCTATCCTTGTTGAATGTTGACTACAAATAGCCTGCCCAGCTTGGCCAAGAGAATTAGGACGTATTGCCAGGAATTATCCATTCTGATCAAACGGGTTCCCTTAAAACAGATATATATGGTGAAAATACCGACTCATTCTAATAACCAAACATATGCACAGAGAATCACATAACCGGTTTATATTCTTTTCATTGATTTCGAGGAGGCCTTTGATAGTGTAAACTAAAACTGGTACTCCTTACATCATGTATTGTGTTCTTTTAATTTTGGTGATGAGGTCATTCGCTGGGTTAAGGCGTTCTATACTAATAGCTCCGACTGTGTCTTGAACAACGGAGTTGTCTTCTGGCTTTTTTTTCCGATTGAAGGGATGGCGACAAGGCTGGCCCCCCTGAGCCATATTATTTTTATTGTGTGCAGTAATTTTTTTAGCCTTAAACTGGTAAATGAATCGTATTTTCAAGGGTTTACGTGTTGAAGATGTTACCCTAAACTATCATGTATGCAGATGATGACACGACAGTTTTCTGGACAATGAACTCACTCGTTAAGAAGGGTTATTCGAATTTTGGGGATTTTAAGGTATTATGCCGGCTTGAATTATTTTAATAATCAGTCTATTTCCATTGGTGTTGGCACTCTCGGGTCCCGCATTTACAACTCCAGCGGCGCCCCTTCGATCACTCTGGTATAGCTATCTAGTTTCACGTGGCCCTATTAGGGCCCTCAGGTGTCAACATTTTGTACAAATGATAGAGGGATGATCTTTTTCCATTAAATTATCTGCCGAAGTTATCTCGACTTAAAGGCTTTTGAATGTGTCTTCACGAGACCTTCCTCCTATCGGTAAATTACAATAGTGAAAAGTGTCACAACTAGTGTTCCTATTTTCAGGTAGTCCTAATCCCAGAATCCTTTTACGGAACTAATCGCTTGCTGTTAAATCTATTTGGAATGGAAAGAGGGATAAATTAAAAATGTTGTTAAACAGTCCACACCAATTGAGGGTGGCCTTAACATGGTTGATGTGTTTGATTTTAAAGAGTACAAAATTGCCTGGTAAGAGGTACACTGATCATACTGAATGGAATTGGAAGATACGTTTTTGATTACTTTTTGAAAAGTGTATGCAAACAAACAATTTAAATTCAGCTGCAATTTCAAGGGGAAAGATCTACGGACAAAAATTAAAGATGATTTATTTTAAATTGCTGTATGGCTGGAGTGATCTTACTTTTGGAAGAACCACTGCAAATTACTGTGATCAAATTACCTGGAATGTCATCACGATTAAAAACAAAACCAATGGACCGTAATCTGGTCGAGGAAGTGCTCAAAGTAAATATCCTTATAGTAGGAGACATTTGTTTAACGATGCTGGCGACCACTCCAGTATAATGAACTTATTGCTAAATTCCACTGTCCCAAATTTCACATTCATCAAGTTAAACGGCTTACTACACGCGAATCCAGTTGCCTGGCGACCGCCAGGCCCCTTATGGGAGTATACCCACCACTCAATCCGTCCTAGCCAAACAGAATGCTTGCTCCTGTGGCAATAAAAGTAAAATCTTTCGTTACACTTATAAAATTTTCATTAACCGTGATATCACAAAGCCGCGCGGCTGTGAAAAATGGGAAAATATTTTTACAGCGGAAGTCCTCGACTGGTCCAAGATTTTGGGTCATGTAATAGATAAGAGACCTAAGTTTCGTTTCTTCCAGTCAATTATCCATAGATTATTCATACAACCATTTTCTTTCCTCAGTGAAAGAAACGTGATAAGCAACCCCGTTTGCACTTTCTTCTTTGAATCAGAAGAAACAATAGACCACTTATTTTGGCATTGCGGGAATAGGGATTATCTGGGACAGACTATTTCTGAGCTCTTTAGGTCAAAGTTAATGTTCTTTTGAAAATGTTTTGTTTCGGCTACTACGAGAACGAAGCATTGGTATAGCCTGCAGTATTCTTTGTAAAGTTTTAAATTTTTTACTTGTAGAATTAACAAAGCAATTCCAACTTATGAAACGCTTAAATTTAAACTTAAGTTCTTCCTATATGTGAGTCATATTTTAAAGAAGCACAAGAAGTACATGACCGCCAGAGATTGAGAAACTCTCTCCAATACTAATACGTATAATTCTTTTACACTCCATTTACCATTTACGTTCACTTTATGATATTTACGGTTATATTATAGTAATGTTCGTATGTATGCCCCCTATTCGAGATCGATAGAAAGGCAATAAAAAAAATAAAAAAAATAAACATTATTATTTCGATTCACAAGGTGGACTTTGGGAAAGGAAACCGGAGTGCAGGACGAGGAACATATACATCAACTGACATGTGCAGGCGGGTAAACCGCCGCGTGATATCCTCGCAGAAACAACCTTTGTAGACCTCATTTAAAAGCACAATTAAATTACTTCCTCGAACTGTGACCTTGTTTGTAGGAGCTAAACCACCAGTCCCATCGCAGAGTTTTGTTCAATCTGACGAAGTTAACAAAAATTGCGAAAAAAAAAAACAATTTTGAAATCGCATCATGTTCTTTCTGAAACCCAATTTTTGTCCCCCACTCACCAACCAAATTTGGTGAATTGTGCTAGAACTCTGTATTTCTCCAAAGAAAACACACGATTTGCCTCCAGGTGACCTTGAAATCACCGTCCATAGTTTTTCGGGACCAACTTTTGGACCCCAACCACCAAGTTTTATTTAAATCGGGTCACCTAGTATTTTTTGTGTGAACCCTGCAAAATAGAGGGCCGCAGACATACGATGATGCCAAAAAAACAAAATTCGACTCATCCAGTTTCCTCCATTTCAGATACTCGACAAAGCGTGGGAAAGTAAATGCGCTAACGCCTAAAGTTTTCCGGCGGCGGCTGAGCCTAGGCCGTGCGGCGGCGGCTCATAACCCCAAACCAGATATCCCCGACACTACTCAGGGTCGCGGTATATAGTAAGCTCCTGGAAGTAGTTTGGAGCCAGATCATGCAGGCACTTGAATGTGTACGTCCTGAATCCGAGGACTCTGGGATTTTTTTGGGGTACTCGGCAATAATGCGTACCGTATTATTTTGTACTGGCTGCAGATGCCGCATTTGATTCACCACGGGACTCCATACCATACACATGCTGTCAGTGCCGAGGTATTTGCGAACTTTTTCCGGTGTTTCCGCAGATGAAAGTTGCAGACTTTCCTCGGTTGGGACATCTGTTCGCGCAAAGTTAAATGCGCGTCCAGGTAAACTGAACCTTGACGCAATTTGATGCTTCATAATGAGCCCGCAAATGGGAGTGTCTCCCGCGAAATTAAGCGCAGTTTGTGGTGACCGTACGTTCAAGAGCTCAGTTTTGTCATTATTGAGCTTCAGGCGTGTTGGACGTCCAGGGTCGTTGACCGTGCGTGATGCAGTCTTGCATTCCTCCCGACAGCAGCTCCAGTGCCCAGTGGATCCGTTGACATAGCTGGTATAGAGTTTGAATGGCGAAAAACCCGTCGTCTGCACTAGCGTGTAGCAGAGGTTGTACCTCTGGAGTAAACGCATGGGCCTATATAGGCATGGAGTATAATATTGAGAACAACACTGGTCCAACACGGACTGACCCTGGGGAAACCCATGTCGATGTTTGCGGATACTGGATAGACCCCCATTTTCAGAGACTCGCTCGAACGATCGGCTCAAATAACTCACAAACCAGCAGTAAGCCGAGCCAGTGATCCCAATAGATGGTATTTAGTGTTCCAAGAAATCGATTATCACAAGGAGAACCGCCTCGTTCCGATCCAAGAGGCATGCTAATGTCGTTGTGAATTCTTATTAGCGTGGCTGTTTCAGTAGAGTGCTGTGCCTGTGTGCTAACTAAAAAGCTTCGTTAGGTTGTTTCTTGTGTGTTCACCAGCCCCTACGAAACCATTCTTTCAGTTCCTTACCAAAAGACCGGATGTTTTTGAATGGGGGTTTGTAGTCGTTTAGCCGCGAAGGTTGCAGCGTTAGGCTCTTGGGGGTGTTACTACTACACTTCGTTGGCCGAGGATAGCACTGTGCCACTGGTTATCGACTTGTTATGGTACATGTCAGGGGGTGTAGACGTGTGTCCATGGTCTCTTTCAACAACCACGATGGGATAGTGTCTAGAGTAGAATATTTCGTGGGTGATATAAATTATGTTCTACTACCAGCTCATCAGTCGTCAAAGCTCACAGGGTCTGGTCACACTCTTTTGAGTCGCATACACATGAATGTTAGGATGAAGTTCATTGCCATTGTCGATGTTGGAGATGATCCCATCAACTTTGTCCCATGAGAACTTGAAATGACCAAAAGCCAAAGGGCTTAGTAATTCCTTGACCCTTTCTGACAACCCATAGCCAGACACAAGACAAATGGGAGAGAGCTCATCATGGGAAACATATCGTCGAACGATTCAATTTTCTTACCAACCAATAGGGTTTCCTATACTCGTGATAAGATAGCTACACACTAATTTCAAGGATTTCAGACTTGGCCTCTGGTGACCCCAATAGGGTTCATGTCCTCATCATGACCTCTGAACCATGACACCCAAGATAGGGTTCATGTACTCATCATGGGGAACACACTAACAAGTATGAGCTTCATCCTCCAGGTGGGGTCAAGTTATCGTGTTTCACAGCCGAATAGGCCAAAATATTAATTTTTCACAAATGTTTCTATTTTTCACGAAATTCACCCCCGACCTATACCAGAAACATTAAGGTTCCTGTACTCCCCATAAGAAAGCTAGCACACCAAATCAGACCTGATCAGACAACCTTCTGGACTTATCGTTATCTTCACAGGTTTCAAGACTTGACCTCTGGTGACCTTCAGATGACCTCTGCCCTGACCCACAAACATAGGGTTTAATGTTCTCATCATGGGGACACACATACCAATTATGAGCTTCATCATCCGGTGGGGTCACGTTATCGTGTCCACAAGCCGAAATGGGCCAAAATATTGACTTTTCACAATTTTTTCTATTTTTTTCACAAAAAATCACCCCCGACCAATACCAGACACAATAGGGTTCCTGTACTCCCATAAAAGCTACACCAATAGATAACCTATCAGACCAACAATTCTGACTTATCGTGTTCACAGTTTCCCAGACATTGAACCTCTGGTACCTAATATGACCTCTGACCTGACCCAACACAATAGGGTCCTGTACTCATCATGGAACACACATACCAAGTATGATGAGCTTCATCCATCCAGTGGGGTCAAGTTACGTTCTTCACAAGCCGAATGGGCCAAATTTATTGACTTTTCACAAATTTCTAAATTTTAAAAAAATCACGCCCGACCTAACCCATAAACATTAAGGTTCTTGTACTCCTCCCCATAAGAAAGCTACCCACCAAATCTGAAACCTTATCAACCGGACCCATTCCTGGACTTATCGTGGTTCACAAGGTTTTCCAGACTTTGACCCTCGGTGACCTCAGATGACCTCTGAGCTGACCCAACACAATAGGGTTCATGTACTCATATTGCGGAACACACTACCAAGTAATGAGCTTCATCCATCCAGGTGGGGTCAAGTTTCGTGTTCACAAGCCGAAATGGGCAAGAATATTATGACTTTTCAAATTTTCTATTTTCGCACGAAAATTCACCCCCGACCTATACCAGAAACAATAGGGTCCTTACTCCCCCTAAAGAAGCTACACACCAATTTGAACCTGATCAGACCGACCATTCTGGACTAATCGTGTTCACAGATTTTTTCAGACTTTGACCTCTGGTGACCTCAGATGACCTCTGAGCCCTGACCCCAAAACAACAGGGTTTCATGTACTCATTATGGGGAACACACATACAAGTATGAGCTTCTTCCATCCCAGTGGGGTCACGTTATCGTATTCACAAGCCGAAATAGGTCAAAATATTGACTTTTCACAATTTTCCTTTTTTTCAACGAAAATTCACCCCCGACCTATACCCGAAAACAAATAGGTCCTGACTCCCCCTCAGAAAGCTACACACCAAATTTGAACCTGATCAGACCGACCATTCTGACTTATCGTGTTCACAAGGTTTTCAAGCCTTTGACCTCGGTGAACCTCAATGACCTCTGACCTGACTCCAAAACAATAGGGTTCTGTACTCATCTGGGGAACCCACAATACAAAGTATGAGCTTCTTCTTCCAGGTGGGGTCAAGTTATCGTATTCACAAGCCGAAATACCCAAATTTGAGTTTCAAACTTTTCGTATTCTTACCCAAATTCACCCCCCGCCTATACCAGAAACAAGGTTCCTGTCTCCCCCATAAGAAAGCTACCCACACCACATTTGCACCTGATCAGACCCACTGTTCTGGACTATCGTGTTTCACAGGTTTTCAGACTTTACCTCTGGGTGACCGTCATATGCCTCTGAACCTACCCCACAACAAAAAAATGGTTCATGTACTCCTCATTGGAACAGACTACGAACCAATATGAGCTTCATCCATCCAAGTGGGGTCAAGTTATCGTGTTCACAAGCCACAAAAAATTGCCAAAATTATCACTTTTCACAACTTCCTATTTTCGACCACATTTCAACCCCGGACCTATACAGAAACAATAGGGTGCCTGTACTCCCCATAAGAAAGCTTACACCCAACTTTCAACTGATCAGACAACCATTCTGGACTTATCGTGTTCACAAGGTTTTCAGACTTTGACCTCTGGGTACCTCAGATGACCCCTGAGCTACCCCAAACAACAGGGTTCATGTACTCCTCATGGGAACACACAACCAATATGACTTCTTCCATCCATGTGGGGGCAATTTATCGTTTCACCAGCCGAAAAGGGTCAAAATATTGACTTTTCAATTCAACAAATTTTCCTTTTTTCACGAAAATCACTTCACTCCCGACCTATACATAAACAAGGGTTACCTGTACTCCCCATCAGAAAGCTAACACACCAAATTTGAACCTGATCAGACCGACCATTCTGGACTTTAGCGTGTTCCAGGTTTTTCAGAACTTGACCTCTGGTGACCCAGATAGACCCTCTGACCTGACTCAAAACAAGGGTTCAATGTACTCATCATGGGTAACACACATACAAAGTGATGAGCTTCTTTCCATCCCGGTGGGGTCAAGTTATGCTATTCACAAGCCGAAATAGGCCAAAATATTGGGGGGGACTTTTCAATTTTTCTATTTCTTACCAAAGTTCATCACCCCGACCTATCTCCATAACAATAGGGTTTCTGACTCCCATAAGAAAGCTACACACCCAATTTGAACCTGATCAGACGACTGTTCGGGATTATCTGTTCAAAAGGTTTTCAGACTTGAACCTCTGGTGACCTCAGAGACCTCTGGAACCTGTCCCCAAAAAAACAAAAGGGTTCTGTCTCATCATGGGGAACCCCAGACAAAGTATGAGCTTCTTCTTCATCCAGGTGGGGTCAAGTATCGTATTCACAAGCCAAATAGGCCAAAATTGACTTTTCAATTTTTCTATGTCTTCACAAAATCACCCCGACCTATACCAGAAACAATAGTGTTCCTGTACTCCCCATAAGAAGCTACCACAAATTTGAACCTGATCAGACCGACTGTTCTGGACTTATCGTGTTCACAATGGGTTTTTCAGACTTTGACCTCTGGTGACACTCGATGACCTCTGAACTAATTCTAAAACAATAGGTTCAATGTACTCATCAGGGGAACCACATACAAGTAAATGAGCTTCATTCCATCCCAGTGGGGGTCAATTATCGTTTCCAAGCCGAAATAGGCCAAAATATTGACTTTTCAATTTTCTATTCTTTACCAAACTTCACCCCACCTATACCAGAACCAATAGGTTCCTGTCTCCCCATAAGAATGCTACACACCAAATTTGAAACATGAGCAGACCGACTGGTTCTGGCCTTCATCGTGTTCACAAGGTTTTCATACTTGGACCCTCTGTGACCTCAGATGAGACCTCTGACTGACCACCCCAAACAAAAGGGTTCATGTACTCATCATGGGGACAGACATACCAAGTAAGAACTTAATCCATCCAATTGTTGTCAAGTTAATCGTGTGTCACAAGCCAAAATTGCCATTATTACTTTTCAAACTTTTCACCAATTTCCCTATTTTCGACCAAACTTCACCCCGACCTACCAGAAAATAGGGTCCTGTACTCCCCATAAGAAAGCTACACACCACAATTTCCACCTGATCAGACCAACCATTCTGGACTTTATCGTGGTTCACAAGTTTTACAGACCTTACATCTGGTGACCTCAATGACCTCTGACCTGACCCCTAAACGTAGGGTTCATGTACCATCATGGGGAACACACTACAAGTATGAGCTTCAACCATCCAGGGGGGGTCCGAGTTATCGTGTTCACAGCCAGCGTTACAATACACTCACACACACACACACAAACAGCTGTCATACTGCATAGATTCCTCTGACTTCGCAAGGAATAAAAATGACTCACAGTCTAACGGAACCCAGGCCTGACACGGTTGTTGGTCTCTACACCCAGAAGCTGCTCAGTGCATCAAGGCTGATCTTTCGATTACATGATGAAAATTGTTTTTCATATAAGGTCCCTTTTTGCAATGACTCGTTTGGGATTTACACTGTCCCTGGCCTATATGCTCGTACATTTGCGACCTACAATGGCGATTCGATTTTCGCCAAACACCTTTCACTGCTCGCCGTTCCACCTGAGCTCTGGATATCCATGGGTGTCATGGGTACGTTGCCCTAGCTCCTCTCCTGCGAGTGACAGGGAGCGTCATACTGGTGATTAACTCATCCCGCTGTACGATTTCCCCTCTGTATGTGTCTCCCCAGTGGCATTCTGGTGTGGGTCGTGTGCCTTCGAGGATTTCCAATGAATGACACTAGTTGAAATGGTGTCATCACATGATGGGTTGAATCTTCCACACAACAGCAGCGCCGGAGGCGCCAACGTACTCTGAGAGCAAGCCTCTAATTCGTTTTGCACAGAACATCAATACCGACCTCTTGGTGGTATATAAATCACAGCTAGGGTTGAGGCTGACAGCGGTGTTGCCGTCGGGACGCTGCTTTCAAACGTTGATGTGTCACACACTGGGTGTGGCAGTTGCGGAGCGTTAAGGATTGCTATGGATACAGCTTATGCACCGCCTTTCTTCTGTCCCCTGAAAGCATGTTAGATGAAGACCCTTCCGGGCGAAGTCCTCTACACTTCTCTGCATTGCCTTGGATTTGAGCCCGAGCTTCAGAAAGGCGAGAATCGAATGTATCTGGTGTCGAGTAAATGTTCATATCACGATGTTGACTTATGCACACCAGACTAATTTTCGCAATAGTGAAGACGAACGTCCCCGTACTAACACACCCAGTATCCGTTCTCTTTCGTGTCCGAGTCTTAAAATGTCAGCCTATGATATCTGCTTCTAGTCAATATTTCTACTGTTTGTCAATACCGAGGTTCTAGTCCCCTCCGTAACGGTCCATATTTACAATGTAACTACCGTCGAGCCATGTCGGTTCTTTTCAACTGCAGTGGCGTCATCCACTGGACTCCAAGCCGCCCTTATCCCCCTCTGATTCGCTTGTACGAAACCCCGCCCAGAACCCTTACGCTCATTGTTCACGTGATTCGTTTTTTCCCTCTCAGTCTGAGGGAAAAGAGCTGTTTCAAATAGACAAGAAATTCCCGCCACAACCGCAACCACACTGGTCAGGAGTACTGGAAAATATGTTAGAATTGAGCCCTTAGGATAACAGACCGACGCCAATAAGGCCAACAGGGTGACTATCCAGAAAAACTGGTGCTCAAAATAGACGTACACGTGTCGTAGAATTCACGGTTGTTGTTCTGGTGACAGTTTTTCCTTATCCTCCCATTCTCTTCAGAGTCAGACATGCTGCTAACGACTGAATAATCCGTACCGTGTTTCACGACGTGTAGCAACGATCTGTAGACACCCAAAACCCAATGCGGACGTCCCGTCAATAGTTAGGGTCGCCCTCTACATCCAGTGAATAAGAATAGACGGTGATTTCAAATATGAATAACACACCACAGCCAAGTCTTAGCGCATTCACAGCCAAAATGAAACGTCGACATTATTCTATCATAATAACACGATCAGTAGAACATGTATACTATTTTTGCACACTTTGTCATGAATAGTCACTCACAACTGTCACTGGGACACTGGTGTACCTCAGAATATGTAAACTGTAGTTAGGGAACCCTAACCTACTAGGGTGGACATGTAAAAATAGTTGTACGACTCACCCTGTGAGAGGTATACGGGATGGCCATCCAGAAATGGGAGCATTTTGTTTACTAATTAATGTTTCAACATTCCCACACAGTAATTCACCACAATTTTGGGATGCTCGCTTAAAAAATTGTTTGGGGTGAAAAGTTGGCGCCACCGACTCACCCTCCCCACTCCCACGCCCCCCACCCACCCTTTTTAGTCCCCCCACCTACGAGGTGGGCTCTCCAGTTGCAAAGTGAGCCGGCTGGTTCGCCCATGCGGTGCTAGGGCAACTACCCCCCGGACAATACCCACCCCCCTGACATCATCCCTCTAGCAACTACCCCTAGGACAAAAACAACCCCCTGGACATATACCCTTCGGCAATTACCCGTCTGGACAATTACCCCCCCTAGGACCAATACCCCCGATGACAACTACCGACCAGACATTACCCCCGGACCATACCCCGAGGACAAATACCCCCGGGGACATCTACCAACCGGACGTTACCCCCCCAGGGCAAATACCCCAAGGTCAAGTACACCATGGTAACTAACACCCGACGATCACCCCCGAACGAAGCCTAAACTTGAGTGAATAACCCATAAAGGCTCAGACCTCTAACCCCCCCCCCCCTCCCCCCAATATTGCCTAGCATGGTAATGAAAAACCGTTTTTGGAACCGAATTTCACATTGTCCGCTACAGACTCCGTTCCGTTTTTATCTTTCCTTCCGGAGTTGGGCCTCCCAGGGTGGCGCCAGCTGGGGGGGGGGGGGGTACAGGGGCCTGGCCCCCTCGTTGGGGAACTCTGGCCCCCCGTCGGGGAAGTTTCCCCATCTCGTCGGGGAGCCCCGATTGGGTTACGCTAGGGTTTACAACACCCCGACGAGGGCCTATTGCCCCGACAGTATAAGTAATTTCACTCGTTATAGCCGAATCCTATATATTATATTATATAGCCCGCGTTGCGCGCTCGCGTTTCAGATCATCGTTCCACCCTACATATCTTCCTACAGGCTATACAATAATGCCAGATATAGATAGGATCGCTTCCTATGAATATCTTCGAAGTGTCTCTGCAAAGAGATTAATGTTTACAATTCTGTTAGGAAGGATGATCGTTTTTGCCGTCTAACACTAACATTTGTGCCGCAATACCTGGATTCACCCACAAGCAACCTGATGTTTTCCTCGCGCGCTACGCGCGCAAATCGGCTTCTTTTCTTCTTCTTCCTCTTCGTTCGCATCAACTGCGGGCAAACTCCAATATTGGGGGTAATGGGGCCAAGAGAGAACTGTTTTTCTTCCCTATACTTACTTGCCTTGTACATATAACCTGTAGCCGACATGGTGATCCCAGGAATATTCCTCTTCGGCGGGCAAGAAAAGAGATAACTTTCTCCGGAATAAAATCCGGAATTAATCAACCGATAATGGGACAGCCTCGAGTGCACAGGAAGTGCCTTTTCTGCTATCTAAGGGTCTTTACCGGCTAGAAAAACATCCGGCTACCCTCTGCGCACCTAGGGAGGCGCTCCGCTATAGAATCGATCGCGGCCCCTCCTCCTAAATATTACGCAACACCCACTGCAAAAAATTCCAGCTACGTCATATCCGTGTTCTAACTAGTCTTTAACCAAAACCCCATCCGGCTATTCCCAGATTTGATGCCCTATCCCACCTGGCAAACAACCCCCTTCATTATCGGTTTTGATCCGCCTTGAAAGTATGGTCATAGGTCATGTTTTTTTCATGGGGGAAGTGGTTTTGCCACTCTACGGCGTTTCTGCTCTGCAGTCCGACGATGGTTTTAACATAGATATGAATTAACAAATTTTATGATAAAGTCACGATCATTCCCCCCTTACTACTTAGGCACATTGTATACGGTACTTGATATACTGTTAGTCCATTACAGCACAGGCCTGTGGAATGTAAGGCGAGAAAGTATCTCAATTTGCGTTATCGGCATTAATTTAAAGAGCGTGGTTCGATCCACATCTGCCACTGGGTTTTCCGATCGCACGCAATCGAAAATATGGATAGTTAGAGTACTGTTCCGTTCATGTATCTTTGAATGGAACCCGCCTCATTTCTGATCAATGGTATTTCAGTGGCGAGTGAAGTAGTGAGCGAGTCACAAATCTTCGGAAGACTCTCCTTAGAATGACAAAATTAAATAAATAAAAATGAAACAAACCCCCGATGAGACTATTTCCGATAATTTCCTGCAATCTAGGGGGTCTGACAGGCGATTTTGTTTACGGTACGCTCCGGGAAAGCGCTCACCGAGTGATTGTCTTGTTGTGGTGTGTGGGGGGGGGGGGTTGAGTCGGAGCCCAGGAGTGCGCCCTCATTTAAAGCCTCACCCTCCCTATTGGGGAGCCGTATCTTTGAGTAAAAACCTCAGGGCCTATTGAGTGGATAGGTCCCAAAGATAGGTTAAGGTGTAATGTCGTTGGTCAAATTGGGTCTTGCAAAATCTCGCGCATCCCGCAAACGTACTGGTTGTTGCCATTGCCCATTTCCATTGCTCCTTTCATGACTGTAACCTCACTTGCATGGTACTGTAGAATGTCACGCACCCCACGCAACCCTTGAAATTGATCCCTAAGGCGATGATGTTTGGAGAACATTTCCTAAACTAGACAATTTGTTATAAATTTGAGGGATGCTGCTTACTGTCCCATACGGCACTGGAAGGGGGGAGGGGGGAAGTCGAAGGAAAACAATTCTGGTACGCTATGCACCAACCTGTGGTCGCATTCCGCTTAGATAGGATTAATCTTGGTCCGCCCCCCCCCCAATCTCCAACACAAATCGCCGCCCTTGGACCCCCTCACATAAGGTGCGGTCCGGATGCACCATCGGGGTAATCGTCCATAGTGTAAATGTCTGGTTAGAATTGGACCCCGGGGGTGTATGTCCCCGGGGGAACCTGTCCGGGGGTGAGTGTCCACGGGGTGTAATTCGTCCGCGGGGGTATTGATTCCGGGGGAACTTCCTTTTGGTGGTTGTCTTGTCGGGGTGGTAATTGTCCGGGGGTAATTGTCCGGGGGTAATTGTCCGGGGGTAATTGTCCGGGAGGTTGTTGTCCTCGTGGGTATTCGTCTTCGGGGGTGATTGTCCGGGGGTATTGTCCGGTTGGGACTTATCCGCGAAGTAAGTTGTCCAAGGTAGTCGTCCCGGGGGGTAGTTGTCCGGGGGTGAGTTTGCCCCGTCACGGCCCAGGCACCTGTAATGTAATTAGGGATAACAGTTAGGAGAATGTGTATTGTTCTAACTAATACTGAGTCTCTGAGTCTCACATACCTGTTGTCATAAAACATTAACAAACATAGTGCAATAAACAGAGTAAACAGAGTGCTAGCGACTTCTAAGGCTAAAAATACAACAAAACTTTGCGATACAACTGTACAGTATGTAATTTAAGAATCAAATTGAAGTGAAAGGGATTTTATTTGTAAGTGCAGAATTTTCAATTCCCTTCAAAATTATCAACTAATAGGACAAATGGGGACAAACGTGGGGAGGCGATTTGCATGTTGCCATACGTTTGTGATCACCTCCACATCGAGATATTCTCAAAGAGGCATGTAATCTGGTTATGATTCGCAGCTCGGGTTTAGTATTGTCTTATTTCTTGTCAGCGGAAAATTTATGCGCACAAAGTCTTTGCCTCAATGGTCAGAAGTTGGTAGATCGTCGACTCACCTGTCGGGAGATCGAAGGTCGAATCCTGGTCGGCCATGGCAACGACCTATATGAAAATGATACTTGTTGCATTCTCAGCAAGAGAGACTGAATCAGAGTCAAACAAGGGGTAGGCAATGTGCATGTTGCTATTTTCGTGTGGTTACCCCCACGACCCACATCAGAAGCATTGCCCTTTTTTATATACTTGGTGTATGATTGGCAGCTGTCAACCAGTGCAATAATCAGGTCTATATCCGTTCCTTGGGGGCCCTGGGTAGGCTTGATCCTTTGCTCGGCAGGTATCCTATGAAAACAGTTCCTATCGTGCATATCCGTGTCTGTACTTCACTTTATCCCAACTTAGGTTTTAGCATGCCATAATAATATGTAGTTCCTCTTAATAGTGAACTGGCTCTATTAGCCGATTGGTCACTTAGAAGACAGAATATGGTAATAATTCCTTGTGAGATTTAACCTATTCCTATCTGCTCTGCAACAAATATGACCAGAATCACATATAGGAATTAGGCTGATTTAATTGGGTGGCTAATTAGCCAACCACAACCAGCATATATGCATTTAAATCGTTTCCTCCAGTATCTCTTGATCTCAGTCAGAAGACTATGGATGAATTATACCCCTGTGTACATAACTTTGTAAATAATAACAACTTGCATGATCTGTTTCTTCCAACAACAACAAAACTCCAACACATGATATTCTTCTTCTGTCATTCTCTCACAGACTGTAGTATGGTGTGAGTGTCTTGCTGTGTGGTGGTCATCGATGGGTTCAGCTGTCCCAACTCTTATTCCCTCCGAGGAAATCGAGGAATCTATGAATCACGGGGGGAACGATCCAAGGGGCCGCCCTAGACCCCTTATGCAGTAACGACAACATTTTTGCTCAGATGAGGGGACGAGGAGAGGGTATTAATCAGAAATAAATGAGATGATTCTTTAATATTTTGTGAAGATGTAGTAGGTTTTATTCGGATGGTGTCTATAGTTTGGTTTGGTGTAAACAGGCCCCCCACGACAGTCATTCTATGATGGATATTGACAACCGGTTGAATTGAAATAAGTCCTACCCCCACCCCCTCTTTGTCAAGGCGGCTACTGAGGCAAGCCGACGAAAACAAAGCTCCCCCCCCCACGCCCTCATCAAATTCAACTGACTCCACAAACCTTAATTAAAAGGGCACAAGGTGATTGTTTGCAATTTCCGTTTTGAGCCAACAAATTATAATCTTTGAGGGAATTGGTTAACCAAGCTAGCACAGGCGCGTATGTGAATATCGTTATTTGAGGTACGGTGGCTTCCTTAAATGTTTATCGGTGATCGATGAAATGATGAAAAGAAGAACCCCCAAACAATGCATTAGCAATGAAACATTCAAATAAGCAATTGTATGGGAATACGTCTCTCCTTCCGACGACATTGGATGTTCTTGAAATGGTTTACAGGTCTTCTAGAATGTCAGATAATGCAAATAAAGTTTTAAAAAAGGTATGGCCCCCCCACAGGTCGTTCATTTAACACATAACTCCATATTGGTCTCTTCGCAATGTGTGGGTTGAGTGGAATGCCATATTTACCTGCAACTGGAGGGGTAACGTTTCTACCTGTTTGTAGTGGCGTAAAACTGTAAAGGCCGGATTCTGTTCAGGAGGGAGTTCAGCTCCGTGGGATTGGCCGAGTCGTGTCGATAACTTGCAAGCACACATGTCGTTGTAGGGCGTGTTTAAAAACGTGGGGTCGGAGATATTAGTCCGCCCCTTAGTCCAAAGCCAGAAGCCCTTCTTCATTTCGATAAAGGATATTATAACGACATTCCATTAGGTATACATGCTGTCCGGACTTTTTCCCGGCGTAGCCACTGTCTTCCGGTATGTGTGCAGGATACATACTAACCGACGACTGTTTTTCTTGGTGCAGGTCCTCTGCGGTAGGCTCACTGAACTATTTGTTGAGCGGTCAGGGCAGTGTGTTTTTCACCAGTTCACCGTAAATATCACCATTAGGCAGTGTGAAAAGAAAAAATGTTCGATGGTTGCCAGTAGCCCATTGCTAAACTTTCATTTGTAGAGTCAATGTATTCACGTGAGTTCAACCCAAAAAATCAGGCAAATAGGCAAATTATTCCCAGGGGGTACAATGTATCGATGTGAAAGTCATTTTTTATTAGACCGTTAACTCCGGACTATGATTATTGGAGAAAGCGGGATTCGAATAACCCTCAGAAGGGACCGACTGCCCTTTGTTCACGACACGTTTAGTTTGGCATTTTTTATATTTTTGTATTAGGAACCAAAGTTATCTAGGCCAGGAGGAACCGGAAATTGTTTTTAAAATCGGGTGGGTGTTTCGATGTGCTCTATTCCACCAAACTGCATCTAAAGCATCTAGAAATGCCACACAAATTCCAGTTCAAAGTCCCTCAGGCCTCTCCCTCATTGACTCAATCCTCCAAAAAGGGAACAAGAGGGCAACCCCAGAGTCATACTCATGGCAGCCAGGAAAAAATCAGGATTCAGGGGTTCACAACCCGTCAGAAAATTAAACTGCATGAAATGCCTGGGATAGCTGTCTAAACATGCAGGTAGTGCAATATAAATGAGCAGTGGAAGCGAGGTTTAGATTATGGTGTGAGCGTTCTGCGTTCAGTCTTCCAGAATAGTTAGGTTGAAATGTCTTGAGGTTGTCGATCCTGTCAGATCGGCTGGGAAAAGATTCCATTTCGGGATAGTGAATGGCAAATATCGTAGCGTCATTCTCCAAATATTTGCAAATTTTATATCTTAGGCTACATTTCTCTAAAGGGTTCCTCGGCCCATGATGAGTGGGGGAGGGGGGAGAGGGAAGGGTTGGGTGGTGGAGGGGGGGGGGGGGGGGGGGGTAACGGTAAGGTGACCTATAACTTTATAAGAGCGGAATAAAAGCAGGCTTATCCCGTACTCATTAAACCCATACCCACAATGCCATTTTGGTTCACACTAATTGATAGATTATTCAATTTATTCCAAAAAACTTCACGGATTTTGGGGCAAGTTCCACTATACGTTCTTGCTTTCCCTTCTTCCATTTCCCGTTCTTAAGCCTTCATTTGACCTCGGACTGTGCTGTCAATTTTCTTTTCTCGAGGAATAACACCGGATAAGGCAGCACACCACCTATACACCTGAGTACATACGCCAGGTGTTACCTCACCAAAAAATAGACCAATATTGTTTTTTTCCCGCTGGCAAAATTGGGGGTTTAGCCTCCTCCGCTGGTGGATCCATTCTGCCCTTTCGGGAGAACACATTCGTTTGTTATGCAATTTGTAAAATTACAGTTGAGTATTTTCTCTCCAAGATATCACTGTATTATGATGGAGTTTCATCCTGTTTCTTACAGCATGTGTAAAAATTTCGCTAACTTCAAGCAGTTAACAGCGCGAAACGTCACTGGTCAGACGGAGTTGGAAATGAAGAAGCCGTGTTGGGTTGGTTGTTAGCTTCCAAACGGAGGATGGAGTATACCCGGTATTAATTGCTCTGGGCTCAGGAAAATGGTGTGAAGTGTAGTTATCGGTTCATTTATTGCTAATACGTATTTGACCAGGGGAAAAACCATTCAATGTGGAGTTCAACTCCTTAGGCTAGGGCCAGCCTATGTATACTTCATTTATAGCCTAGGCTTGGCTAAATGACTTGCTTGACGAGGTACATTCACACTCTGACTGTTGAGCTGGAACATTAGGCCAAGCAAGGCTAGGCTAAATGGGCATGATTGTATAATGTATAGCCTGTTCGCCTGGTTGTATGAGATTAATGTTGGGAATAAGGGGTGGGGTTGGGTTATATTCCAATTCAGAATCCAAAATCTTTTCAATATCAACACCTAAACCTGGTCCTCCCTACCACCTTTGCGAGTGCAACCTCAATTCGGACCACCGGAGCACCCATGGGCCCGAGCCCCTCCATAAAGTACGGCATCTCAGTGGATAGTTTTTTTTAACCTCGACTACGGTACCATAGCAACCCATGGCACCATCAACAGTATATATAGGTGAAATGTTTAACTGACTACAGTAATCTGTCATCCGGCCCTTCGGTATCGATGACATAAAAATGGGCATGCAAGCTGACCTTGGTTCATATGTATGAATGAGTAATCAGAGCTGTTTTAAATGATTTCAAGGTTGGTTCAATTTCCTGCTCAAAACCATATGATATAGTGTTCGAAAATGGGGCACAGTTAGGTCCTAACAATGACCTTTTTACAGGCAGGATTAGTGGAACAATGACTTCAAGTGAACCAAACAGTGGGTTGATGATATGATTCTATCAGGTTGGAAATGGTTAGGGCCAGATTCAGATGTATAATCCCAACTTACGTTACCAACACCTAAACCTAACTCTAATCCTCACGAACCATAACCCTAACATAATCCTACCCAGTAATGACAGTCTACATAATCCTACAATAGCCAGTTCAATAGTATAACATATACTGACAATCGTACCGCTAAATTGAGCCATGGTAGCCAGGCGTAGCGTGATAGCCGATGTTTCCACCGTAGGAGTATCCAGCTCCAGGTTTATCTTGCTATGATTTGGATGATGTAGTACTATCAATGGAGAATACTTGAATCTCGCTCTACCCCTCACCTACCCACCCCCCCTACTCAATCATGTCTGGTGTAGTGAGGGGTATTTATGACGTTTTCTCTCTCAAGTTTCATAATTATATGAAAATAAATAGAAGTGAGTTGATAATCGTATTTTGGGATTTTCTGTCTACAGTGATCGCAATTCCCTTATGAACAATCCAGCTCATTCCAGGCGCAGATTTGGAAGAAAACTCAAAAAATAGTGTGTTTATCTCTAAGTGAATTGTATTTTGCAATTTTTGCTTCAATGAAAGGAAAAGCCATAGTCTGTACGTCCTGCCTTGTTAGGAAGTCTCCAAATTATTCGGGATCATTTTGTAATCACCGAAATCTTGAAGTGAGAAATGGGCAAAAAGACTTTTTTACCCAAAATTGCCATTTTACTCCTGAATTCCATGTTTGAGGAAATGGTCTAATTTGGAGAGGTAAAGTGTGTTTTGTGACTTTTAGGCGTATGCACCAAGTGTAACATGTTCGGCAAACCTCAGAGAGGAGATATGGCGAAAACTATCAAAATTGAGGACACGCCAAACGACACACAACACAGCAACACACCACACACACACACACACCGCCACACCACACAACACACACCACGCACGCGCGCACAACACCACACACACACACACACAATGTCATGACTGCATAGATTCTCGACTCCGTCAAAGGAATAAAAAAAGTGGTCATTGGCAAAAATTCTGGTGAGAAACGGCCTGGGGGGGGGTTTTCTTTCGAGCTCACCCCCGATTATTTGCCATTTTAGTCCGTGCTCTTCCCTCTCGATTGTTGTTGGATATAAAACAATAGTCATGCTCCACCAACTGGCGAAGACTGTGGTCTATCCTGAATCAATAATGTCTTGGCGGATGAAGAAGCTCTCCAGCTATCAAAATGTAAGGTCAGGAGGGCGTATTCAGGCCTCACTACATTATGTATGCAATATGTAGTTAGGGGCTTTGTCAGTGTTTTGCATGCCGAAGATCATAAAATCGATAGTTGTGTGAAATAAACTGCATAGGAATTTGAGGGATAAGCTCTCTGACAATTTAGTGGGAAAAATGTTGAATGAAGGATGAGGCAACTAAAGGTACAAATTACAGCATTTGTTGCATTTGCATATTGAGTTACGGAGGAAAAATGTCATTTATTCACCGAAAATCATGTGCATATGCAGATGGTGGGGTTCAAATTGGAAGAAAATCTTTTCTGAGATCATGTAATACATGGTCCTTTGGAAGACATCGCCTTCATCCCACTGAAAAAAATTTTTAGAAAGATATCCGTCGTTCGAAAATATTGGCCTAATTTGCAATTGCTACATATGTAGCGTATTGGAAGGTTCTGTCGACATTTTCGCGATCCTTAACTCCGGGGCCATCAATTTGAGCCAGGAGTCCTAATGGTGATACTGCTCATTACATATATGTTTTTCAGGAGCTTAGTAGTGAAGGGGTAATAGCCCAATGCTATTCACAATCCAATAATCCATCACCTCCATCAATAATCATATCACATAGCCAATACAGTAAGTCTGTATCCTGCTGAGCTTAAAGAGGATCACATAAAAAATTACAATAGGCAACTTACAACAGATCTGTTCTTAATGTTTCGGAGAAAAGAATCCTGCTAACAAGAAAGTTGTACATACACACAGGCCCACTGCTAACACTACCTTACGGGTACGTGGGAGAAGTTGGTCAAGCAGCGGATTATTGGATCGTCAGGGTCGGAGGTCAACCAGGGATACTTAAAGAGTGATGTCCCTGCTCTATATAATTGATCCTCCGGAAGCATATGCCGAGGTTTGGAGCTTTTTTTTGGGGGGGGGGAGAGGAGCCCACGGGGAACACCAGCCAGTTGGTACCACCACCCTAAGGTAGTGAATATGTACACATATACACACACTCCAATTCAGCCAGCTCACACAGCATGGGCACACGCACGCTGACAAACACTAACTCACTGCATACTGGAAATACTTGTTAAGGCAGCGGCCGTTCTCTACTCGCCGCCCCTCACTAATTTAGCGACCACGTGCGCCTGCGGCGGGTGCTCCCATTACAGGATCAACCTGCGGGTGCTCAGGCATGCCGTCCCCGCTCTATATGAATGCTGGGAAGCTGACTGCGGTTCCTGCACTTTCTGGCAAAATAATTTTCCATGCCTTTTCCATGACTTCCAACAACCAAATGAAAATTTTCCGACCTATCTGATGTTACATAAAAAACTTCAATTATAACGGCATAGAAAGGCCAGGCGCCATCGGACAGCTGTAAAACAGCGAAAGCCAAGCAACAGAACAATGCACTTTGGGGAGATTTTCATGCCACCTTTTTTTTTTCCCCGTAAGTTTAACATATGCTTTGAAAAGGCCTGGATTTCGTCTCAAATTTCTTGACTTTTCCAGGTTTTCCATGAATGCAGGACCCTGTGAGTGTTCAGCGCGGGGGAGAAGGGCGCCCCGGGGGCCACAGTAGCTCTGCTGAAACAATTAGACATGAACACACACATACACACACACCAAAGTGGCACCAATCAAAACTTATTCGGCGCGACGAAAACAATAGGGATTTTTCAACACCACTCAAAGTGCGAAGTACTTCCTGAAGACAGACACAAGGAGCCGCAAGCTTAACCAACAATAAAACATCAAAGTTTTATGACAGGATCTGATACAGATATTGCAAACAGGTAAAATGTAAAGGCCGAGACTGAAACTAGAACATAAGTTCAATGAAGCCATAAAAACATGCAAGAATGCAACCCAAAGAGTCTATTGATACTGCGCGTTTTCTGCAAGGAAATATGTGCAAAAAAGTATAAACTTTGTGTTTCTTAAACGTAGTATGAATAGCTGGAGAGGCTCTATAAGGAAGAAACGAAATAATCTCATGACATACAATGATCATACGAAGAATGGCACTGAAGAATGATTGACAATTTCACGTCAGTACTAAGAGTAGATCTAACTTCGACAACAGAGATAGAGGGACCCTTCCGTTACAGGGACCACAGACCAGGACTGGCAAACAGTGACTGACCGGGGTCTCATATTTATCGATGTCTGCTCGACGGTATCCAAATGTTCTTGTTTGCACCAACATCATCTTTCTACCCGTGCATAATAAATTTATATCGATTATACCGGGAATGTGAAAACTTCACTAAGGGAGGAGCATTATACCAATCATGTGCCGAGTCAATCCTTGGTAACTGATACAACAAGGCGATGCCAAAAAGTGTCTCGCATGGTTGCGCGATCAGTGGTTTCATGATGCAATACACAAAAATAGGACTAGTTCAGCAAACCATTGTCATGTCAAACAAAAATCACATATTTTCACATCTAACACATGAAAATTCCTAAACTAACCGACCAATGGAGTTTGACTTTAATACAAAAGTCCGTCTAGTAAGCTTTTTTTTCTTATTCATGCCCCACCCTCCCACCCCCCCTCTTCTCTCTATAAAATACCCAATTGGAATGAAATTTTATCGCTCAGGCAACTCACTTCTCCGACCCAAAATTCCAACTTGAAACGGGCTCTAAAATCCCCTTAGCAGCCCGGGCTTCGTTGCTTTTAAATCAACATTTCCTGCATTGTTCATTGCCTTTTATTTTCAAGAAGCCAGGAACATGCCTCCAACACCTTTACCTCCAGGCAGCAAACACCCTCCTGCCTTCCCACACACCCAACAAAACATCCCTACGAGCAGTAAAGGATGTCCAAACATATCGTCAGGAAACCCGCCACATTTGTCCATCGATTTAATTGCCGATTTGACATAACTCGACCAATATTATAGCCAACACAGGCACAGGCCATTGAAAACTGAACTGGCCTTGAAAAAAAAAACAGAAAGCTATATATGATGGAATTCAATCAATTCATGAACATTAAACACATCAGATTCGGCAAATGTTAACGACCACTACCACTGCGTTTGGCGAATTCTAACAAGTTGGAAATTGGAATATTTATGCAAATTAGGCACATAAATGACCTCTACTGACCCAGCGTACCTTCAAAATGATAAGATCAAAGGTGCACACATTGACCAAGTTTTGTGGAAATTATCCAACAAAACTTTCAAAAATTGCATAAAATAGCAAAAGTAGACACATTAAATGACCTTCAGTGCCGACATTTTAAATTTTTCGGGACCCATTGGGAAAATCTGACAAACTTCGCATTGAATTCGCATTAATTATGCAAATTAGACAATTATTATTGTATGCTGGAAAATTAATCAGTTCATCTACTGGTATTCATGTCTACATGCCAAAATAAATCACTGTAGCACATACTTTTCTTGCGTAATCTGCTAACGAGATTCGAACAATAAAGTAGGAAAGAAGCTAATTATCCAAACTTAATTCATGGACTTTGCTGCCCAAAATCGAATAAGATTGTGTACACCCAACACCGGTGCTACACACAAAATTTCGCTTAATCGGCCTCACGGTTTGTGAGAAATCCTGCGAACATAAAAGTGTGACTACACCACACAATACCCAAAAGTGACCTCTAAGTCTCTTCCTGAATTTCATTCAGGCGAGACAAAAGGTCACTCCGCTCTTACAGCAACCAGCAAACACACCCCTTCATCATACACCTGCAAATTACCCTATGGCGCATTTTGGGCCAGGTTCCTGCAAAAATGCTTAATTAAGATACTCTCTTAACTAGACACCTCCTGGCGGTAGACCGCCAACTTGTCCACACTTTGCCAATAACCAGTTTCTATTTTTTTGCCGTTAACTCCTTAAATAAGCACATCTATGCAAGACTAACTTTTAACCACTTGACAACCCGACAGAGGTCAATTTAGGTCAGAGTCAACCACATGCAGGTTAACAATGATATCACAATGGTGAACCTCCAGCCTTCCAGATATTCAAGGTCTCCGATTACGGCCAGAGGAAAACAGTTTTGACCCCTAAGTGACCGTGAATGAGCCTTTAAGACATGGCAGTTTTAGAAAATTGTAATGTAACTTTCCAGGTGATACATCCACACTCCTAAGACATTTGCAAATGAAAAGGCCCAATGTTATTGCTTAAAAAGTATTAAAATCAGGTTTTGACCCCCACGTGACCTTTAATTGACCTTCAATGACCATGGCGGTTTTATAAAAGATGTTACTCCATGTGATGCATCCAACTCCTAGAAGCATATGGCATTCCAATGAACCGCCCAATGTTATGCGAAAAAAAAAAGTATTTTAAATGAAACTTTGACCCCCTTGTGTAACTACCAACGTATGCGTCCGAATCGAAGCGGGATTGGTTTCTCCATAAAGCACACAGAGGGCTATCACATATCCAAAAATAACCAGTTCGAGTGTTTTGCCCGTAACTCCTAAATAAGCCACATTTATTCAAGACTCAACCTTAACCACATGATCACACGACAGAGGTCAAATTGAGGTCAGAGGTCGGGTCACAAACATGCAGGTCAACCAATTATCTCACAATGGTTAACCCTCCCCAGCCTTCACAGATATTCAATTCTCCGATATGGCCAGCAGGAAAAACAGTTTTTGACCACCCGAAGGGACCTGGAATGACCTTTAATGAAGTGGCAGTTTTTATGAAATTGGAACTCTCCATGGATACATCCACTACAGGAGCATGTTGCATTCTGATGAAAATGCCCAGTGCTATTGACAAAAAAGTACTAAAATCAGTTTTTACCCTTACGTGACCTTTTAGACCTTCAATGACATGGTCGGTTTTTGTTATCCAAAAATTGGGTACTCTCCATGTGATGCATCCACTCATAGAGCATAATTGCATTACAATGAACACGCCTAACGTTATTGCGAAAAAGCTATTAAATAAACTGTGAACCCTGTAACTACCAAAGTAAAGTGTCTGATCGAAGGGAGTTGTCTCCCATAAGCACACAAGGTATATCCACATATCCAAAAATGACAGTTTCAATTTTTTTTGCCCCGTAAATCCTTAAATAAAGCACATTATTCAAGACTCAACCTTTAACCCTATGACCACCCGACAGAGGTCAAAATGAGTTCAGAGGTCACACACATGAGGTCAACAATTATATACAATGGTGAACCTTCTAAGCTCCAGATTCAATTCTACGATTATGGCAAGAAAAGTTTTGACCATTAGGGACCTTGATGACCTTCAATGGCATGACAGTTTTTATGAAAATTGTAACTCTCCATGTGTGATACAGCCACTCCTAGAGCATCTTGCATTTCTGATGAACACGCCAGTGCTATTGCCCGAAAAAGTACCAAAATCAGTTTTGACCCCTAAGTGGACCCTTAATGCTTTAAGCCTAAAAATATCGCAAATGGACCTCGGAGACCTTGAAAAATGCCGCCATGTTTTTCGGGGACGAACTGTTACCCTAATAACCAAGTTTCCCAAAATCCGACATGTCGCGAAAAATCGAAAAAGTACCAAATTTGACCTCGGAGACCTGAAAATGCCACAATGTTTTCGGGACTAATTGTCACCCCTGAGTACCAAGTTTCGTGGGAATCGGACAAAACTTGAAAATTTTGCGTAAAATCACCCAAAAGCGAGGGCCAGCCAGACTTACGGGTAATACAGTTTTCAAAGCATCCGAAATATCCATGGGGTCAACCCGTTTACCAAGTTTCAGCTAAATCGAGGTAAAGCGTTGGATGCGTTATCGCGCTGACGCAAATCTTCCGGCCGGGGGGGACGCGGCGGCGGCGGAGGACGCGGCGGACACGACGGAGGCAAAACCATATTATTCCCCGAAGTGGGGATATAATTATGCACTTCTAAGATATCAAACAAGTGAAATTGCATCGTTTCTGGTGAAAGGCAGTTACTGGAAATGGCAAAGAATGGGGCTTAATTTTCATCTTTTTCGGAAGGTATAGGATCGTGTCCTCATCTCAGCAGCATGTGCCACCACAAACTCAACTCCTGTAAAACCCCCTAAACTGCTCAACCCTCCCAAAACTCCCTGCCCTTGGAAATTTCCTATGAAAACAGTTTTGGGATGGGTTCTCGAAACGCAAGAATGGGGTCATTTTCTCTTTTCACGAAGGTTTGTGTACATGCCTGTGCTCAGCGCCATGTGCCACTAACTCACTGGAAAACCCCACAACCCCCCCCCCCCCCCCCCAAGAAAAAACTCCCTGCCCTCCAGAAATTTCCTATTGAACAGTTTCGGCGGGGTTTCTGGAAACTGCAGTACGGGGCCATTTTTATCTTCTTCAAGGAGGTACTGCACTGCTAATTAGGGCTCACGATGATGCTTGGGAGCTGATAGCGGCTGTGGCGCATGGAGAATCTGAATCCGCCACTAATGAGAACTGGAAAAAGATTTCGAGATAATATAATTTGTCCAAGGAAGGGGGGGAAATTAAGATTAGGGTTTATAGTCTTTTCAAGCAGCGACTCGAATATGTCACAACGACTAGCGACTTAATCACAATGGTCATTGGTAACCTGAGAAAGACCTTGCCTGCACCACCAATTATACACGTTCGCTCAAGACCTACACACCTGATAGCCAGCGCGCAGTGACGACCACTTCCGCTACCTCCAGGTTACCAATTTTACACGTGGGTAGCGTGAGGCATTCGAGGAGACATGCCTGTCTAACAGCACTGCGGAAGAAGACCTCAGGCTCTGATGGGATCAAACTGCAATCTATGATCTTCAAGTCCGGAGCTCATACCGACGGAGCTAAGCCGCCTCCCGTGAGGTCGGGCATGGGAGGTACCCCAGTGGATTCAAGTCTGCACTCCTCGGCAGAGTTGCTAAACAGTCGAAAGGATAGGCAATTCTTACCTATGAAAATACCTAATCAATTGAGAATCATGAAAACGTGGTAAAGCACGTGTCTGAGAGGCAAAGTAAGCCAAAAGTATTACCATGATCGAAGTGCCCAAAACCTCAGACCTCTCTAGCCCAGGGGCAAAAGTCTATGTCAAAAAATCAAGGCACAAACAAATGGGTTACCCGGCATGTACTGAGACAAAAGATCGGAACCTAGGTCTTATGATGTAGAAACCCCAAAACGGTGGTATTCTACGGAGGCACCGCAGGCATTAAAGGAAAGGGGGAAAGGTCTCTTTTGCGTCTCGGAAAACGATTTAGGGTATCCAATGATGTGGGAAATTTTATTGATACAGAGGACTGTGGTTCTGAAGTTCGGAGGACATGGGAGTGTTGTGCGCGTTTGGCAGTGTATGATGCTACAGAGACTACAGTATCTGTATTTGAGTCAAGATCCTGTTGTAACGATGCTAACCTTATTCTGACTCGCTTTGGTCGTCGGGTACCCCAAGATCAATTATTGACCTGCGATGGTCCAATAAGTAGTCATTTCTTGAACCCCTGCTACAGTATATGTATTTCCTTGAGGAGGAAAGGGGGATGTGATGTTAAGTGTTTCTATAGGGCACCCTTTAAGGTATATCTTATTATCTATTATATATATATATATATATCTATATATAATATATTTATATATATATATATATATAATATAATATATATATAATATAGATATATATATATATTATCATATATAGGATATCACGTGGCTCAGCAGGTTGCTACCTGTTAGGTCATGTGCATGATCTCGCACCAATCAGAGAGATAAGTAGGCTTTATATATAACGTACAACACGTGGTGCACGCCGCACTTATTAACTTATTTAGGTAGTCGTTTCCAGTTGGGACGTCAGAGAGGAGCGACATGTTTTACTTATGTTTCTTCAGTTCTGACTATACGGACCATGGCTCCAACTAGTATTACGTTTCTGACTGTATCCTGTCTATAACAGAGCGGGTGTATACACAGGGACACAAGAGACCAAAAGTGAAAGCACCATTGAATGAAAAAAGCCAAAAGCTGTTCTCTAATCTAAACCAAAATCATCCCAAACTATACAATTAGACTATGCTGCTTTAGCAAGTACAGGCCTACAGTACATGCGGTCCAAGTGAGATTGTGATTAAACATGAGTCCTAAATACTGAATTCTGACATGAGCTCAATATGGACTATCATTGATTATAAGGGGACCATGCATCTGTACAGATCAGCATCAACAATAATTTCTTTGTTTTGAAAATATTAATGAAGGAGAAAGTTAGTCCACGCCACGTCCCCAGTCTCAGCAACTGCAGAATAGTATCAGCAATAATCGGTGAAATTATTATTGCCAAAACGACGGTTGGTCATCTGCATATTTTATGATAATGACATATAGGCTACAATAGAGCCTGAGCTGAAAACGACTACAGATGCAAACGAATATTAAGTCAGAGACTTGGAAAGCATTCAAATATTACCTCAGATAAAATGTCGAGAATATTCACGAAAGTGGATTCAGGAGTGATACGAACTACGAATAGATCACTGATCCCAAAAAACAGTTATTTGAGCCACAGCCAGGAAATTCTCTTTAGCTCTGCTTCCCCGACCTACCAGGCGTAGCTTGGGGAAGAAGGAAGGATTAGCCGCTGCTGGCTATCTGCGGCTTCGCGGTACACTTATGGCCTGTGTACGCGGGCTGCAAGGGGATTTCAATAATAATAATAATTGTATGTGTCTATTAGCGCACGGATCCAGCTAACAGCGGCTCAAGGCGCTTCACAAAATTACCCCCGCTCATTAGAACCAGGTACGAACTCGACAATCCCGGAGAGTATGTGGCTGCTAATCAGCGCCGATTGTAATTAGGCTCCCATCACACTGCCCATTCATACACCGGTGGAGAGAAAGCAAGTTGAGATTAATACCTTGCTCAAGGGTATACGCGGACTCGAACCCACAACTCTGGATACGAGCTGGAGGTTGACACGCTAGGCCAATCACGCTCTCTGCCTCGTGAGAAACTAGAATGTCAACAAACCGTGTAAAATGTCAGAACTCTGAGGTTCTGTACTAGTACCAATGTGGACAGCCTGTTCATTGCCCTGGGTGCAGGGTTGAAGTGATTTATGACTTTTTCTGCCAGAGGAAGCTGCTTTGACCTTGGAGGCGGGCAGACGGTTAGGCCAGGAGCACCTGTTTATGAGCTACCTGGAGAACGTTGTGGTCACTTTCCTAGCTTGAGATCTTGGGGCAGAGCTAAAGGGGTATGCCCTCATGCATTTCAAAAAACAGTACTGAGCACCCAGTGGTGACTGTAGCTCAAACACACAAAGCAGCAAGAAGAATAACAATATGATAAATGTTCAAGATCCCCCATGATCAAGGCCTAAAAAACTATTCCAAACAAAGCTGATTATGCCCCTGTAACGACTTAGACGCGTGATCTTCATATGGCCAAGGATGTCTTAGCAGTCATAACCAGGTTCCCTGCAGATTCGGCAATCCATTTCATGACTTTCCATGACTTTGTCATGACCAATTTGAAGGAATTCATGACCTTCGCTGTTGACATCGTCGCACAGAATGTTTTCAACTGAACATAAAAAAAGGCCAAAGCAACAATGCAAACAGCTGTGATAAAAAACAACATCTCTTCACTGAAAATTTTCATGACTTTTCTTAGACTCAACAACTTTTCACTGATTTCCAAATTTCCAGCCTCTGCATTATTATTGATGAAATTCCATGACTTTTCCAGGTTTTTTTCATGACTGGGGAACCCTGAATAAACCTTCCACAGGATGGGCCCAAGGGCCACACTGAGCCTGGGGTCCAAATCTCTTGGCCCGTGACAGAGACCGTCATTAGACCATCATTATCACTGAACATTAGCACTGTGAACTGTGAATTTTAGGAAAGCTATGTTGGTTTTATTTCTATAAGAGCCTAGGGTGGAATTGGCCCTGAGCCCAAAATTTCTGACCACCGACCCCATTATAGCCCTCTGCCCAGGACTCGCATGTAACATTGAGGGAATCAATAAAACTTGTGGGAGAGATGCATTTCAAGTACCATTGGTGTTAAATTTCATAAAAAGGCCTGGGGGACCATTGAAAAACCCCCCGCAAAAAATTTCTGAACACACACCCCGACGGTACGGCTGATAGACCATCATTATGAAACCGAACATCAGCACTGTGCACCGAAATTTGTAGGAGATACTTTTGAAATTTTTCACAAAATGCCCCTCCATGACTTTTGACTTTGGACCTTCACAGAGTCCAACATGTCCCATGGATCAATGAACACTGGTGTCCAAGTTTGGTTGACCTCCATCACAGAATTCATGTCTTGGGGCCAGACGGGCAATGGGATGGAGGATGATGGATGGGTTGATTGATTGAATCGTCGATAGATAGACCAGAACAGAACCGGATCAACTTGTAAATCTGTGAACTATGGAAGACTTCAATAATCATAAAATATTGTGGTCATTACACTCACCCTAATGATGCAATTGGCAACTACACAAATCATCTCCATGTGCAGTTTCTGCAAAACATTTCTGCCATGGTGGAACGTGTCTCTTATACTCTAACCAATAAAGTACAATCACTCTCTTACAATAGGATCGCCGGCCTATCATGCAGCAGCCATTGTATCTGTAAGGGTAGTTGACAGCACAAGTCACAAGCATTCTTATCTTCCCAGACAGGTATTCTCCACATTGAGATCTTGCCAATGGAAAAATTTTTTGGAGAGGTTGATGGTAGAGCATAATAGTTAAGGACCAGACTAACTGCAATCTCATGCACTCATCCTTCGTGTTATAGCGGTTTCTGCTTATCATTTCATTTGAGCCTTCATTAACCTTTTTTACTTTGTTTTATAATTAACCGCCATCAACCAAACAATGTTCTCGTGGCATATTGTATGCCCAACAATATTGGAGGTGTTTTTAGGGGATGGGAGGGGCTTAGGAGAGGGGAGTGGGGTTTATTGGAGGATGTTTGGGTCCTCTCCTCTTTGGAAATTTTTCTTTGAATGAAACAGATGATGATGATGCGGCGAATGATGACAGGTAGGATTTTATTATCGGGTTCTTTCTTTCTCTCCGCATCATCGACTCCGTATAGATTCCCTCTCGTTACTTAGCCTTACTTTTCCCGGCTGTTCCCCTAGTTTTCCTCTGTGCAGATCATGATTTTACAGTACCTTTACATTTCTATCTCTGTGGCATATTCAGCTGAATCGCATCAACCATTGCACCTTTTTTATGATCATGGGGCAACTGTAATTTCCGCCCATCCCATTGTCAATGTAGAGTACCAGAACACAGGAGTTTTTATAGCTTCTAGTTTGTCATCTTGGGCTCGTATGACTTCATATCTCGAAAAGGGAGAATGCTGCAAACCTCCTGGTCCCTCTGTAGTGCCATCCCTCAAGGTATAGGCCCCTTTTAGAGATGCAAACTGGGTCAGGTCTTTGTCTTTATGCCCCCCCCCCCCACACCACATAAGTTGTCTTTTCCTCTGCTATGGGACCCCCGCCCCATCAACTTCCGACTAGTGGTTGCACTCTCAACATCAATCAGTCACACTCATCGACATCTTGGGTTCTATGATCTCCAACAAGGTGGAAGAACAACATGTTGAACATTTCAAAAGACACTCGCCTGGAGAAAGCCCTGATCTGCGTGCAGACTCCCACCTTGACTGAGTCCATGTCGATGAATGGCAGTAACTGTCCTGTAGGGAAACAACCTCTGAACAAATGAGAAGGACTAAACGATTAGAATATTAATGCAGCTCAATCTGATACAATTATCTCATTTTCTCCAGAATCTTCCCAGGGCTTGAAGTCGTCCTCTATCCCGCTTTACTGCACTCCTGCCCGATGTTCTGAGGTCCGCGGGAGCCTAGATTGGCTATGGCGAGCTGAAGACCACCCATTACTCACGTGTTGCTGCAACACTTCTCCTCCCTCAGTTGATATTTGTTTCGACTTTTTTTTTTGATTTACTTAAGTGGTTGGGCACAGCTGGTGAAGTTGGCATTTCACCCTGGAGACTGGGGTTCGATTCCCAGTCGGGTCATACCAAAGACTTAAATTGGTACCTGTTGCCTTCTTGCTGGAAGGTCGCAACAGTGATTGGAGCAGGGACATTCGAGGGGTAGGCAATTTGTAAGTTGCCCTCTACGTATGTGAATCACCCAGTACCCCCACAATGAGGTATGCCAAGAGGCATTGCCTTATCTGTGTATCTGGTGAGGGATGTGCAGCGACAATAGGGCAGTATCCAGGTCTGACCTATCAAATTGTTGGGTAAGAGATGGTTTGCTTGTGGGGCAGCTGATAACAGCACAATTGTCACGGGAGCTATTGTTTACTCGTCCCTCAGTGCTGTATCAACAGAGCTATGATTGATGGGATTCAATCAAATTCATGAACATCAAACCCACATCAGATTCAGTAAATGTTAACGGACCATACCTACTTAGTTGGGCGAACGAAAATTTTAACAAGTTGGAGGAAAAAATTGGAATAGATTAGTGCAAAATTAGGCACGAAAAATGACCTCTACTGACCCAGCGTACTTTCAGAATGGATTCGGGATCACAAGGGGGATTCACATCTACCAAGTTTTGTTGAAAATCCAACAAAACTTTCAAAAATTGCTTGAAATATGCAATTAGCACATTAAATGGACCCCCAGTACCCCGGAATTTTCACTTTTTTTTTGAATTTCCGGGAACCATGGTAGACCACATCGAAGTTTCGTGAAATCCGACAAAATTTGAAAATTTGCATAAATTACGCAAATTAGACCACTTCATTTCGAGAATGCAGGCTGAAAATATAATCAATTCAGTACCTGTCATCCAGGTCTTACATTGGCCCCAAACTACATCACTCTGTCGCACAAACGGTCCTGGCTAATCTTGCGAACGAGCTCAACAAGTAAATTACATGAAATAAGCTAATACCAAATTAATTAAGGACTTGCTGCCCCAAATCCAATCGATCGTGTACAACCACCCGGTGGCTACAACAAAAATTTGGTTATAATCGACCTCAGGTTGTGAGACATCCGGCTAACAAGAAAGTATGACATACACACACTCACACACCACACACACACCACAAACACACACACACGCACACACACACACACACACACACACACCACACATACGCCATTCATTCAGGCGAGACAAAAAGAGCCAAATATATAGTGGCTAAAATGGGGGACACGAAGTCATCGTTTCCCCATGACCATATAACATAAATGTTCCTCCATGTTCACTACTGATGCTAGCCACAGGAACAAGACTGACATAATTCAACTTACGGGTATTATCCACCTGTGTCCTGGTTTTTGAGGGATCCGCTCGGGTGTGATTCGCAGCAGACGACGAGATATCCTTCTCTAGAACAGACGCAGTATAGTCAGTTAATTCGGCCGTACCACAGATGCAAACCTTAGGAAATCCACAATGGGTAATCATCCTGTTTCCTGGTTTTTGAGTAAAAGCTCGTGTGATTTCTGGCAGACTGAGTTGTACCTCAAAGAACATGAAGCATTGTAGCACAAGTCATCGTGGGCTCATACCACAAGTCTAGACCACAAGAACCAGAGGAATCCCCAATGGGGTAAAATTTAAACCTTGTCGGGTCAGTGGCTTGTACAGTTTGTATTGTTAAGTTTTTGTTTTCCTTGAGGACCCCCTCTGGAAGTCTCCAGACTTTCAAAGGCTATTCTCATAAAGGACAACAATTTCGCTTCGTTTCGTGTTTATGTTCTCTTTAATTTGTGTTATTTGTCTTTCGGTTATTCTTTTTATGAATAAATACAAAAAACAATATCCGCTAACAACAGCTGTAGAAATGTTTACCGACAGTAAAAGTGGTTAATCGTGTTTGAAATTTATATGGTCACATGGGTCCATTGGGGGGGGGGGTTTCTGACCCCAAACAAACAACCCCCCCCCCCCCTTGCATACGCCACTGCAATAATGGCCTTGCTTGAGTGCTTGAATTGGAATGCTTCCTATGAAGTATAGGGAGATGAGTCATGCTGATTCAGGTTAACAGCTAGTGCATTACAGTTGTTAGTTACTTTCAGGAACTTGAAGATAGATTATTGCAATTCGGGCGATGGGGTCATGCCTCCCCTCCTCCCACCACAGTTGAAAATGGGATAACTAGAATCATAGATGTTAATCGTATGATACGCTCTGGATAAAGTCAAATAAACGATGCTAAGACAAAGTGAGGTACCAGTTTTCTTTATTACACATTACTCGATAAGATATTGTAGGTAAAATAACAGTTGCAGAAAAATGTGCATTAAAAGTTATATTTACAGCAGCAATTTTTATGGTGTACGATTATAATAAATCCACTGTATTTTCTCCAAGTTGGGAAGCAATGACTGTGAAGCAGAACATAACAGAATAGAATTGAAACAGAGGGCCAACATCAACACTTCATTCCCGAGTCAACTTGGTGTCCAATGATCGCGCCACCGCCTTAGATTGGTCAAGTACTCGGTGTATTCCGAGACCGAAAATAGATGAATTCTTAGTAATAGGGGCGCCTGAGTACTATCCCGGACTGATTCCAAGTACTAATAAGTATAGGAAAGCAAGCACCAGACCTTTAGTAATCAAGAGCCATCTCGATAACTTAGAAGTCACAAGAAATCAAATACTCGACTAAGTACTCGACTAGATACTCATTGCCCTAGGGAATTTATGGAATGAAAGGAGATGACATGCCCTGGCATCATTGGATATTGAAATTTCGAGAATGTGGTCGGAGGTGTGGAAATGGGTGGCAAAATTTTGTACTGAACAAAGGAAGGAAGCACTGGCAGTTTAGCATCATACCTGGCAGTCTTGCTCAGTGGGTGTTTGCTCTAGTCAGTTGAATATCTCACCTACTCAGTGAACTCAGGAATACATATTATTTAGTGAGTGGAATTAGACAGTAATAAATGTGCCCTTTGTATTATAAATTGGTTTGCCTAATTGTGAATGGAGTTTATGGAGAGCTCAGGACTCAATTAACAGGCCCAATAGACAATTATCCCCCAAAAAAACCTACTGATGAGGTAATAACTAGCGACCAAACTTCCACCTACTTAAGCTCATCTAATTTAGCAGTTGCCCAAGTAACCCATCTATCGGGCTGCTTTTGCAAACCCAACCACCAAAATTCCATGCCAAAATCTGACCCACCCCACCCTCTGTAGGGACACCCTTCCTATTTTGCCCGTTACAAACGCACGTCTCTTTTTCGTCTCGACTTTCATACATTATCGTTATGATTTCTGACCAATACATGGCTTGTGATGATTGTATATTGTATTACGTGGAATATTCAATTCGCGTTTAATTATCTGAAAGGATATCGATAAGTAATTATCTTTTCTAGGCCGAATTTCACCCAAAAATGTCACGGTTCCAGTATCGCTGACCTCCTAACGTGAGTGTCTTTTAGAGTAGTTGGTCGGCTAGCTCAGGCGTTCAGATTGCCCTCAGGCCTTTGAAACGAGGGGAGGAGTTATTTGAAGTTACTAGGGCAAATGCTAATTAGAAGGGCTTAAGAAGTGAGTGAGGAGCGCAGTGGAATTGTCGCAGTTGTTATTATTTTTGTGTTGTTGGGATTTCCGCTGTACTAAAAAAGCAAATAGGCTAAGCTACTGACGCTTGAATGTATATGGATACAAATAGTGATAAAAGTAAATCATTTTCTAATGTTGTGGACAATCTATACATCATTAGCAATTAGATTTAATGAGTATATTCAATGTGCCAATGGGAGCTTATAATTTGGGCCCCCACCCCAGCATACTGATTATTCAATATGTCAGTTCAATTGGTGCATATACTACTCCAGCAAATTTTTATCAATGATGGGGAGAAGAGGAGAAGAGTCGATTCGAATTCACAAGTAAATCGATCCCCCCCCAATTTTAGCATTTCCTGGAAGGCCGCGATAATTGCTAAAGAGGGTAGTTTCAGAATACAGGATCAATCAACGAAATAATGATTTCATCCTAATTCTGTTCAAAAAAAAAAAAATCTGGCTGCCAAAAACAACTCACAAAATGGCCCAACTTGCTAAGGGGAGCAGCCTTGCCCAACCAAGCCCCAGTGGAATTTGACTAGGGAATCTATTTTGCATATCGATCACTCTATCACCAATTGGAGCAATAAATTGGCACTTGATGAGGATAGACGAGATGATATAGAATATGACAATAATTGGGGAGGGGTTAGAGCCCTTGACCAGGTTGCTGCAAAAAGCAAAAGTCACAGTTTCTACCATTAGTTATCATTGTGATTATATTGTCCGGTTGAGTATATACAATTTTTCTAATAAGCCGAGCCACTGGCGAGTACTCAGCGCAATCGTTAGTATAGTACTCGAGGATGCAAGTACTCGGAACGCAATACATGGAATGATATATTTGGGAGACGTGCGTACGTATATGTACGCCGGGGCTTAGTAGTCGATTACTTATTCTGATGACGGATACTTAGAGAGTAACTAGTTATTTTGGTAAGTGAATGCAACATCAGCAATAATATAACCCAAAAATAACATCTAGAATTATTAGAAATAGAATATATTCACTGTCTCCAGTGAAATTCAGGTGATATGTGTGGCTTCATTCAGTCCAAAAATTGCATGCTGAACAATTTGTGCAATGGCCAATAGGTATGTGATACTGACAGGACATTAACAATCAGCCCTCAACATTAGCTTGCTTTGAGGCCAATGCTATGTTATAAACCAATAAGCTAATGCATTTTGTGTCTGTCAGGGTCTTATGATTTCGGTCAGCGTCCCCTTTTGGTTTTGAAAGTGTTGGAGCACTCGGGGAGTATAGGGGAGGTATTAAGAGGCTTGAGGGTAGAAGGAACAGTAGAGTGTTTGCCCTGCAATGCCTGTGAGGTCCTGGTTCAACACTCTGGTGTCATTAGACACCAGTCTTCACGCCCGTCCTTTCTCGTGTCGGAAAGTGGCTGCCGAGGAATCTACACTCTCGTCTGTCGGGATGGGAGACGGTGAATGGAGATCAAGGGAGCCGGAATTCTAAAACCCATGCTTCGTTACTCAGGGCAACTCTGTGAAAGTGTAGGCAAGATTAGCGGGTTTGTCCTTCACACCCCAAAAATGGAGCCCCTTAGAAGCACCTTCGGGTAGGAGCATATAACACTGACGAGTGTATGAGTGAAAAGAAAAAGAGGATTACGGTACGTCCATAATATAGTATGGGAGCTATCAGAAAGGAAATCGTTAGCCCAATAGGGTATTCAAAGTTGTGAGTGTGGCTTAATCAAGTTGCACTAAACAGCTCTGGGGTATGGACTGCAACACACACGAGAACGAACCAGTTCATCCCATGTTCCACTATGTATAGATGATTAGGCTTGTACAAATTTCGCACATGTTTACAGTTCGGAGATGATATTGGATGTGTGATAGCCCTATAGAAGTCTCAAAGATCACAGTAGTATACTGGCAGTTCCACGTTGCACAATTTGTGTTTAATTTCGCAATTTTGAAGAATCTAGAATTGTGACCGTCTTTCAAGAGCTATATTGCCAGTAGGGGACAATTTGTCAAACAAGTGGTTTCAAGACCAAGGTTTCAGACCAACAAGTGGGTATAAACTGACGAAACTGAAAATAAACTGAAATTTATCAGCTGAATAATACTCCAAAGTATAAAATACAATGAGGCAGGCAGTCATATATGCAAAGAAGGCCAGAGAAGTCCATGACCATGGCAAATAGCAGGGCTCCATCTAAGGCTGATATTTTCACTGCAAGGCGGCCTCTTGATGCAGTCTCCAGTTTCAAAATATTGGAGAACTCTCACTAAAGATCTGATGGCAGCAATAGCCAGGACTGAATCGGAATGGGAAGAAAAACATCAGTTTACACCAAGTTGTGTCTCTTCAAAAGTTCACTCGTGTAAACCTCCATTCTAATATAATAGTTGAGAGAACTATTCTAGCGGACAGGTGTGAAAGGAGAATCAAGCCCCGGTGACCAAGTGCATGTAGGAAAAAAACTGCTCAACATTTCGGAGTTCTTATATGAACATCAAAAGCTCATGTAAGTTAAAAAAAAAAAAGCAGCTGTGAAAACGAGTTCTATATTAATATTAATAGAACAAATGTGTATGCACAGAAATGTATCAGATAGCTCATGGCCCACAAGAGCACTCCTCGCCACAATCAGAAGATGCAAGGTAATGTGGTTGGTACACCAAGAGACACGACAGCTTCCAAGACCATCCTCCAGGCAACCGTCGAGGGCGCACGCAGTGGAGAGGCCCTCCAAACTCGCAAGCAATGGTTTGCAGTCTGGCCGATCTACGGACGAGCTAATCCGCTGAACAAAACTTTTGTATGTTCAACATATATTTGCACTACATTAGTTCATAAAATGGCATCAAATTGCAATATGGATATTAATAGGGCCTACCATAGCAAGACTAGTATCCACAGTCGCGATCTAGCAAATCTTAAAAAAAAAAATAGCACAACGATGTGTATTAGAATGAATAATTGATTGCTATACATGTAGAGTGACAACAAATACGAATATGGATTCATGCAGTCATAACTAAAAGCTATATTTTCAATTTTGTGTCGCAAAAACCAGTAATTATATGGAGGCTTGCATTGAAGTTGGGGGGTTGCAACCTGACCCCCCAGTGCTTTTGCTCCTGTGCTACAAGTCTTGATACATAGTAAACTATTCATGATAATTATTGTCCTTTATTTTTCAGTCGCTACCATGATGTAGTGAATTTTACAGTTAGTTCATCGAGCTGGCGATTCAATTGACACATAAGCCAAGGAATGACTCATCTTGAACAGAGGAAGGGATTGTTGTCCTGGAAACAACTGAGCAGGGATTTTTATTCTGAGACCTGCGCTTGCTGAATGCCCTCTGCTGAGGCTAGCTATTCGTGCCCAGCAGACACCGAGATCAAATGACTGTGAACATTTTCTGACACGACCCCAGAATCAACATGCTAAAGAAGAGAAGGTTTGAGACGAAAAATTTGGAAAGATTTGAGTTCATCACATTAGTAACAATCTCTTACACATATGCAGCAATTTTTTTCTCCTAACCAGAAGCTGATTTGCATATAGTTTCATTTGCCAAATCCTTGGACGTATTTGCAGTTCAACATCCAGGGCACTCACTTATTCTGCTAGGAGTTCTTTTTCGATACACCAACCATTTTAGTCTTCGGATATGTTTTCATAGCCATCTCTCAAGTGATTAAACGCATGGAAAACATTGCAAACAATTTGGGTAATTCATTTCAATCAGAACTCCTAAAAGAAGTACTGGTTTTGGAGTGAAAGTTATGGGCACTGATTGTGAATCGGTACTGTCATTCTACCCTCACACTGTATGAGAGAGTCCATTTAGTGTGCTTCCAACCATGGAAGTAGTTATTAGATTTCTCCACTAACCAAATAAATAAAAATTACCGGCAAAAAAATACATGTGGAAGGAGCAAACTGCAATCACAGGTCATCAGTGCACCATCTTGTAATGGAAGTGCAAATGGAATCGTCTAATGACTATAACCATTAGGGATCAAAAGCGAAATGGAATTGATTGCCGAGGCTATAACTCAAATTTTTAAGGCCTCATTAATCAGCCCATCAGACAATGGCAAGGATGCAATGAAATTCAGGTGATCGACAACCACCCATGCTGTAGGTGCAGTTCGAGGGATGGGAGAATGTGAGGCATCATTCTCGCAGAATGGGACTTTCCGAGTCAAAAACGGCCACCAAGTTTTGTGATGGACGGAATCAAGAATGAAACCCCAGTTGGAAGTGATCTGATGGAATTGAGTGCCAGGAATTTGGATTTCTGGGGACTTCTGAGAGGTTGGGGGGGTCCTTGTTTGGAGCATTCCCACCCGAAACATTACGTATTTGCCTAGAACTCTCGAACTTCAGGTTGCGGTGGGATACTTTTTTCATCAATTTGGGTCAGAATTAAGGACTGAGGCATTAGTTCTTGAATGTCTCAAGCTATTAAGCTTTGTTGGGAGGAAGCACTGTGACGATCCATGTGACTAGATAATCGTTCATTCTCAGTTGCTGGCTAACTGTCCATCCAGTGGCGCAATGCAGCGCCTTGAGACATGTCACTAACATGAACTACACTAGTGGTGCGTCCAGCTAGTGAGGAAGCCGACCCCGACCCATTTACAGTAGGCATTCTGTGCCACTATGGAAACAGGATGGGGGTATTTTACACTCATATTCACTCTCACTCCCATCTTTAAACCCTGAAGGACTGTGAGGGGAATAGACAGAGAGCCATTACATACCTCCCATCCACGCCCTCACTCGGATCGCCAGCGAACGATTGTCGTTCCACTCAACAACTAAAATGACAATGGACTGTGCTGCTGCTGCTGAGAAGGCACGTGCAGAGACCAGACGAATGTAGATCTCTTCTGAAAAACTGGGGATGTTCAAGAGTGAGCTAAGTTTTTGACAAAATTGCTTATTCTGGGAACACTAGTGTCAGAATAGTGAGTCATCCATTACCAGTACTGTAGGTTCATCGATGTTTGTCAACTGGTGCTTCGACAGTGGTGAATGCCTATAAGGCAATGAACATTTCGTCGAGGTGATATTGTAGTGCTCCTATAACTCAATAAACAGCTGCTGTATTACGAATGCTGCGATGCAGCATTTACACGATGAATTATTCAGAACTATCAGAGTGACGTTGAAGTACAATCGCACCAGCGTTTTTGAATGATCCCAAATGACAGACAACGCCAGATAACGCCACTACTGCATGTTGTGACACAAACTCTAAAAATCAGACAAACATGTTATCCTATCAAATACCAAACATCGTAGTATCTGAAAAGAAATTGGAAGAGATACATGTGGATATGGTCCACCCAAGACAATCTGTAGTTCACCATGTTCGCAGAATGCAGCCACTGAATAACCGCTATTTTATCATTTGACAAAATTCAATCCCAACTCAAGTAGGCAAAAACTCTTCAAAGCCTGGTACCTTTCAAAACTTTATTTGCACAATTAAAGCTTACCACGGAGGAGGCAATAGCAAATGTGTTGGCAAAAGTTAAAAATAATGAGCATTTTACCTCAGTGGAGTTAGTTACAAAATCACTTTCCATGTGCGTAAGTAAAGTAGATCTACCACCATGTGGTAGCAATTTTTCTTCAGAACAGCAAACAGTGCATGTAAAATAATTTGGCCCTGATCCATAATTTCTATTCTATGTTGTTTGCAGGTTGATAACCTATTGGTACTGCGGGTGGGAAAGAACTTGAAGATGGTGATACACTTGAACATCTGAACTATATGAGTAAGAACACTATGTGTCCCAAGGATATTTCCTCGGAAGTGGTATACGCAAATTCATGTACTGTAGGCATTCCTCTTATGGGATAGGCATACAAGCAAGGGCACTTCCAAACAGAAAGACAAATATTGTTGAAAAACCAAAAATGATGGTTGTATAGATCAAATTTCTCCTCCAGTATGAATCTTCGGTGGGTCAGTGGAAGAGAATGATGATGCAGAGAAGAAGTTGAAGAAAAACAGGGCAATGAAAGACAGAAGATTTATTGCAAATCCGTACAAAGTGAAAGCAATGACAATAACTTCAGGTCAATATCATTAGGCACAGAGGCCCGTAGGTTTACAACTGTGGAAACTGAGTTGGAGCCTGCAAAGGCTAACACAAGAATTCAAGTCGGATGACGCAGAGAAGTTGCAGAAAAACATGGGCGATGGATGACAAATTCCGTCAAGTATTAGGTCTGACCGATTCGAAAACCTCTTCGATCCCAGCACAAAAACAATGGAAAGCCATTGGCAATAGGCTATATAGTTTTTCCAACAGTGGATCTGAGGTGGCTATGCAGAGAAGGGGCCTATCACAAGTATTCCACCGTTCTATGAACAGCCATCGTAAACACACATTGGACGGGCGCAACTTTAACATTGTTTAGCGATTTGGTTGGCATGATCATAGAGTATAAAGCTGGAAATGAAAGTGAAAGAACTAAGCAGCAGCAGGGAAAAAAAAATACACAAGATAAAAAAAATATTTTGATTGATAGCTCTTCCACTGAAGAAGATTTAGAATTGTTCAAATGGATTGTATATCAATCGTTGTGGTAGTAATCGTGAATGTCCACTCCACCCAAATTCAAAGTAGACTGGCATGGGGAGTTAACAGTGAAGTGATGCACTATCTGTTTCTAGCACTGAGAGGAAAACAGACAGCTCCCATTCTTCATGATAAAGGGTCTGTATAATCTATCACTGTGAACCAAATATTAAAACACGAATATAAACTTATTGAGTTATTGGAAATTGCTTTCCCAACACGATTCAGAAATTAAGTCAACCGCTGTTTGTTTCGGGTCACTGATTCACTACCTTTCCAGATTCATTAAAGTGACAACCCATTAGTCCGATGCTGCAGCTAGTAAATATTTTGAAAATATGCTGTGATCCTAGCCATTCAAGAATGTATGTCAGGCGGTTCCCCATCTATGAAGTCTGTTGAGAAACTTGCAAAAAATTTTACGCCTCATATCAACTTATTTTCATTATTAATTACAGGGTTGGCACAATACAAATTCGGGAGTTGGCACTGATTGGACCGAAAAAGCAGATTTCCTAATGGAACAGGTAATTAGTAAGGGTATTAAGGACTTGAGAAAAACAATCAAAAGTATTAAGTCAGTTAATCGTGCTGTGCCCATCCATGAGATAGGTAAATTAAAGTGGTTCCAAGACTAACCAAGGTAAAAACTGACGACATGAAATTGGCAGTGCTTGGGCAGGCTGACGTACTTCCCAAAATAGAAACTGAATGAAAGGGTATGCCGCTATTAAGTACATACATTCCCGGGGACTGTAGTTGCCCATGGTAATGGAGTTGACTTTCACAATTTGGAAATAACATTCCATAATGAACATAGATATGGGCAAGGAGGAAAAAATTGACAAAATAATATATATATAGATATATATATATATATATTATAGATATTAGATATAATGATATATATATATATATCTATATATATATATATATATTATATATAGAATATATATATTTAGATATATAGATATATATTATATATATATATAATATTAGAGAATTATATATTATACCATTTATATATAAATTAATCATTTTGATTGATGAAACATGTGAAGGTGACAACAAATACAAACAGGATGGCAGTCATATACTCAATATATATATTTTTTGCTTCAATAAGGGGGAACCACCTACTGAAAGTTGGTGGAGGGGGCAACGCAGCAGAAGAGCAGAGACAGAAAGAGAAAACTATTTGGGTTCACACCCCCAAAAAAAAAAAAATTCTACGCAATCTCCAGTATACCTGCTCGAAAAGAAAGGTTATAGAACATCTAGAAAGTTATGAGTCAATCCCACTGGGTAACAATCTCTTACTCACAGTAAATAATGGCCGGGGGGGGACAAGAATACAAATATCCTCCTCCCCCCAATATTTGCGGATGGTGCAAAAAATCCTATACTCAGTGTAAAGTACGGCCATAATACCAAAGTTTAACCAAAGATTTCTTATTAGATTGCTTAAATTTTGTGAGGGCCGAAATGCAAAAAACAAATGGGCGCGAGCGCGTATCCTATCTGGTCCGTACATGATAATGCGTAGCCCACGTGTACAATAACTTTGTTCAGATTGCTGGCGAATACGATTTGGTCCAAACGTGTCATCTTCCAAGTGGTGGTGACACATAAGGTAGGACTCGATTAGCCCCCCCCCCATCCCCCACCTCTCCACTACAACAAGGCCTGAATCCAAAACGCCATCTTCTTGACACTGCCACACAGTTTTAGTCTACTTTGTCTTATTGTTCAGATGGTCTTTCAGCCTGACGTGTGTTTTATAGAAGATGGAAGATTATGTAAAGAAAAACAACAGGGAGGGGATCGTGCACATTATATGGAGGTTTACGTGATGACGTATGAAACTACATACAGACGCGAGCGGGCGAACAATTCTGAGACATGCGAAATTTGGACGAAGAAAGAATCGAGCGGGAACAAAATCTAACAAGGCGACAGCCAAACAGTCTCTTGCCTGGTGCGCGACGGTAGTTGCTATATTCATACACGATACATAACCAACTAGACTCGCGGCGACCAACCGTCCGTCAAACAAAACATGACATATTTCAACACAACACTTAGAAATCCTAAAAAACGGACCAATAAGTGATCTATTACAGAAGTACTTTAATGTTTTTCTTTTTCTCCAAATTTCCCCCCCCCCCTTCTTCTCTCCATAAATACCAAATTTGAATAGTGTTTGATTCGTGCGTAACTCATTATTTGAAACAAAATCAACTGAAAATGTTTCTAAATACCATTAGAGGCCCGGCTCTTTGCCTTTGAAAAATTCTCTTTATTCATTGCCTTCTATTTCCATGCAGCAGGACATGCCATCCCCCGCCCCCCCCCCCCCCCTGCCAGGCAGCACCACCCTCCCCAGCACTCCCCCACACACCAACAAATATCCCACATGCAGCAGTCCGAGATGTCCCAAAATAATCTTGGGAAACCTCACATTGTCCCAGCAGGCAAGAAGAGGGATAAAGTAAGTTACAGTAGTGTTTTTGAAGGTCTAATCTAAACCTAATCAAATTAGTGGGGTTCAGGAGGGTTTGCTTGGGGCAGTTATAACAGCACAATTGTCACAGGAGCTAGGGTTGACTCGTTCCTCAGGGCTTATTCGTAACAGAAGCTATTGTAGATGGATTCAATACCATTCCTGAAACATGAAACACATAGATCCAGAAAATGTTAACGAGACGATACTACGAGTTAGCGAAATCTTACCAAGTGGAAATTGGAATAGATTATGCAAATTAGGCACATACATTGACCTCTACGGCCCCCAGCTGACACCTTCTAAATGATCAGGATCAAAGGTGATCACATCTACCAAGTTTTGTGGAAATCCAACGAAACTTTCGAAATGATTAAAGTATGCAATACACTATTAAATGACCTCAGTGCCCCGACTCACTTTAACTATCGGGGAACCAGGGTAGACCACATCCACCAAGTTCGTGGAATCCGACAAACTTACAAAATTATAAATATGCAAATCTAGCACACTTAATAGATAGTTTAGTGAAAATCTGATCAGTCATCTACTGTATCCAGTCATGACATGCCAAATTAGCACGTAGCACATACGGTCTTGCGCAATCATGCTAAAGAGCTAACAATATTTACAAAATGAGCTAATTGACCCCAACTAAGAATGACTGCTGCCAAAGTCTAATCGGATCGGGGGTGTACACCCAACCCGGTGACTAAACACAAAATTCGTCATCTAGGCCTCATGGTTGTGAGAAAGAATCCGCTAACGAGGCAAGTGTACACCCACACCACACACACACGCGCGCCAAAACAGACAAAAGGACCCTTTCGCGTGTGCACCCATTGATGGACGACCCGACATGCAACCATGGCCACCCCGCCTGGGCACCTCAGTGATAGTTTAACCACACTTATGTTACCTTAGCAACCGTTGCTATGGCAACATCAACAGATTATACAGGGAACTGGTAAATGGACGGACAATATCTCATAGGCCCTTCGGGAAGGTGAGATAATTAAATACGCTTTTTTAACCAAATCAGAAGAAGATCATCATTAGAGCACCAAAGTTCATTCAAGGCCATGAGAAAGCAGAATTGTTTGAAGAAGAGTGTGCGTAGGTGTTATATATTGACAAAATGCAGCTGAAGGCATATGAAAATGCCAGGAAAATTCCAAGAAGAGCGAGGAGGGGGATGACCCCAAACCATAAAAATTGGGGAAACCCGATGCTCTTTTCTCCCGACACATTTGGCAGACCAAAATATTGGGGCCCAAACGTCATCAAGGCGGGATAGGTAAGAACAGGAAATTCTTCCAAAACAGTGTAAGCGTTTAGGTGTGCTGCATTTGCACCAAATTGAATCTGAAGCATCTAGATATGCACATATATTCCAGAATATCTTCATACATAAATGGGTTTTGTGTGTATAGTGTATATTTGATTTCATAGGAAGAGAAGTGCGAAAGCAAGTGCAATTACATTTTACTGTGAGAGGATGTTATCAAAGGTAATCTCGTTAACACGTTATGAGAGGAAACCAGCTGTGCGTCCCAATTATATTATTATATTATTATTATTTTATTAGGTATCTCTTATTATTATTATTATTATTATTATTATTATTATATTTTATTATTATTATTATTATTATTATATTATATTTTAGAGGTGATGGCAAATGTGGGTTCCTGCCATGTTACCGCGGTTACCACACTGTGGGAAGCATTCTCGATTACAAAGTTGAAAGAAATGATGGATGGGCCCAGTTTTCAAACCTTGGACGGCAGCAAATGTGGCAGAGCAGAGGTGTAGAAACCCAGGCTTTTTTTGCAAAAGCGTGGTGGGGGTGTTTCAACATCTGCGCGGAGCGCCACCATAGGTTAGCGCCGATCTTACAAGAGAAAATTGGTGGACACAAAGAGCCCACGGATGGCAGAAGATGGTCAGTTGATCTGCACTTTCAAATTCTCTCTAGATTGCCTTTCCTGAAATTGGGCAAGGAAAAAAGGTTTACATCTCCTCGGTGGAGAGCCTAGGAGAGGTGCTTTATATGGACCACCCCTCCGCTGATAAGCAAACCCAGGAGTCTAACATTTGAGAACAGACGGTTAGTTTTGTGGATGAACGACTCTGGTATGAATGATGTAGTCTGATTGGCAAAAACTCGTGCTGGCGATTGGGCGAACAATGTAGGCTACCAAGGGGAGGAAATGCGTTTTCTAGCGGCGAGCCGCACCACAGGTACCGTCGAAAATTTCCCATGTGCGTGATTCGAATGCCCTCCCATCTGGACGCGCTGTGGCAAGTGTCGTGGTATCAGTTACGCTTTGCAAGCAATCTTACGTGCTCGACTTCAGCAGTCATCGGTCATCATTTCCCCGAGGTGGCCGTAGTTGCAGTTGCAAAGGTGAGACTTGGTCTACACTTGGGACTTCGACTACTGTTAGACGTTCATGTTCACTGGGGTTCGTTCGGTTTGAGCAGTCCACGTTGAACTTGAATCCGCTCCTACTAGTTACGAGAAAAAGAAAGTAATCAGGACCATGATTCACTTGTCGTCCTCATCATTTCAATTGTGCCTCTATTCTTGACATGGAATTAAAACCGAGCAATACGTTTGTCGGAACGGCAGGGAGTTAATCTGCGTGCAACACAGCGGCACTCGTTGCCAATTCGCGTTCGGTGTAGATCGGGGAGACAGACTTCGGGTGTCCAATGACACGAACAGGCCTTGCCTAAAACTTTCGTGTCAAACATCGGGATGAGAATGTGATGCCCCTGTAGTGAAACTCGCCGGCGAGAAAACTAGACAACTCGAAATATTATTTCAAAGTCAGACTCAAGCAGGGGTAGAATCGGGCGGTGGGTCTCTCATGGGCAGATGACCAGGCGAGGAACCTGACGAGGTTGTGTCCGGTGTTTTGTGCTGCACTAACCAGTCCGGGAGAAACCCTCCTTTTGGGGTGCAACAACACGCCATCGAAGGAGGATCTATAAACCCCCGATCGAGGGTGCCATTTCTGTAGTACCCACAATGCTTGCCCCTTTCAATAGCTTGTTGCTCATAACTTCGAACGGGAGCTGCAAAAAAGACCGTTTTTGTGGAGATCATGACCGACAGTTTCTGAAGGACTAATTAAATACTAACAAATCGACCTGTCACTTTCGTTTTTCACCGTATATTTTTTTGGAAAATGCAATTAGAAAGTGAAACGTCGCCCGTGATATTCGTGTTGCCGTCGTTCTTCATTAGATATTCGAGTCAGTGCTAGTTTCAGCTCATTCTGAGCAGCGAAATACCGCGACGGTGTTGCACAAAGCGAGCAAGACTACCAATGGTGATGCGGAAGCTGCGTACGTGCAATTGCGTTTCGCTCGCTGTACAACAGTGACAAGAGGGCAATCCCCAGAGGTGCAGGATCTCATCCGGCAAATGTGAAACTAATCAGTTGTTTCTACCTGCTGCATTAGAAAAAAGTTATCAAAATAAGATCTGGGAACTGATTGTTTTTCCCAAAAATTCATATTCATAAAAATTCAGTAAATCCAGCATAACTGCTGGGAAACCCTTTGTTTTGATACCCTTTACCTTATTCTAAAATTTGGATCATTCAGTCTCCCAATTCTGAATCATAACTGAAAACAGGACAGATTTTCGAAAATTCCCAAATTTGGCCCGAAACCGAAAATCATCCCATGCCACAAAATTCACATTTCCGGTAATTTTGGCGATGCATGGGAAAAAAAGGGGAAAATGGTAATTTGTCCTTTTTTACATTGCTACAAAGTTGAAATTCATTCAGCCTCGAAATCAGCGAATATCTTGAAAAATAGTGAAACATTATGAAAATTGGAATTGCCCGCCAAAGCTCGTTTTGCCCTCTAACTTCCACAATTTTGATAGTTCCCCCCGACCTTATTCTGAACCAAGATGTGTTTTTGTGACTTATACCACGTGTGTGCAAAATTTGACTTTGTTCAGCATTCCAAAATGGAGAATTTTTTCGAAAAAACATCAAAAATCTGACGGACACGCAGAACGCCCACACACACACACAACCCACACACACACACACCCACAAACTGACATTTTTCGCAAGTGCACCTCATTGCTGTAATCCCCTGGCCCCACGGTACCCCACCAATGTGTAACCCTCTTGGATAGTACCCTATCAATCACTATGGTTACCCATAGCACCGTTGCTATGCAACCACACATTAAATATGGTGAACTGGCAAGTGACTAAATATCCATCTGGCCCTTCGCCAATGAGATAATTATACCAAAAGTTCATTGACCTTTCCGCTTTAACGTTACTAAGCAACGCTATCGTGGAAACCGAAATGAAAGGGCATTGTTGGATATACGTACGAGATATGTTTTTCAGATTTTTTGCATACACGTCATTTTGGTGTAGCTGAAAATGACGTGAGGAAATGGGTTCGAAGTTTTTAACCCTTTGTGTGAAAATTCCACTACATGCCTGCATTGTTACACACTACGCGTACGGGCTCACACTAGTCATAGTAACAATGTATGCTATCGATACCTACAGCACTTTCATTGACCTTTGCATGCAACAGAGCAGCCCTATAACAACCGTAATTGAACGGGAATTGGATTTGGATTATGGATTAGGGGTGGTTTGTTTTCAATCACTGTCATAAAATGGTGTATTTTTTTATTTGGAACTTGTTTTTTTTATCTTTCAATCGAACAAGTTCCTTTAAGCCGTTGTCCTAATACTGATCTGGGATCGTATAGCCTGATTCCCGCTACGAATAAACACAAAAATCAGCCTATAACACATTGCATAAAATCCCCTAGCCCAGCACTGACCTGATGCTGGATGAGTTACCTGCCGAATGTTTTAACTCTATTCAATCGGATGAAATAATTGCGCAAAATACTCGGCAGATGTAAATCGAACGCACAAGCGTCTGATTCGGATCGCGTACGTATGGGCACTTCACCTGAATTTTGTTTACGGTTACGTGCGCGTCTACGTCTGCGGCGCTATGGAGCCACAATACTTGTTTCCAGCACCACCTGAGCGCTGATGTCAACTATGCTAACTAACACGGCTGGAATACGCGCGACTTCAATAGAGGCCGCGGGGTCCAAAAGGAGGTTTTAGCCCGGACTGTTAATGGGCATCATCAGACAGAGGAAAAAACTAAGATCGAACGGTGAGAAAAAAGTGTAATCCGGAAGATCTCATCATGAGATATGACCTAGCTCCCCAGAAGGTAAACAACTCTGCTGGACTGTCTTTGTAGATTCGTGTCACAGTGTCGACATTCCCTGACCTTGTCTTGACCTTACTCCCAATCGTCATGTAACAAATCGTTTCAGATTCTAGCCGGAGAAAAAGGGACATATCGAAATCCTCACACTCACTTTTGTGGTTTTAATTTTGCTCCACTGGATTACTTCACTTCTTTTTAGGAGTTTGAGGACTCTATGGACGTCCGAGGGGGGGGGGGGGGGGGGTCGCGAAGGGCGTCATAAATTTCTACTCAGTGGGTGCTGCTCTGCCTCGATAACAACGGAAATGCTACAACACACAAAATCCTTCTTCAATATCTGTTGCAAACCAGTTCTGTCAGTTTCCTCAGTCCTCATTATAACTTCGTTGGTTACATTTTTTCACAAATGTTTTTCAAAGCAACATGTTTTACATTGACTTCTGTATGACGTCACCGGGAGAAATTTCGCAATACCGATCGTGCCTTGTTGGCGCACTCGAATCTGCTGGAATTCGAAGGGCTTCGGCTTCAATAATGTAATAGATCAGTCAGTCAGTTCATTTTTTTTCATCCAAAAAAGTAGGTAGCTGGAGGTATCTGGGTTATCATTCGTAAAGCAAATATAATGAATATATCACGTACAACAACACGTGGATTCGACATTCACGCTTTTATATGACAAAAAAAAAAAAAAAAAAGAATTGATTGGTAGGATTTTGTTCAACTCCGCCCCGAGGCCGCTGCTGCTGGCTACCAGAGGAACGGTTTGCTTTTGTAAAAGTTGACTGGCGACGGAGAGAGACCCTGTTGAGTGAAACCATGGCTGATGGGTGTTCCCGCGATAAAACGCACGCCTACAAGTTGTCGGTTAGTGTTAGGGGTGGGTGTGCGTGTATTCCTCTTCTTCTCTTATTTTGGGCAAACACTCCAGTTCCAATTCCCCATGTTTACCTGCTTTTCACTATTCTACAAGATATTTGCTGGTCCAATGGCTGAATCTTTCAATTTTGGAACGAGGTAAACGTGCAAAAATCAATAACATTTTTCCCATCAATCAGCTGCAAATGATATTTAATAGTTTTGTAAATTTTGTATTATAATATCGTTCTCGCAGTAGCTCTGAAAGCAATAACCTCACTAAACTAAACCAAACTCAACTACCTCGCTTCTATTCGACATGCTATTCAGAGCTCCGGTAAGAGTACAAGTATTATGGTGATATCAATTATCTTATATTTCTTCTTGGTCTGATGGTAGCAGTGGTAGTCACGGATCTGACTTCTTTAATATCACCCAAGATTTTTCTTCGCAGCAATATAACTTTCCTACCAGAAAGCATAAATATGTTAGTTTTCAATTCTGGAGGTGGTGATTCCCAGGTTCCCGTGGATAATGTAAAGTTTAGTCCGCTTGGTGCAGGTGATCACGATATTATAGCTTCGATGTGTCTTTGTTTTTGTCAATATTCCACAAAGCGTTGCGCTCGTTCCGTGTTTTCTCGAGGGCCTATTTGGATGGCATTTCTGGGCACTGAGTAATGGAGGTTGCCTGAAATGTTGGAGGTTTGAATGATCATGTGTGAGGATTTCATTGAAAAAGTTTAACAGGACAAAGTTTACGTTACTTGGAAAGAGCGCGCACTCAGCACAAGAGAACCTTGTTTTATGAGAAGGGAGGTTTTTTCTGGCCATTAAACGCAAGAGACATCTTTTGGCGACTTTATCGTTTAGCTGGTTCCTTGTCCCTGATTTGGATCGGTCCAAAGTTCAGCGTAAGCTAGTCCAACCTTCAGTTTCTGGTGCTAAACTCGTTTCGAGAGGCAATTGCCTCTAATATGAGGATAATCCTCGTTGTTTTCTCTTATTTCAGGGGGAAGCAGAAGTCAAACTAGCATTGGTCCCATTGTTATTTTCCGATTCGGGTAATTAACCAGCGTAGTCCGGAGATCTAGCGCTTCTTAATAAAAATTTTCCGCCGTCCTCACTCAGGAGGACTTTGATAATTTCCGCGACCACGTGATTGGTGTGCCCATCATATAGCATGTGAATTATATGTTCGCCTGAATGATAAAGGAAAAACTGCAGAAACTCAAAAGTTGGTTAGGCTTCGTATTTTACACCCCTTCTTTTAAATGTGGTCTTTTGCTGACCAATTGTCCATTCCATTAGCTATTATTCCCAATGGAACCTTGCAAGGTGATCGGAAGAGAGCAAACCGTTTCTCCTATGTTTTAAGGAAGGTATCTGTCTCTTCCTTGTTTTAGCATCCCAGTGATTTCATACAGTGTCGGAGTATTTGTTAGAATCCTTATTCGGGATTTATGGTCGATTTTTTTCCAATGAGTATATCCTCTTCGGGGTTCTCCAGCTTGTTTTAAAGAAAAACGTTCGTTTTGACTAATTTCTTTTCGCAAAATTTAATGGAGAAGTTACTAGTGCAAGTGGCGTTGATATCATTTTCTCCAGAAAGCTTTTTTCCAAGGTTCCTCTTATCGTCTCTCGTGTTCAAATTGAAAAGTTTTGGCATTGAGGGGGACTGTCGTTAAGTGATTCGTCAGGGCTTCCAAAATGGAACAAACGAGTCGCATCAACTAGTAGTGTTCCCCCAGGATCAGTTCTTGTACTATTACTTTTCCTGGCGTATATTGAAGATCTTGAAAATTCGTTACATCCAGAGTTGAGGGTTTGTGAACCTAACCAAGTTGTATCGGCAGGCTACTTCGAATTAAGATGTTGCAATTGTTCCGAAGGGATCTTGATATAATCTCCAAATTGTCTTTCGAATTAGCACTGTTTTTCATACCGATAATGCAAATCGGTCATATTGGTTTTCCACATCGCACGCTTCCTTCATGAATGGCGGAATATTCACCAGGTTAATTCAGAAAAGGACTCGGATTCGTTTTGACTTTTCCTTTGCAGCCTTCGCAGCAGTGTGCTGAAACAGCGAGGAAAGGTGATTGGAGTCCTTGGCTTGATTAGACGTCACTTTCAGTTTCTTGATAAAGTCAGATTGAGTTTTTTTCACTCGAAATATCAGAGATTAGAAAGACTGGATATTTCAAATTTTAGAAATCACAATGATGAAAACTTGCCATTATGAAAACGAAGGGTTTCCCATCATTTATGCTGGAACATTCCCACAAATGGTTTTTGAAAATCGAACATTTTCAGAGATGCTGATAACATCCTGCCACGCAATTCGGGATTGTCCTCTTCTTCTTTTTTTTTACATCAGTACAAGCAACACCTACTAGGACCCGTCCGAAGACATGGTTTGGAACTTAATCCAGTATTTACGCGTCAGAAAGCCTTCAACAGTTTGGATATTTACCACGTGCCATTTCATCACCGATTACATGCAATCGTTTTATCTTCCTACTTAAATCCCAAGACTAGACAGTTGAACAAATAAGGACAGAATCATTTTCGAATTGACCCGCACATTTATTCATACAAATCAGGCGAACACTCATTCACATTATAGCTCGAAATATTTTAATCATATAGAATTCGAATCAGGTACAAATAATATTCTACCACCTAGATCTCACGTACTTATATAGCGCCTACCTACAAATGCTAGTTGCCTCCTGGGATGTTACTCTTATCATGTAACCAGGTTGTATTCACACCCTCCAATTGTCACCTGGTTAGGTTGGGCAATGGGAACAATTATCTTTCTCGGACACATCGGGAGCTGTGCCGACTGAGCTAAATATAGGATTAAGTTTTTGTGATAGTATGTGATAGAACTTGAAACGAAATGATCCGAACCCTTTGTACTCTACGAAATGTTCACGTATAACCGCGCCAAAAATCCATGTCCATTAGATATCAACAGGCTGACAGGGTCTGTAGTACCATTACCCTAGTTTATCATTTACTATCGTCTGGTTGAAAAATAGCATAACCGCATGGTGCCTGTTTAACAGTCAATAGTCATGTAACATAATTTTTCTACCATATTTCAGGTGGGCAGAGGATAATCAAAACCCAACCCAAACTTTGAGAAATTTAGGAAATATGACACACGGAGGAAGGGGGGGGGCGGGTTGCCAAGGCTACCATGACACATAAATACGCATATTTGCGCCCTATACTGAAAGACCAAACGATTTTCGTATTTTCATTTGAATCCCATCTGGCTTATTTGGTAGAAAGTTTTCGAAGTAACATTTTTACACTGTGACTTTTTATCACGGGAGCTTGGCAAAATCTGTACCGTATGCATTTTCCGACAGAAACTCTAATCACATATGTATTGGTTAGGTTGGTAATTACCATCTCGTATATTGTTTACTAGACCACTCCTACCTACTCCATCATGCTTGTTTTGGCGGGTAGTTAGGCCGACGTACGGTATGCATTTTTACACTCTTTCTGACATTTCGTCAGTTAAATGCGCACCTTAAACACTTGTTTCTCTTCAATGACATACTGAAATGTTCGTCAGTTAAATGCGCACCTTAAACATGGTGTCTCCTCAATTGATATACTGACATTTTTGTCAGTTAAATGCTCACCTTAAAGATGGTTGTCTCTTCAATAATATACTGACATTTTTGGGTCAGTTAAATGCGCACCTTAAACATGGTGTTCTTCAATTGATATCACTGACATTTTTGTCAGTTAAATCGCACCTTAAACATGGTGTCTCTCCAATTATAATAGTGATAAACTTTTGTCAGTTTTACTGCGCACCTCAAACATGTGTCCTCTTCATGATAGTCTATATTTTTGTCAGTAAATGCGCCACCTTTAGCATGGTTTTCTTTAATGATATTTAAAATTTCCAAGTATAGACAAGAGCATTATTTTAATGACGAACCGGGGTTGAATCATTCAATTTGATCTGCTTTGTTTTTCCTCTTTTTCCTTCCTTGCTGTTTGCAGAGTGACTAAATCTACCAATGAATACAAATGAAAAAATCATGGAGAGAATCCTTGACAAAACTTAACCGATGGATACAAAGAAAAAATCATTGAATTGTTCAAGCTCTGACGAGTTCTCACCATATCATCGCATAGCGCAACGTTACTGTGGGGAAGATTGCTCACAATATCCCTCTTCTGCTGTGAGAGCGTTGGAAGCGTATAGGGACATATTCCACAACCATATTCAACACTACCTAATATGGTAATGTTGTTCATAACAGCCCCTAATTTTTAAAACAAAGAATGATATAAATGCGCGAAATGAGAAAGCACAGTGGTGCAGGTTTCGAGTTTCGAGCAGTCTAAATCGCCAAACCTAGAAGAATAATAGAATAAAAATATTTGAACGGTAGAAAAATGACTAAGTAAGAGATTTGCATTCCTCAAACAATGTCCGTTCATTGCCAACTGCTCAACAACTACGCGAATGAACGCTTTGTGAAGAAGTGCGTTATTCCTGACCTATTCTTTGTGTCAGGCCGCTTCATTCTGCTAACGCCTGCAAATATTGCGGTGGCATCATTGTTCCTTTTGTTGCGAGTTGTCACGTAATGCGGTGTATTTGCCTATTATATCTCGTTGAATCAGTAACCCGATTATAATGGAATGACCTACATAGGTGTTTATTCCATTGACCATATTGAGTGTGTATAGGCCTAAAAGCAACGATACGCGTTATGCATTTAGTTCCATTACCAGCGGACCCTTCGTCACGTAGCTCATTGCCTGACAATGTTGACAGCGTGAGTGGCGACGCAAACACACCAGCCCATATGGTGTCATCGATAAAAGTCAACAAGCATTAATATTGGCTGTTTTCACTGATGGGTGTCAAAACACTAATGCGTTTGATACTTTTTGCTTCAAAAGTGTATATCGACACAGTATCGGGGCATTTTGATTTTTTTATTGCAATAAAATAATGCGAATTATTGCAAACCACTTTAATGCATTAGAATAACGAGGACATCACATGCAAGCCTTAACCAAACCAGCCGTTTTAAACTGGCTTTTTAGTGTCCTGAATTCGCGTAGTTTAATTTGAAACATAATTCATCCATATCATACTTATAAAGGTCTTAGGCGCAATAAGTGTAATTCAGAATTACGCGTCTGCCATGATTAGAAAGGGTAAAAAGCAAGGAACTAACAATAAAAGTCAAAGATGAAGGAGTGGGTTATATGGTTGTTAGTGATAATTGGAGATATGAAAGTATCAACTTCAATAACTAGTGTGAGACCATTGATCCCTAAATGAATAATCTAAAAACATAAAACAAATTGATTGTTGAAAAACTGCCCGCAGTCCAAAATAATGAGAGGAAATCTACCAATGATCTGATTTTATACAATGTTGTGGTCTTGAATTGGAACGAGGCATATATGATCCGACCTGCACGTTGACCTGCACTGTCAAAGAACAAATCACAATTTCTTTTATAATTGCAAATTCCGTCTCAAATTTCACCCCAATAAACAGTGAACGGAAACAAAACAAGAGGTCTAGGTGCACATACTATGAAATCCACATTCCCTGATACTATAGAGGGAATGCGCTAAAATAGTGGGAGAGTGGACCACCTCTGGAAAGTTTATAAATGAATATTTGAGCTATCAGCCACGATATTATTATTTCACCATTATCTGAAGAAAAAGAAAATGTTTGTGTCATTGACTATTAGGAGTATATATTTACATGTTATTAATTGTAGCGTGGTATCATTGATGGAAGTAAGTCGTAACACCATCATATTGAAATCCCAGACGCAGGTGAAGTGCAATATAGTTTTCAGTACACTGAAAAACAATATATTGCAAGAATACTTCGTAACGATGTACAGAAATAGTATACTAATCATGGGTGTCAATCCTGTAATAATATGTCCATTTGGGCGCGGAAATCGAAGCAATTAAGGAATATCAAAATGATGGGCTATAAGATTTCAAAGTGCCAAATGTTTATCGAACCTGTCGAATGCCCGAGTGAAATAAGAGGAATTTCGCGCGCTTCGCGCGGGTATACTGATTTCAGCCTTTTTAGATTTTTTTCGAGAATCTTTCTGGGCACAGGGCTTAAAACCACGTTAAGCAACCGTTTCCAACAATCTTCTGAAATCAATCTTTCGTTATTCTTCGAATTCAGAAAATAGGCATGAGCCTTCGGCAATTTTCAACTATTTACAAGGCCTGAATCACGTTCAAGTGAATTGCCAGGGATCCCCACAATTGGCCGGCCGATTGACTCACACAATACAATGACTGTGCTGCTTGACGCCCAGGAGAAAAATAATGCCGGGGATAAATCACCCAGCAATTTCAAGCTGGACTTCATAATTCATGGCAATTCAATTCAAGTCCCCTCAAAACCGCTCCAGAATTTTCGCCATGGTCGCCGGTTGCAAAAAAAGTTTTACGAGCTTCGCGCGCGGTTGTGTTTTCTCTATTATCGAATCGCCAAGGTGGAGCTATTTTTTCGCCCGTGACTGTGGGACATATGTATTCTTTCAAACGTTTAGAGAACTCAATTCAATAACGACACCAAACAAAGAACTTATGATTTTAGATTGATGTGGTTTGTTTATCTTCGAACGATTACCTTTGTTATAGCGGACGCAACTGAACAGCCATTTTACTTACGTTTTCAAACGTACGTAACTAATAACATTCTACAGACATCTAGAATTGAAGAATTGAGTGATACACAGAAATAACATAGCAATGCCGCCATTCCACCCGGGCCCAAGGTACTGCAGAGCCTACAGAGGTTTTTCGACATTCATCGTTTCTTGAGTGACATAGGAAACTGTTCAAAAGTTTGCCAAACAAAAAGAATATTGGATGCTTTAAATTCCACCAAATAACGTGGTTGTACGTGGCCCTTGGCCCTGAAACCAGTTCAGCGGACGCGGTCTACTACTGCCCCCCCCCCCCTCTCAAACAAATTCCTTCATCCAAACCGCCTGTCGTGCATATAAGCGGAAAGCGTTCAGAATAGTCGGAAGTTCTGAAAATATTCTCCTTTTCAATGCTGGGAACAAACGAAAAAGAAGGAATGTCGAACGAAAAGTCATGATGACCTGGGTGGAAAGCTAGAAGACATCTAAAAAATTGTTCCAATTAACTAAAACCTTATCTTGGCCAATGTATGCATCTTTCGACAGAAAAACGTCTGGCTGAATTAATTAGTACAGGCCTACATAATACATCTCTTCACTTTTCCCCTGGTTCTTCCTTTCTCTTTACACCTCTCTCTGCCTTTTGCTCCCCCCCCTCCCATCTTTCTCTTTCCCGTCTATTCTTGAAATTTCCCCATCTCTGATTCTCCTATCCCTCTTTCCACTACCAGGTGAATTCTAGCCCTCTTCTCTTTTCATTGACCTTCTTCGTCCTCTTTTTTCTTCCTCCCCTTTTTTCTCTCTAAAGTCCCCCTAATACTCGGCCGTTTTTCTCTAATCCTCTTCCATGTTTTTTTTTCTTTCCCTTCCTATTACCTGATTTCCCCCCTATTCCTCTCCTTCTGACCTTTGACACTCCCCCCCCCCCTCGCAAATCCCCTCTCTTTCGTTCAACTTTCTCGCTCTAGTCCATTTGCTATGGGGAATTTCTAGCTCTCTTCTCCGTTTCCCTCGTGTTTTTTCCTTTCCTGTCTCCCTCTCTCTTTCTCGTCTCCCTTTCCCCTCTTTCTCTCCCTTCCTTTTTGCCCTCTGTATTGCATTCCCTCTTTCTCGTTACTCGTCCCTGCTTCTGTCCCCACCCCCTCCTTCCTCTCCTCCTCTTCCCCTGTTCTTTCTCACTTCCCCCTTTGACACATTTCCCCTTTCCTTTGTTTGCCCTTTACGGGCTTAACCTCCCCCCCCCCCCAAAATTTTCAGGTGAATCCTAATCTTTCTTCTCTTTTCCCCCTTTTTCCTTTCCTTCTCTTCCCCGCTTTCCACCTTTCTCCCTCTTCTGCTTCCTTTTCCTTTTTTTTCTTTCCCTCCTTTCCTTCACCTCTTCGTTTTTTTTCTAAGGGGCTACCGAAAAGACTTGCCTGCCGATCCGATGGCCGATGTTTGCCCTTTCCACATCGCCGATGTATTGGTAGTGCTAATGATCGGGGCCCGATGCGATGTCGCGATTCGATTGTCCTGAGAGCCCTATTTCTCCTCTTTTATAAACCCCCTTCCTCTCCCACATTTTCCCCACCCAACCCGCCTGGCTAACGCTACTCTGCCGTTCGGGGCAGCTCATTCAAGAAGGGTAACTATTTTCCTGAGATTGGGTCAATCTATGTAACTAGAAGTAAAAGGAGGCGAGGTGGTATTCGAGTGCCTAATTAAGACTTATACAGATATACCTTGTTTCTTCTTTGTTGTTTTGTTCATGGGATGATATTTTGACTATTACGTGTTGAAATTTGTATTTACAGCAGAGGATGATGTAAAATCAGAGATACATAGGTGCAGTGATGAAAACTTTCCCTCATAGTGGAAGTCAAATAAAAGCTGCCGCTCATGTCCGGTAGCAGGTTCCTTATTCCACAGCTGTTTTTCCATATTGTCTTTTCCAGCTGTTCTTAAAAGCTGATTACATGATTCGTAATGAAATGGACTTGCCTGTATAGTGAGGTATCACTGCCTCTGAAAATATAACTCAACTACCGATAGTTCTTATCTCCAGGTTCTGTCGCCATCCCTATGGGGACAAAGGAATATTTCGCTTACTCTGATGCTTATGCGGTGCACAACGAACTTCCTACACTAGTAGGTAATTGGTTATTTTTGTTCTTCGCAAACAGCCGAACCTGAAGCGAACAGCTGGTTCCCTGCCATTCCTCAGCTTTAATTGTAGATCTGTAAGCAGACCAATCGGCCGTGTCACATACAATGCACAGACGAGTGATATCCTGACTTCAGTGTTCGAGTACAACCGGAAAAGTGCACACTTAAATATGTTGGGTACGAATACCTTCTTCTGGCTTTGATCCTACATTTAAGTAGGGTCCCGGTGCGGGTGGCTGTCCTTCGTGCAGTCCTGTCCCCCGTCTGTCTCCTCGTGATACTCCATCACTGCCATTATCCTCTTTAACACAGTCTTTCCACCTCACCTTGGTTGTCCTCTCGTCCTCTATTACCCCAAACTCAAGCTCCATCACTCTCCTCCCAACAAGGTCTAATCTTGGACGCCTCACGTGACCTAACAACGTAGTCTTGTCTGACGCAACTTGCATGTCACTGAGCTCATTCACCGTAAGTTTCTGCCTGACGGCCCCATTCGGTCCCGATTTGGGTTACAAATACTACCTGGGCAATTTGTTATACCCAGCCTAGGTGAACATTTACTCATCCTGGTGAGCATTTACTCAAGAGTGTAGAAGCGATATTCCGATCTGTAAAACAAATTGCCCATGGTGGTGTGTGTATGCAAAAGAGATGATAAGGGTAGGGTAACTATATTCCCTATGACGGCTGCAACCATTCACCTATCATTTACCATCATCGCTGGTACCTCACTCATGGTACCCCAGCTGGGACTGTGGTGCCAACAAGATAGTCGCGTTGTCTGCAATGCTTCATACGATATGGAGGTCCATGTCACTTGCCCCAGTATGCACCTCGATTCAATGAACCATTACATTGCCTCCAGCTCCGCCCCTGGCGGTCATGTATCACTGCTGTTCCTGTCGTTCACTCTGTTGCTGTTCCCTCCTTTCCTGCTTCTTGCTGTTCCTTCGCTGTCTGTTATGTCGTTCTTCCCTGGTCTGTCAGTGAAAAAATTACAACCAATTTAACGAGCAATGTATTTATATCACTCATAGTGCGTTCATATCCTGAAACGCTCACATTCACAAAACGACAGTTGTACTCAGAGGCAACATCTGAACGATAGGTACCTGTAGCTTAGTTGAGTTTTGTAAAGGTTTCGCGCATTATTCTTTAACAACCTGGTTCAACCAGCAGTGTTAGATGAGAGACAGTGAAATCGTTCTTACGCTAATGATATACAGACTCTACGCACAATGGCGGTGATGTCGTATTATATGGTCAGACTAGTACAGAAATCACATCCTCTTCACATCCTCCTCGAGAACATTGCACCGCTGTATTAAAACCATCTGACCATACTCCAAACTCCATTCGTCTTTATTACATGTCGTTTCTTCTAATCTGGTAACCAGCAGCACGCTTCTGTAATGATGGATACATACTACTTTACAAACACAATCAGTTGGGGTTGGGGGGGGGGAAACAGGAGATTGGATAATATTATGTTGCCTTAAAAAAAGGCAAATCTTTATTCACGATGCCTAACAAATGTAAGCGCGACCCAAATAAATCTCTTGTTGACACCAAATTTGGTGTTTTTTGATTACTGCGTGGCCTTAGTCCCCAGGGTCATTTTGGAAGGAGACTGAAAGTATGCCTTTACAATTAATTGGCAATCTCGGTTATTCGGTAGTCTAAACACAAAATGGAGAAAACAATGGCTTGTTATAAATACAAGGGTCTTCTGCTAAGTGCTGAAACTGCGTACTTGATCAGGTGTATTATATTTATATTATGAAATGTTATATTGCATGGTGCGTTTCATTACCGACAGATTACCACTACATAACTGACATAATAAAGCTTTTTATGACCCTGTATTTCCTCCATTCCCCTCCTCCCCCACCACGAATTTCCATAATTGTTTTGTTTTTTCGTCTGTTGAATTATATTTGAATTATAATGCTATCAATAGAGGAATCTTACAGACTGCAGATATAGTATACTGGCACTTCATTAGGTTATTGTTCCACAACAATATTCACTACATAGCAAAGCTAGCTATGAATCCGGGCGAAGTTTCTGGGCATATACAGTTTAGCCCCAAACACCCGCACCTCCAAAATAGGTGCCCAGCCAACTACTGCCGGTTTGAAAGACCTGCTCATCAACTTACAAAACAACTTTCGTTGACCCAGTATCTCCGACAGGGAAGATGGTTTGAATGGTTTTGGATGAGATACTGGCGTTCAGCAACAAGTGAACCCACATTTTTTGATAAATCCACATAACTCGACCTCGAATGATATCTGATCACTTACATTGCCCCATGTTAAAATAAGGACTTTATTATACACTTGTGGGAACAGTATTTTTCACTTGTTTCTGCAGACAGCTATCTACTAACTATTTGAACTATCAGATGTCCATATTCTGCATATTGGAAAGAGCAAGGAAGAAATTCAGTGTCTCGCAACTGAGGGAAAACAATGGCGATGTAAAGGCAAACAAGATAGTTATAACTGGTAAGAGCTAATACTTACAATATGTTAAGATGTTGGTAATGACATGGTGCATATACTATAATCATAAACGATAAACCATTATAATATACTGCAATATTACTACATTCCTTCGTTCTTCATTTACGTTTTTCCTATTCAGTGAAGGAGCCCTAACTGCAGACGGTGCACAGTAGAATAGAAACGTCATACATGTTATTGTTTTCAAAAACTGAATACAGTAGAACAAGCTAGATACGTCCCTGTTTTGGCCTTCGTCGCCGCCCCCCCCCCCACACCCCATCCGCCAGAATAGGATGAGAAGCGCGTCGTAAAACGTCTTTGTAGCTAGATTGCGGGCAAATATGCCGTAGAAGTGTGGCCAAAATAATTAAAGAAAAATTGGTAGTCCCTAACGTTGTACTCCCATATCTTCCCACTTAAACCTCTCTCTTCTACTGTGGAAATCTAGATTATGTAAATCCTGGAACGATGACATGAAACGGAGGAGTCACGTGTGGACTGACGAATCAAACTCCCCCTATCAGTTCAAAGGACTGTAGACAATGCATTCCATTTTGGAATAAAACCCAAATACGGGACACACACATTTTGAGTTCACCAATGGCTTAGGAACTGGAGCGAGATGTATCGGCAGATGAAAGATGAAAGGCCTCTGGAATAGGCTAGGACTGTGTTGTAAATATTGGGGTAATAATGGGATCTAATTAAATCTAGTCACGTAGCGAACACAAATGTTAACTCCAGCCTAAGCAGCGGCAGGCGTCATCCTTCTCACAAAGCTTTCAATCAGCAGCACGACGGTTCAGGAAGTAAGGAGTGAATACGACGAACAGTCAAACGAACTAACGGAGGAACAAACATTGCACTATTGCGAACAAAACTGTAACCCAATCTTTGAACAGAGGCATGCTTCATCACCCCACCAAGCATTAACCTGATCGCATGTACGGTTCAAAAGTTTTTAGTAAATCTGACGAAATCATCTGACGAATGAACGAACAGACGGACAGGAGAGCATGAGTGATTTGTAGAGCTGCGTCACCCGCAGCTTCAAAAAAATTATATCCTCGGGATACTTGTTGTTGGCACTAACGCCTTAACTGATACGTTATAGCGATATATGTCATTTGTAGAGTTTCCAGATGTACTCATTATGATACAGCTGACAATTGGGAAACACCACTGATGTGTTTCCATATGGTCATGGTAGCCTATCCACTTACCATCAACGACCAAGACGGTAACAAAGCGACTAACGGTTCTGTACTACCCCACCCACCCCCAACCATCAGGATGATGGGTGTTCAGATGTGTGTTCATATTTTTTTTTTTATCAGCCTTGTCGATCCACTGCAGGATGAAGGCCTCAGCACGATCTCTCCATGAGCCTCTGTCCTGTGCTCGCTGATTACCATTTTCCTCTCCCCATTATTCTCGCAGCTCATCTCTCCATCGTTTCCTTTGCGTCCTCTATCCTTTTTCTTCCCGTATGGTGTCCCAATTGTGATTTTGGTTCTCCAACGATTGCCCTTTCTCGCTGATGTGGCCAACCCAATACCACCGATCCTTTTTTTAATTATTGATAGGATGTCCTGTACTTGGGTTTGCTCCCTAATATCGATTTTATTGGTTTCCCTGTCTTTATAGGTAATGTAGGATGCTTCCTTCCTGTTGTGTTTGGACTGCTGCCAGTTTTCTTCTTCTTCTCCATTTTTGATGTTCATGTCCATGTGTTTCAGCTACCATATGAGACTGCGGGAAAGAAGCATTGTTTTATAATACCTTTCCTTTCTTTTTTAGGCAGATTGGCAAATTTCATTTCAATGATGGTCCTGTATTCGTCCACGCTGCCACCAGCACTGTGTTCATGGGTGGGTGATAAAGGGATCCAACTCACAAAGACTAATACGTTTGAAGAATGGTCGGGACTGTACAGATCGGCCACTCAAATGTACTTAGGTGGAGAATTCTGTGTCGGAGTTGATGTTTTCACCTGGTTAGTCAGGCAGGAGCCAAACTAGAAACTCAGAATCATCATGATGGTAATAGACGATGATCTTGCAACCTACTACCACGAGGTATAGGTTGTTAGTGGAGTGGTCATAATTGGTCCACGATTCTGCAGGCAACCAGGGGTACCAGGCTGTCCCCGGCAGCCGAGCGGGGGAAACCTAGGGCCGTATCTCGCTCTTTGGAAACAACACTGATGGCCGAATGCACTGCCATAATGTGTCGTGAAGAGTAGTAAGAGATGGCATGGAGAGACATGTCTATCTAATATCACAAGAAAAGCTTATTTACAGATCGTTTTTGCCTTAAGTGTAAATCCCACCGGGCAATCTACCCTCTCCCTAATAATTCGTGATATCCATGGGTATTTCTATCGACCCGACATGTGTACATGCTCTGTTCACACATGTGGGCAAGATTGATTGTATCGATGCGGTACAACACACATCGATATATACTTAGCGTGGGTTAATCGATTAGTTAATCTCATGTTGTTATGACCATGACCACATATGATGGTTTATGTGTGCCGAACCAGCACGATGGACAGAAAAGTGGTTTGGAAACATAGGAAACCACACAACGTCAACTGTCCTCTCGCGCGGAAACCGGTTTTATAACTTTGCGGTTCTGCATGCGAAATTGCAATGGTGCGAATCAATTTAGCCTCCTACAGGACCCGATATGACGATTACTGTGGCATCAGTCTATGGTGTGGCCTATGTGTTTGAAACAGCCCTTGTGAAACAACGCATAACTGAAAGTCAGCACTGTTAGTCTACTAGCTGAAGACACGCCGGTATATAATAGTCGATCACAGACATATGCGAGAGACCATTTACATAACTGAGATGTACACGTAATTGTTCCTAATGACCACAGTCTTCCTGATTTAATTCATCAATCACGCAGCTTGTAAGTTATCTAGCATACCCTGAAAATGTGATTTGTGGGGATGGAATCATGGCAGAAATCAGGAGGGTTCGCTATACGACAGCGAACATATTGCACTATTCCTAGGTAAGCAGTTGGTATCGTGAGTTGATTACTGAGTACCGTCCATTCGATTCTAAAGAGAGTTTTACCAATTGATCGGCATTATCTCTATAAATTTGAGAAAGGTGAGACACTCAGTACCGTACAAAACGCAAATCCTAAAAGCCCAGTTATGGAACAATGGCACGATATATTTTGGAATCCTGAGATAACAAATAAATCCCCTTTTTGATGGAGCACGAGACAATGGCTTCAAGAACTATTTTTCGAGATCGGAATATATCCGACTTGAGTGGAATTTCTAGAATTGCCGCTTCAAAGTCTCTAACCGCTCGGAACGATTTCTATTTTCCTTTTATGGTGTGTGTAACGCACAAAAACAATTATATAGTAATCGTTATGCACTCAGGAATAAGAAATCGATTGTCAATGCTCAATTTGTCACTGATGCCCAAAATAACTGCCAGCGAAGAGTCCGCTGGGATGTTCTCTCATACCGTACAATAGTTGGCGAGTAGTGTTCTTTCAGCAAACCATAAAAAAACTGTGAGCGAGTATATAGTTATGAGTTAAAATAGCGATGTCGCGACAGAAGGAGGACATACAGTCAGTGCTAGACTTTATTTTTTTTTGGGCGGATTATATAAGAACCACCTCTGATCTATGCAAACCGTGGACACCGTCGCCAGTGGGCAGCGCCATCCTGGATGATGAAGTAACCAGTACAACCGGATGGAGGTATTCGGGGGGGAATGTGAGAACACGATTGAGATTGAGGTTGAGGGGTTAAGACCATCATACTCTCCATGTTACAGATTCTAGTACTGTGTTGCTTAACTGATATAAGTGCTTTACAAAGTTCTTGTAATGGTTAAACAGAACAAATGAAAGTCGGGGAGTAGATAACGTTCATGGTAGTCTATCATCGGACGTTTTCAAGTAAAGCCAACAAAAAATATAGATAGCAATATATCAGCAGACAGGTCTTTAATAGTATGACCAGGCACTTAAGTTGATCTTGCAGTATACAAATGCCGCTAAATTAACTTACCCCCACATGAAGTATTGTTGTTGTCATTTATGTAATGAAAACGGGGCACAAGACAATTCAGCTAATCTGCACCACCAGTGTTTGTAACATCCATGGATTGATTGTAGTCGCCTTTCCGCTGACTAACAAACCCTAACAATAACACTGAACTTATGCTAAATAATTATTTGTCGCCTTAATTTCTCTATCGTACCGTACACGAGAAACAAGTGATGAAAGAAAGATTGTGTTCACGTCTCGAAAACAAGCCATTTACATTAGTGTTCTACGACCTCAAGGGGGTCATTGTAGTGTGACTTGTCACTTGTTTTGCATCAAAAGAGGGATATAAGGTCCCAACGCAAAGGGTGTAAGCAGGACCCCAAGTTCATTTCGTAATCCCAAAGAGGTCATGTTCATAGCCCCGACCGAAATTAGAAATTACCTGCATAATGAGGAACTTTTCAACTTCTTTTTTCCGGGATCACATGTTGAGTTTCCCTCCTGGAATATTACAAGTATCAATATATATTCGTCGGTTCTCAGGTCATACCAAGTGCAATGACTACTCACCCCCATGTCCAGGAGACCAGTTCAAACTGTTCTGATAACCGAATCGTTCCCATCGGATGTTGAATAAAATCAGGACAGGTACCAAGTTAATAACAGGGATTGATTCAGCGAATCACATGGGCAAGAGAGTTGGGTGAGGATGGAGACGAAGCTAGTCCCAGTGGGATTTGGACATTAGAGTCTAGGTCTAGTTTGAGCTTTCGAAAGGGTCGAGAGCTAACTGGGTTAGTTACATGATTACAGTTGGCGATCCAGCGGGCTACCGGTATTTCTTTCAAAGGAAGCATTATTGACCGGGTTTTTCTCTGAGCCGTACGTAATTATAATCTACCACTATCACTGTACCAGGAACAGTTTAGTAGACAGTATAAACGTCTAAGCTTGAAAACTTATAAACAGTAATAGCATATGACATTTCAAGAGTTGTATTGTCTTCATGGCAAGTGCGCGCTCCAGCCGTTAAATAAATGCTCTATGTATTATACTCTATCACGGAAACTGATAAGTTCAATCACAAGAAATTGCGATGGAAGTTGGAAGAAATGTAAATATCTAGGAAGTTTGTTGGGAACCGAAGCATTACATTTCCAGAAGAATGGTACAACAACATCGCGTTCAAACACTTTTTTTTTTTTTTTTTTGTCAACAATTTTCAAAAGCAAACGAGTAGGAACAAGCATTAAAGGTACCCCTAAGACGAGTGCGCGCTTAGTAGTTAGATAATTACTCATGATTACAACTTCTTAGCAAGCCCCAGACATGCTGTCCTAAGTTCCTATACAGAACAGAAGTCAGTTTGGAGCCTTGTTGCTATTGACAAAACAGCGCCCTCATAGACAGTGGAGTATAGTGACATGGGAGTAATTAAGCGACATTTGATTCGAATTTCGTCCGAAGATTAGAATATGTTCCGTTGACAGGCTCCTCTAGATTCGAGCGTTCAATTAATGAAGCTCTAGGTCACTCCGTGGTGTTATATTTTAGTCAGTGGTGTTTCTGTCAGAGTCACAAATCGATTTGTATTCCCGAAATAATTAGGTTGTTTCTGTCATACCGTACTAGATGGTATGAATTTCCAGCTTTTCTCGAAACAGGTAACCTCCACTGAGATGTTTCAGAATCTGGCAACTATGATATACCATCATACTATGAAGCAGGCAACGGTTATTTGGGGGCTCTTGGGTAGAAAGTAGAAAAACTTCGCAGATAGAAGAGTAAACCAAAACTTAATGTGTTTCCGATGTTACACGCAATAGGACGCCTCCTCACTTGGAGTTTGTGTTCGCTGGACGGAAAACTTCGAAAAGGGCACACAATACGCGCCCTAATGTTCTCCCCAGTTAATATATAATAAGCTTCATGCTTCGTAGTTACCTGCTCCGCATACGCGCGCGTATTATAAAACCCTTATCAATTGCGCTTTTTTGTTTGTGTTTTTTTTCTAGAATTCCGCACCTAAAGTTAATAATAATGCTAGAGCTTGCCACTAGCTTTAGACGCGCATGATGGCATGGGAGAGCATGGAGCTATTTATATTAACTGGAGAGAGGCAACGCCGGGCAATAATTGAAGCGATATTTCAAAATGTCCTCCCGCCGACTTGCCCGCGATCACCTGCAGGTGCGTCAACAGGGTGTGCCCATCTACGGTATGCGCTACTCTACCAGGCGGAATTTTCCCTGGAAACGGACTGACACGCGGATTACATGTTTCGTGCGTTGAATGTTTGAGCCAACTACGGTCGTGTTACTCTTCGGGGACATTTCCAGGTGGCGCGTCATTGACGACAATGGAAAACTGCGCTACTGCCATTTACACCACCGGCGGTCAGGTTTTTGACACGAGACCACATTGAACAGGGATGGGAGGGGGGGGGATGGGGGAGGGTGGTTTGGTACCGTGGATGACAGAAATCCTTCTGCTTGAAGCCAGCAGTGTTTTCCAACAATTTGGCGGGATGTATATCCCCTATACAAACGTGTGCTATGTAGGCAGGGGGACATCAGGGGGACGTGGTTGGAAGGAAACGTGCTACAAACTCCAATATGTATGTCCCGTGTCGAGGTTGGTATGTTATTACACAGTCACCATAGTGTCGAAAGCCTATATAAGTGACAGCCAACCTTCTATAACCACAGAGGAAGAAGCCCTGACGTACGCCGTTCGAAGTGCCCGAACTCATTGTGGAAAAGGGACTTGAGTCGCGCCTGGAACTGCTGGCTAAGCAAAGCAGAAGACCATGGCAAAAAGACTTGGCGGAGGTCAACACCAATGACAATGGCAAATGTCAACCACGAAATGATTCACCATACCGTTTTATAGCTCCATATGTATTCGCTTCAATGGTAAAACCTAAATGCAACTTCAGTTAAGTAAGTAAAACTGTATCAGAACTTCTTGGCCTGAATATGGTTACGTATTTACCATAGGCAATAGAAAACGAGCCTACAGCATTCCGTGTGCCAAAAACTTGAATTAGACCTGACAACACCAAACCTCATTATGTGCATGAATTAAACCAAACATGAACCGTTACTGGCGTCATAGTGTTCGGTAAACCATTATGTCAACTCATCAGAATGGACGGAAGAGGGTTTAACCGTTCTCAATAGCGCCGCCAAAAAACAGTTCCCACTTTTCACTTCGGTCGGGAGCCCTCCAGTCGCGATGATGAGTGCAAGGCGCTTGGGCATTGATGCTCTTGATACTTTTCATTTATTCCATACACATCCAATAGGAGGGGGGGGAGGGGGCATAGTCTGTTTCCAACCACGCGAAAATGATGCTAAATATGAAATTATTTACTCAAGTGGGGTAGAGTTTATCATGTCGATGATGCGACAAAAATCTTGAAAGTTGAAAGTCACAGTATAATCCCGGCGGTGGCGGGTATTGACATTAGATTGTGTGGAATATTAGGCCGGAGGTCATCCTCTTGATCAGACTGACTTCTGCCAAGTTAGTGGCGGATAGCAGCAGCCAAGTAGGACCACTCTGCATCTCAGCGTGAGGACGAACGAAAGCAGAATGAGCGGTACAAGCGCCTCGTGGCCTCATGTGTGTCCCCCTTGTGGTTCATGATTCAATGATCCGACGCACAATGTTGTTCTTTTGTTTCATTCCAATTAATCACGCGATCGCCGACGGAACAGAAAAGCCAAGAAGCTCGTGATCCTGACTGCCTTCAGACCTTCATTCAAAGTTGGTTAACATCAGCTACATTTCTACCCGATTCCAGCCAGGTAATGGGATTAAAAATAATATAGGATTACTTACAGATACTTTCACCTTTTTTG